>NW_021025515.1:950309-1087299 GCF_004153795.1 Camellia sinensis
ATGCACATTACCTGAAAATACAGTTGCTCCAGCGCTCTAGCATGTCACCAAGATTCACTATAAATGCTCTGAAAGTTAGATTTCAATCATCAAGACAGTAAGAAAATGCTAATAATATAGTAAAAGATTCATTCTACGTCAAATTGTAGCATCTAAATGTAATATATGGTCCCTTTCATTTAACCTCAGCGCATGATCACAAAAGCATGTAGAAAACTTACACTAGCTCCAATAAAGGTGTCTAATATTGTCCAGAATTATGTAAAGTTTTCTTCCTTTATTTTTTGATAATTGAAAACCAATCCTAGGCAGTGCCTTTGGAACCAATCAAGTCTCTGTAGATTCTATTTACTAACCCTTTTAATGGTGCTACAAATTCCCACTTCTGAGGTTTAGCATCCTTATCCTTGCAAATCTGCAATAAATTGAAAAGATCACAATCCCTTTTTTACAAAATATATTAGAAATACAATTCAAATTCTTAACTATATCAGTACCTGGAGACCAAAGACGTCATCAGTTGCCAAGAGTGTTATCAAACCAAAATCAGAATGTGCGCCTGCTCTGTATATTCCCTTCATGGGATCAAAAGCTCTACCTGAAGAATAACCAAACACTTATGTCATGATACAGGTGACATCAATTACATTAGAATTCCATGATCTTCAATTTAATTTTCACCTTCATAGTGTAGCAGACGCAAGTTTGCAATAGGCTTCCCAAGCATTTCTTGTCTATCAAAAAAGTCAACCTCGAGGTTAAGTGCAAGAGCTATGATCCTTGAAATTGCTTTTGCCACCTCACTAGTATGCATATAAACAATCATATGAACAATGTCATATATATAAAACTGAAAGCATGAAATCATGGCCGAACAAGTCACAAGGCTTAAATGGAATGATAGGTAATTGCTATTTTTTAACAAATAAATTTCTAGTGGGAAAGGAGAACAACTCCCAATAGAACAACCATATGGATTGGTTTTATACATGTCCCAATTTAACAATGGTGTTTAGAAATATACCTCCGTGGCTAAAACAATTCACTCAACCTAATTCTTTGTTATTATTCCTCAAGTTATGCAGCATATTTTATGCTAATTTGCATCACCGAAAATGTAACAAAATATAAAAGATCTTAGAGTGATTGGGAAAACATGTAAGAATTGAAGTTAAAAATTCTGGACAATATAGATTAAAAAGCAATACATGCCAGGTTTTCGTAATGAAAATATATATAAATATGAATCTTCATGGTCTTAGAATATTATTATCATCCATCACCATAAAATTTTCATGGCATGGGATGAGCTTGTATAATTACAACAGACAAACTCGTCAACCAAGCTTCATAGGACCCACCAGACTATGCCGTCAAGACCAGATGGGATAAAGGTATGAGTTCTCTCCTGTAGTTCTTCAGTTTATGCTCTTAGCTCATATCCCTAAGCCTTTCTTTAGTATATACAGAACTTCCAATATTTTATATGAAGTTATCCTTCCCATAATGTGATATTTTCTAAGATTTATTAGTCTAATGCAATACTTTTAAATTGACAATAGGGTATTGATATTAGATAACAATGAGAAATTAATATGATGCAGCATTTCTGTTTAGACACCAAAACAAGACAAGATAATTCAATTTGCTACATGAAGAGATATAATGTTTGATACAAAGCAGCAAATACATCCGTCAGTAGTATATGAAGTTCGTTACAAAAAGATTAATCTTGAACAAAACTTACAGTGCCTCTCTATGATATTTCTCCATAGTTTCCCTCCATCTAGGCAAGATATCTTTCAAACGGCAAAAAGACCAAAGGGGTTAATACTAATTACAAACCAATACCATGTAGAATGCTCAAATGCTTAAATCACATCAAGTTGAATTAAGCTCTAATGTGTGTGTGTGTGTGTGTGTGTGTGTGTGTGAGAGAGAGAGAGAGAGAGATGATTGGGACATGGCATGAATTACACATACTTCGCACTTTCTTAAGACTTGAATGGATTTGGTAACTTCCCAGAAGGGGGCCAGACATTTGGTCCATATAATAGCTTTTCTATGTCAGGATCGTTTTCAGGTACTTCTATTCCAATGTAATGTCCCTCCTTATAATCTCCTATATCCGTAAAATAGGATAATCAATATTTTTATTTTTTATGAAACATGTATCTCTCTGTTATAATTAGTTTAAATTTAAACAAAAATAAATCAAGAAAAATGGATCAATTGGAAGAAGAAAAGAATGGGACAATATAAAGAACAAAACAATGTGGGTGGCATCTAAAAGTAGGAAGGCAACAACATAATTATGTAAACAAGCACATATATGAATGCATATAGGCTCAAGTTTGTTCGACGCCTAAGGCATAAAAAACATAAATGAAGCCTTTTTAAGATTTACATTTGAAATATATTTTTCTTTTCTATTCAAATGCAAAATTACACATTCAAGTTTTCTAACATATCATTTGTAATTGATATTGCGGGTAGTTCACTTATTGTTTCTTATGACTTAATCAATCTTAGGTTAAACTTTATCCATTTTAATTTTAATTTTTTTTGTCAATGCAATTGTTATAGATAAAAAAACGACGTCCAATTAGTACACATTAATGTACATTTAGGAGGGGAAATTTTATAATCGTGGATGCATTGGAAATTTTAGTTTTCTTTAATTATGTAATATATCAATTGAAGTGCTCCCTTCAGCTTGCGAAACTTAATTTAAAACTTTCAATTCCCAAAACAAATTTGAACATTGATATCATCTTATACAAAAATTCCAAATGCAAATTTCAGACAACTATCCCCACTTTTTTAACAGTTAGTTTGATTGAAAATTTATATTTACCATATTAAACTATATAAAAGTGAGGCCTCTTACTGTGTGGGGATGTTAGGCGAAAGTCTAATTTTCCTAGCACTCAAGCCACTTCTAGACACACATGATCATACAAGCACAGTATATACATATATATACATATACATGCCATGCACATACCAAGCTATACAATAGATGTCAACTTGTATTAGAAGAAGCATTATATTGATATGATATTCACTTTTGTGCTTATTTCTAAAAAGTTGTGTAACCTTAGAAAAATGATAGTAGAACAAACCATGTATTTGATTGACAGGATCCAAATGTTCATCGAAAAGGGGAGTGTAACTTCGATGTTTCTTGTTCCTAAGAACCTTCATTTTCTCACTTACTGGTAGATCAAAAAAAACTTTTTCTTTGGTAAAAAACCTCATCCATAAATTCCTGGCTGATTCCATGATTGATCACATAGAAAAACCCAGAATCCAAACATGCCTGTAGAAAAGAGAGGAAGCAAAGGATAAGGTAGGTTATAAAAACCAATTAACAAAAACGGTACACACCAATTAATAATTTTTCGATCCATATATAATCAATCAATCAAAAAAACTAGATATATGAGAGAGAGAGAGGGAGAGAGAGGGAGAGAGTACTTGTTTGAGTAAAGAAACAGAGTTAAGAATGTCAGGGCTTGAAAGATCGATACAATTGAGTACAGAGAAGTTTTTTAAATCTCGAGGAGCTTCAAGAGCATCATTCGTCAAATTCTCCATTTCTAAAATGATGAGGTTCCGATATTCCTTTACCGATATTATCAATCAATTAATTAAGGGTCAATTACACATACACCCCCTCTCTTTTCTTGAAATATCACTGCCACCCCCTTTAATTTTTGAAATACCAATACACTCACACATTTGAAAATAATGTAACAATTCAGTCTTCTGTGAGTCTGTTAATTCAATGGAAAAAGGAACTTCTATTTACACATTCACTTCACTTAATTATCTGAAGAAACACCGTTATTTAATTGACACCTTAACAATTTTAAAGTTTAATCAATACACACCACAATATATCATTTTTACTCTTGAGATGCACACACACTCCTAATTAATTTAGTACACGAGTAATGTTAGAGACTAGAAATTTTTTTATCAAATTTTTTACAAGCAGCAATGATACACAACTTTAATTTTGAAGTTCTAATTAAAGCTCTAATGATGTGGCTAGAAAAAAAAAATAATAAAACACATACACAAACAGATAGGACCCACTTGTTTAGAACTCTCCTAGAGCACAACAGTTAGAACTCTAAATCATTTTTCTTTTACCAAATATCTCATATGGATGTGGAATCACATGATGTGAGTTTCATACCTATGTGAGACATTTGATAAACAATTTGAAATTTTTTTTAAGGTCTTTGACATTTTTCTTTAGTACACACCACAACATATAAGTTCAAACACACCACACACGGCTGTTCTTCCATCTGGTTCATTATCATCCACATTGAAATTTCTTGTAGTTTAAGGTTTTTTTTTTCTTTTGGGAAACTGTAGACGCGCCCGCGGAGGGCCTCATGCTACAGTTATCAGTAACGCCCAAGTCTTAAGGGCGGTCAAAAATGGGGTGTCTACAGAAATCCCATTGAAATTTCTTAGGGTTTAGGATTCTTATTTATTATTAGAAATCTCCATTGAAATTTCTTAGGGCATCTCCAACGGTTCACCAAATATTTCATCAAATTTGAATAAAAAAAAAAAAACATGAATTCCTCTATTTGATATCAATCACGTAAACAGTGAATTTATAGTTGTCATCAAAACACAAGTTGTCCGGCTGGTCGACCGGCAAGAGAAAATGAAAATTAAAGCATTGTATGAAGATCTCTAGTTCTTTCTATCAAATTTAGCCAATTTGATCCACAAGACCAAACACAATAACAGGGAAATACATGACAAAAACATATAAAAAAGATCCAAAAACAAAAACCCAGAAACCTCTTGTGCAAAATCTCCACAATTCTCCAATAATCATCAAGAAGAACAAGAACAAAACAAAGTTCTAAAATTGCTTTGTGAAGTCGTATTATCTTGTAGGAAGTGGCATCTCTGAATTCATCATCATCTGATAGCAAAGCTACAATGGATTTATGAAGGTTTCACTTATCATTTGACCAATATATATATATATATAAATAAATACTCATAAAATGACATTTATAAAGGATAATATAGCACAAATTGTGAAGAATGGGCTTGTGAAAGAAGCTCATGCAGTTCTTGAGAAAAATCCATTTGGTGATGTTATGTCCATGACAAATATGATTATTGGGTATTTTCATATTGATGAGGTTCAAACTGCAATTAAACTTTTTCAGTTGATGCCTATTTGGGATACAAAATTGTGGAATGCTACAATATTGGATTAGGTGAAAAAGATCATGGCGAGAATGGCTTCAAATTGTTCATGAGACTAAAAGAACTAAGTTTTCCTATGGATGAAGCTATATTTACTAGCGTGCTGACAATATGTTCAAGCTTGCCGACCGTGAATCTTGGCAAACAGACTCATGCACAAATCATTAAGATGGGTTTTAATTCTTTTAGTGCAGTTTGTAATCCAATGGTTACTATGTATGCTAGATGTGGAAACATGAATTCTACCTTGATGGAATTCTTTTCTATGCCTAGTCATGATGTCAGGATGAGGAATTCTATAATATGTGGTAGGTGAGATTGCAAGGAAAAAGGTAATGGAGTTAGAGCTTTTTAATTCCGGTGTCTATATGGGTTCAAATAAAATTTTCATTCTCATGGGGTCATCGGGGGAGGGGGGTCAACCATCCTGTGTAAAATTTGCCTTGACTTGGTCATCCAGGGGACATCCGGTGGTGAAAATACAACGGCCATGAATAACGATTTGATGAAATGTGCAAAGCATCCTCAGTTTGGTGAAATATTTGTTATTTTCTCAATTTGATACAGGTTTGGTGAAGCCATTGGAGCACAAAAAAAAAAAAAAAAAAAAGGTACTTTTTCACCAAATTTGAATTTGATGATGGATTTGGTGCAACGTTAGAGATGGACTTAGAGTTTAGGGTTTTGGATTTTGAGTTTTAAAATGAGTTTTCAAAAATCTTAAACCAAACAAGTTTTGGATTTTGAGTTTTGAAAAATGAATTTGAAAATTGAACCAAATGCATCCTCACCTTTTCGTTGGTGTGTTCATGAATGTCAGATGGATTCATGCTTTACTTGGTTGCAACTTTACTTTTTTGAGTGTCAAATTTTCAAGCCAAAAACTTCAAGGAGCTATCATGTTAAAAGAACTATTATTCTAAGAAAGTAGGGGAGAAAATAGGGTATAGCGTTTTCAACACTTTGGTGTGCAATGAGAATTTTTGCTTTTTCAGGTGTGTATTTGCTTTGATGACCATGATTTTCTTTAATAGTAATTTTACTTAAGGTTATCATTGTAATAAATATTAGGAAAATTTAGCTAAAACTCCTTTATTAGACTCTTGTTTGGTAAAAATGATATCCCAATTTTATTTTTGCTTCATAAACCCTCTAAGGAGGAGGCGCATAATCTGAGCAATGTCAAACAGAGTAGCAATGTCAAACAGAGTAACATGTTATTATTTACATTAATTTCGATGGTAATTTTATTTATTTATTTAAATTTCATAGTCAACATAGATCTTATTTAATAGATCTTGATGAGAGAATTCTAAAAATACTAATTTTATTAAAAATTGACATCTAAATCAAAAGATAAATTATTTTAAAGTTTAAAATTTTGGTAATACTGGTATGTGTTGGACTTTTTAACAATTTTATTTTATCCTTATCCTTAATGCATTAAAGTTTTATTATGAAAGGGTTTTGACCAAATTTCCATAAATATTAAAAGAATTTAATGATGTGTCTTGAAGTAAATATTGGTGTGTAAGAGCATCTCCAATGTTTACACTTTTTTTTTTTTATGTCAAATTTGAATGAAAATTTAAGTAATAACTTCATCTGACTACTGGTCGACCGGAAGGACAAATGAGGATGTCTGGCCGGTCGACTAGCTAGTATAAATTTTCCAAAATTCTGAAACAAAGTTTGTAAGGAGGTGGTCAACAGGTGAACAACTGGCCGATCGTCCGATTCTCCTGCACTGTCCAACAGCCACCTATAAAGGTAACGGCTATCTACAGTAATTTGGTGTAAAGTTCCAGCATCCTCAATTTTTCCATAAATATTAAAAGAATTTAATGATGTGCCTTGAAGTAAATATTGGTGTGTAAGAGCATCTCCAATGTTTACACTTTTTTTTTTTTTTATGTCAAATTTGAATGAAAATTTAAGTAATAACTTCATCTGACTACTGGTCGACTGGAAGGACAAATGAGGATGTCTGGCCGGTCGACTAGCTAGTATAAATTTTCCAAAATTCTGAAACAAAGTTTGTAAGGAGGTGGTCAACAGGCGAACAACTGGTCGATTTTCCAATTCTCCTCCACTGTCCAACAGCCTATAAAGGTAATGGCTATCTACAGTAATTTGGTGAAAAGTTCCAGCATTCTCAATTTGAAGAAAAAATAAAATATCTCAATTTGATATTGATTTGATATTAACATTGGAGTACCAATTTTGTACGTTTTTCATCAAATTTAAATTTGATAAAACAAAAAATGAATCATTGAAGACGCTCTAAGTAGAAGCTCCAATGAAAAATCATGAAAACTAATTTAAAATGACAATTTTACCCTTAAAGTACGTATAAAGGTTTAAATTAACATTTTTACCCTTCATTTCAATGACCAAAATGTCCTCAAGAGTATTGTATTTCTTTATTACATTGTGGGAGCTTCTATATATCTCTCTTTGGACACACAAGCTAAGAAGAAAATATGAATATGACAGTTAAAAATTAAAAAGAAAAAAACTAATAATTTTTTCAACTAGACAAATTCTTAAGAAAAAAATTTATACCATGTTTGGATTGCAGCTTTAGTTTGAATATTTTCGAAGTCTGATCATGTTAATGCAGTTCTATTATTGGTTTGAATGCTTTACCATCACTTTATAGTTTGAAGATTTTGCAAACCACAATGCCTTTGAGCTGCTAGAGAAATATGGTTCTACTCATCTTGTCTTCAATGATGATATCCAGGTATATGGCAACATGGTGGTGGATCAGTTTTAATTTTTAAATTCTTATTAGGCTTGTTTGGTAGAACTTAAAAGCTGCTTATTTACCAAACACTACTCTACTGCTTAAATCTATAATCCCAGAGTTACACCAAACAGGTTACCAGCTTATGCTCACAGCTGTAAGCTATTGTAACACCCCAAAAATTGGGCAGGGTATATCTATTTATGCTACAAAACCCACCTGATAGACAAACACATATATATAGCTAACTATTCCGTACATCCATTTCCATTAAATCCCAAATGCTAAATACATGTTGTTCACATCTCAATGCCTCAGTTCCAACCCCAAGCATACATTTTACAACAAGTATGAAATGGAAGCAAAACAGATAACAAGTGCCCTACATGCTTACAAATTTGTCCAACATTCTTGGTTACACAAAATGGAGTTTGAACTCAGCGCAAATACAGCCCTGAGCTTACGTTCAACAAATAACAATAAAAGAAAAATGAAGCCTCAGCTCCGAGTCCTCCCAAGTCATTGCCTTGGTGGAAACATAGCACCTGTACCTGAAATGGTTTCCCTTATAGGGTGAACCACAGCCCAGTAGAGATATACTACACAACATATGAACCATGACAAGACTAAAGAGGAGTATGCTCATGCCATGCTCATGATAAAACAATTTATCTCTTTTTATTTATTTATTTATTATAAAGCATGCAATACTAAGATGCAACAACAGATATAAAATCATTTCCATTTTAAACCATATATGTTACATGAATACAGGCTCTGTAAATCTCTAGGTGAGTGTCTACAAGTAGGCCCTAATGCACTACCACTATCATTTTTACCAGTAAGCTGGAAGGCTGGACACCTAACCGCGCGGTTCTACACCCCTTACCCAGATTCACCAAGTATTTATCTTTTCGCAAACAGATACATTTCCAAACATTTCTCAAAACAGATACATTTCCAATGAAATGAATGTAATACAATGTCCAATGCAACAAATGAGGAATGTGTTTCAATTTTCCTAAGTCTCATGCATTTCTACAACAATCATGGCTATCCTCCACCGATAACCCAAAATAGATATTTCTAAATAGATATTTAAACAATTAAATTCCAAAAATTTTGATAAATACAATCTATTCCACATCTCATCAAATATGAACAAGTACACTAGTTTTCATATCAAAATCACGTCCAGTAATCTCTCAAGGTCCATTTCTAACCGTGTCGGTTTTATTCCAACAGATACATTAAGCAAAATAATACCGTTAATGCCCAAGAAAACATCATTTTCTTTCCAAACTCATTCTCCAAGCATTATTCAATCATGACATCCTATTTTGATCGGAAGCTCCAAAAGTTAAGTGTAATTCCTTTGTTTTCTTTAAAAATGCTCTTTTGATCACAAACCAGTAAAAAATTCAAAACCAATCGAATCGAAGTCCCTTTTGGTTCAAATTTAAAACATAACTCTTTCATAACCTTACAAACATATTCCAAGTTTACACTTTCGCAATTTGGGCATCAACTTTTTACTTTTTCTCAAAATTTCTCTTTTAAGCAAATAAATCACAAATATTTCAAAAATTCTAATTGTAACAACCCTCACTTCAACTTAGTCATACTTGCATACATTTATGTATGATCTTGTTTTGTTATGTGCATTTGCAAATCTTGTCTTGTTTTACTTGAGTGTTTCTTGCATACTTTGTTCTTGCCTGGTGTGTTGCCGAGGTCATCTTAAGCCTAGACACCTTGGAACCTTTCTACACTTAGAACTATCTTGTAACCACTTCGGTTGACCTCCATCTTCACCCTGGCATATTGGCCGAGATGTCATTATCTAGGCCGAGGTGTTCATCACCAAGGCCGAGATGTGTACTATCTAGGCCGAGACGTTACCTTTGCACCTAAGTGACCTTGTCCTGGAGTGGTATGACCTAGACCGAGGTGTGGCACATCTAGGCCAAGGTGTGGCACAGCTTAGTCAAGTGTTGTCCTTCCTAGCCGAGGTCATTGTCACCTTAGTTGCCGAAGCTTTGTCTTTAGCCGATGTCATCACTTGCCGGAGTGCCTTACCGAGTAGCTTGTTAGATACCATTTTGTCATGTCTTGTCTTGTCAGTCGTCAACTTTATTGAGTTAGAGCCAAGTCAAGCCGATGCCCACGTGTCCCAGCAGAGGGTTAAGTCAGTGGCTGTCGAGAAAACATATCATTTGTTATCAAATCTTGTCTTTTAGAGAGAGAGGCTCTAGGAAGGAAAGAGAAGTTTTGAGTAAGAGAGAGTGAACTTCCAAGCTTAATCGTTGGAGTTTGAACCGTTAGATTCAAGTTTTGAGGTTAGAATCTTAATCTACTCTTGTTGTTCTTATTGATCATCTAGCTGCATTGCACGATCAAACCTGTTCTGCACGTCGTGCATTGATTTAAAGTTGGTTTTAGAAAGACAAAATGGTTTTCATGTGTTCTCGAAGAAAAGTCTTTTTTTGATCCGAAAGTTTGCATCTAGAACCATGTTTTTGTGTTTGTTTTCGTAAGATCTTCGAGTATGGGTACCCAGGTCCATCATTTTGGATTCTTAGCATGAAATCTCAGATTTTATAATAGCAAGTTTTAATCTTTGCATTCATCTTCCTCATGTTCATGTTCTTCATGTTCGTCATGTTCTTCAATAGAGGGAAATCCAGATTTTCCCGACTCCATTTCCTTGACTGTGGCCATCGAGGCCACACCTCGGCAAGGAGGTGTGGGACCTCTGTGGGACCTCGGCAAAGACCTGGTTGGTACCCAGCATGTCTTCCTGACATGTAAAACAGTGTTTTGACTTCCAGCATGTTTTCCGAGGTCATTTGCATGCATGGAAGACTTGTTTTGAGAAGTGCATTCAATAGATTTTGCCATGTGTTTGTAGGACCTGGACTTGCCTTGACCCGACGTTCGAAGAACTATGTGAGTGGTATTTTTAATAAAGTTATGTTATCAATGTTTTGATGAGCTTTGCTTTGCCTTGGTTTGAAAAGTATTTGTTAAGCATGAATGATCGTCCCTATTTTGGTATATCAAGCATTATCTTGTTTTGTTGACCTCCTCGGAAAGTTCTTAGTGTCAAGGGACTATAATGCAACTGCACATCTTGCTTTGAAAGTCCTTAGCGTCAGTGGACTATAATGCAACTGCACATCTTGTTTTGAAAGTCCTTATTGTCAGGGGACTATAATGCAAGTGCACATCTTGTTTTGAAAGTCCTTAGTGTCAGGGGACTACAATGCAACTGCACATCTTGTTTTGAAAGTCCTTACTGTCAGGAGACTATAATGCAACTGCACATCTTGTTTTGAAAGTCCCTTGTGCTGGAGGACTCTAAACTTTCGCAGTACTCTCGTGTTAGGGGGCTACGGGCCTTCGTAACATAGGTCCTTTGTGCTAGAGGACTCTAAACTTTTGTAGCACCCTTGTTTGAGATATCTCCCTTGCTTTGTCTTGTTTTGCCACTGACGGTTTACTAAAATTTTGTAGCACCCTTGTTGAGATATCTCCCTTGCTTTGTTTTGTTTTGCCACTGACGGTTTACCGCATGGGTTTGTTTGTCTGGAATGTCATAATTTGTAATATGCCGATGCTAGTAAGCATCCCTCGAATCCTTGAAGATTTGTCAGATGGACAAGGTCCATTCCTTGTTATATAAGTTTTGACATGTATTGTTTTGAAAGGACTTCGGCTATTATTCATGCAAACCCTTTATTATTTATATCATTCACTGAGTATCCAAGCTCACCCTCTCTATATATATATGTAGGTGATGAGCAAGAAGGCGATGACGCCTAGATGTGATTCGCGAGCTTGTTTTGGATTTTTGTTATGTCGGCTTGACTTGTAATTATGTCGGCAATCTTGAAAATCATGCTTCTCGACTTATAATTATTGTATTTTGCACACGTTGGCTTGAGAAGCCTTTTGATCAAGATGTGTATTTTGTATGTATGTTATGTCGGTAGTGGGGATGTCGGCAATCTGGAAAACTATGTTCCTTGACCTGTAGTTCAGGCATTTCGTTTATGTCGTCTTGTGAAGCCCTTTTGTTAAAATGTAGTAAGTATTTTTGTACCTTACTTTAATTGTATTCAAGTTGTAAAGTTATGTAAAGATGTATGCCATCCCATTTGACTTATGCACTGCTCTTATGGACCATTTGTATTGTAAATCATTGCTTCCGTACTTGTTAGCCCCATATGTAATACTCTGATTGTGTGTGAATCTTGAAAGATGGCCTTCGGTAGTCGCGGATTTCTGGCCATCACGGCACCATCCTACTAGGGGCAGGTTAGGGTCGTGACAGAATGGTATCAGAGCACAAGTTCCTTAGTATACGCTATTCACACACTTCGAGTCCTAAAGAGCATAGGATTTCCCTTTAGAAGGATGTTAAGATTACATCATATTGCTTGCTATGTGAACAAGGTGTGCATTGCTTCGGCATGCTTAATTGTTACTTGCCTATGTGTTTAATTGTTCATCTTGTTTTAAAGTCATATTTTGCATACTCATTGCATCATGAGGACAGGTAGACCTCCAGTTGGCCGAGATCAGTCCGAGGACAGATTAGACAGACTGGAAAGGTTAGTTGAAGGTTTGGCCCGCAAGCTAAGGCAGACAAGACAACAGTACGCTAGTGCTACATCGACTCAGGCCGAGCAGACAAACGGCCGAAATGCAGTTCCTCCTCCACCTCCTCCAGTACCACAAGTGCCCCCACAACTAGCTTTATATGGGGACGACACGATAGCTTTGATTAGAGAGTTCAAGAAAATGAAGCCACCAAGATTCCAAGGGGGTATAGAGCCGATGAAAACCGAAGCGTGGGTTTTGGAAATGGAGAAGTTGTTCGAGATCTGTCCCAGCACCGACACCCAGAAGGTGACCTTAGCAGCCTTTACACTGGATGATGACGCTCGCAGATGGTGGATGATGGTTCGAGAAGGCAATCCAGACTTGACCTAGACCCGATTTTTAGAGTTGTTTTACACCAAGCATTTTCCCCTAAGTGTTTGAAATCGTAAGGCTAC
The DNA here is from genome assembly GCF_004153795.1 of Camellia sinensis. Lineage (NCBI taxonomy): Eukaryota > Viridiplantae > Streptophyta > Magnoliopsida > Ericales > Theaceae > Camellia > Camellia sinensis. The sequence goes on from NW_021025515.1 coordinate 963,375, forward strand.
CGAATTTCAGACTTTGACGCAAGGTAGTATAACAGTGGCTGAATACGACCGTGCCTTTATCGAGTTGGCGAGGTATGCACCCCACATGGTCAATGATGAATACATGAATGCTAGGAAGTTTGAAAGTGGGCTGCGTGGACCAATACAAGACCGAGTCAACATGCTCAACATGCCGACTTACGCCGGAGTGTTGGACAAAGCCATTTTGGCCGAAGCTAACTTGAACAGATACCAGAGTTCGGGAGAGAGCCAGAGGAAGAGACAGAATTATGACAATCACCGAGCACAATTTGGTACCAAGAAGAAAGCAAATGTTGGCAGTTCGAACAACCCAAGGCAGGAAAGTGGTGCTAAGCCGACATGTCCAAGTTGTGGGAAGCCACATTTCGCGGCCTGTCGTCGGGCGTCTGGAGCTTGTTATGAGTGTGGTGAAATAGGCCATTATATGAGGGACTGTCCTAAAACAAAGGCTGACGATAGTAAGAAGGATGAGAATACCTCGGGTTCTGTACAGAAAAGTAACGTCGGGAAAGGGCAGATGAGGCAAGGCAGAGTTTTTGCACTAGTACCAGGAGACACTCAGAATGCTGAGATGGTGGTGTTAGGTATACTCCCAATCTTCTCTCAAAATGCCTATATATTGATTGATTCGGGTTCTACGCATTCATTCGTTTCTGCTAAGTTTGCCGAAAAGATTAATAGGAAACTAGAACCCCTTGATTATGTGTTATCTGTATCTACTCCATCTGGGAGATCTATGAATGTTGCATCCATCTATGGAGCATGTGTTGTTGTGATTGGGAATGTTGAATTGTTAGCTGATTTAATGCCATTGGACATGACTCATTTTGATGTTATATTGGGGATGGATTAGTTAGTAGCAAATCACGCATCCATAAATTGTGTTTCTAAGAGTGTTACGTTAAAACCCCCAAACCTAGCCGAGGTCACATTTCAGGGTAAAGGAGTAATATCCCCACCTTACTTAATTTCATCCATGAAAGCCTATAGGTTGATCCAAAAAGGGTGTCAAGGTTATTTGTGTAGCATACTAAGTAATCTGAATGGAAGTGTTGAGTTAGCCGACGTCCCCATTGTTAATGAATTCCCCGACGTCTTTCCAAATGATTTGCCTAGTCACTTAGTTGATAGGGATGTAGAATTTACTGTTGACATCATATCAGGAACTCAGCCCATCTCTAAAACACCCTATAGGATGGCCCCCGCCGAGCTTAAGGAATTGAAACTGCAACTGCAAGAGTTGCTAGATAAGGGTTTTATTAGGCCGAGCACTTCACCTTGGGGAGCACCCGTCTTGTTTGTTAAGAAGAAGGATGGTACACTTCGTCTTTGTATTGATTACCGGGAACTGAATAAGGTAACCATTAAGAATAAGTACCCGTTGCCAAGGATAGATGATTTGTTTGATCAGTTGCAAGGAGCACGAGTCTTTTCCAAAATTGACCTTAGGTCGGGCTACCATAAGCTTAAAGTCAAAGCCGAGGATCATGAGAAGACCGCTTTTCGGATGAGGTATGGCCACTACGAGTTTTTAGTAATGCCTTTTGGAGTGACCAATGCCCCTGCAGCATTTATGGGTTTGATGAACAGAGTCTTTAAGCCATATCTAGATGAGTTTGTGGTTGTCTTCATCGATGATATATTGATCAACTCTAAGAGCAAAGCTGTACACGAGGATCATCTGAGACTTACCTTACAGACTTTGAGGGATCGGAAATTGTATGCTAAGTTTAACAAGTGTGAGTTTTGGCTTTCCACTGTTTCATTTTTGGGTCATGTAATTAATGAAGATGGTATTTCAGTCGATCCTAGTAAAATTGAAGCAGTTGTGAATTGGCCGAGGCCGACCAATGTGTCCGAGGTTCGTAGTTTTCTGGGATTGGCAGGTTATTACAGAAAGTTCGTAAAGGACTTCTCAAGGATTGCAATTCCGTTGACACAACTGACTAAGAAGGGATCAGCTTACGAATGGACTGAGGATAGGGAAACAGCCTTCCAAGAGTTGAAGACGAGGTTAGTCGCAGCACCAGTTCTTGTACTACCATCAGGTAATGAAGAGTTTCATGTTTATAGTGATGCTTCGCATAAGGGTCTGGGTTGTGTATTAATGCAAGTGGGTAAGGTCATAGCATATGCCTCTCGTCAATTGAAGCCACATGAAAAGAACTATCCCACCCATGATTTAGAACTAGCAGCCGTGGTGTTTGCTTTAAAGATTTGGTGTCACTACTTGTATGGAGCTTCTTGTCAGGCTTTTACAGATCATAAGAGTTTAAAGTACTTGTTCACTCAGAAAGAATTGAATATGAGGCAGAGAAGATGGCTCGAGTTGTAGAAAGACTACGACATGCAAATTCAATATCACCCAGGTAAAGCTAACACCATAGCCGACGCTTTGAGCAGAAAGATGGTTGGAAATCTGGCATGTCTAACCACGATCTTAGTGGAGCCGACTATTGTTGAGGAAGTAAAGACAAGGCAGATGGAGGATAAATTCTTCAAGAAGGTAGCCGACGAGATTATCACAAAGCCGAGATCAGGGTACACCATAGAAAATCAAGTGCTCAAGTTTGAAAGAAGATTGTGTGTGGCTGACATCCCATAGTTGAAAAGAAAGATTTTGCAGGAGGCTCATGGTTCCAAGTTTGCTGTTCACCCAGGGAACACCAAGATGTATCAGGATGTGAAGCAGACGTTTTGGTGGCCGAATATGAAAGGAGAAATAGCCGAGTTCGTGTCCCAGTGTCTGTATTGTCAACAAGTGAAAGCAGAACATCAAAGGCCAGCAGGACTTCTACAACCTTTACCGATTCCTGAGTGGAAATGGGAGCATATCTCCATGGACTTTGTGGTTGGTTTGCTGAAGACACAAAAGGGTATGGATTCGATTTGGGTTATTGTGGATAGACTAACTAAGTCAGCACACTTCTTGCCTGTTAAGACCACCTTCAACGCCGATAAACTTGCTTTGTTGTATGTGAATGAGATTGTTAGACTTCATGGAGTGCTGATGTCAATTGTGTTGGACCGAGATCCGAAGTTGGTTTCCAGATTTTGGCAGAGCCTACAAAGAGCTTTCAGGGCCGAGTTGAGGTTTAGCACAGCTTTTCATCCCCAGACTGATGGGCAAACAGAGAGGACGATTCAGACATTTGAAGATATGCTTAGACTATGTGTATTGGACCTCCAGGGAAGTTGGGGAGTACATTTGCCATTGGTGGAATTTACCTACAACAACAGTTATCAAGCTAGCATTGGCATGGCGCCGTAGAAGCGTTGTATGGAAGGAAGTGCAGGTCGCCAGTATGTTGGACTGAGGTAGGAGACAAGGTTCTGCTTGGTCCCGAGTTAATTCAAGTAACAACCGAGAAGATTAAGCTCGTTCAGCAAAGAATCAAAACCGCACAGAGTCGACAGAAGAGTTATGCCGATTAGAGAAGAAGAGAGTTGGAATTTGAAGTCGGAGACCATGTGTTCCTAAAGATTTCGCCGATGAAAAGAGTTACAAGATTTGGGAAGAAGGGTAAGTTGGCACCCCGTTACATCGGGCCTTTTGAAGTTCTTGAGAAAGTTAACCTCGCTGCCTACAGACTTGCTTTGCCGCCAGAATTGAGCCAAGTCCATAATGTGTTTCATATTTCGATGTTGAGGAAGTATATTCGAGATCCACTGCATGTGATCGACTATTTCGGAATTGTAGTTAATGAGGATTTAGGCTACGAAGAGAAGCCGATACGGATTTTCGATTGGCAGGTGAAACAGTTGAGAAGTAAGTCGATACCAATGGTGAAAGTTGAATGGAAGGAGCATTACGGTGAGGATGCTGCATGGGAAATGGAAGAGGAAATGAAAGTCCCACATCCAGAATTGTTTTTGGAACAAGGTAACTCAAGTTTAGGGACCAAACTTCTTTAAGGGGGGTAGGATGTAACAACCCTCACTTCAACTTAGTCATACTTGCATACATTTATGTGTGATCTTGTTTTGTTATGTTGCATTTGCGAAATCTTGTCTGTTTTACTTGAGTGTTCTTGCATACTTTGTTCTTGCCTGGTGTGTTGCCGAGGTCATCTTAAGCCTAGACACTTCGAACCTTTCTACACTTAGAACTATCTTGTAACCACTTCGGTTGACCTCCATCTTCACCCTGGCATATTGGCCGAGATGTCATTATCTAGGCGAGGTGTTCATCACCAAGGCCAGATGTGTACTATCTAGGCCGAGACGTTACCTTTGCACCTAAGTGACCTTGTCCTGGAGTGGTATGAACCTAGACCGAGGTGTGGCACATCTAGGCCAAGGTGTGGGACAGCTTAGTCAAGTGTTGTCCTTCCTAGCCGAGGTCATTGTCACCTTAGTTGCCGAAGCTTTGTCCTTAGCCCATGTCATCACTTGCCGGAGTGCCTTACCGAGTAGCTTGTTAGATACACTTTGTCATGGTCTTGTCTTGTCAAGTCAGTCACCTTTTTGAGTAGAGCCAATCAGCCGATGCCACGTGTCCCAGCAGAGGGTTAAGTCAGTGGCTGTCGAGAAAACATATCATTTTGTATCAAATCTTGTCTTTTAGAGAGAGAGGCTCTAGGAAGGAAGGAGAAGTTTTGAGATAGAGAGAGTGAACTTCCAAGCTTGATCGTTGGAGTTTGAACCGTTAGATTCAAGTTTTGAGGTTAGAATCTTAACCTACTCTTGTTGTTCTTATTGATCATCTAGCTGCATTGCACGATCAAACCTGTTCTGCACGTCGTGCATTGATTTAAAGTTGGTTTTAGAAAGACAAAATGGTTTTCATGTGTTCTCGAAGAAAAGTCTTTTTTTGATCCGAAAGTTTGCATCTAGAACCATGTTTTTGTGTTTGTTTTCGTAAGATCTTCGGATATGGGTACCCAGGTCCATGATTTCGGATTCTTAGCATGAAATCTCAGATTTTGTAATAGCAAGTTTTAATCTTTGCATTCATCTTCCTCATGTTCATGTTCTTCATGTTCGTCATGTTCTTCAAGAGAGGGAAACCCAGATTTTCCCGACTCCATTTCCTTGACTGTGGCCATCGAGGCCACACCTCGGCGAGGATGTGGGACCTCGGCCTAGACCTGGTGGTTGCCCAGCTTGTTTTCCAGCGATAAGGAACTGTGTTTTGATTTGATTTGACTTAGTTTTCGAAGAATGCCGAGGTCATTTGCAATGCATGTAAGACTTGTTTTGAGAAGTGCATTCAATAGATTTTGCCATGTGTTTGTAGGACCTGGACTTGCCTTGACCCGACGTTCGAAGAACTATGTGAGTGGTATTTTTAATAAAGTTATGTTATCAATGTTTTGATGAGCTTTGCTTTGCCTTGGTTTGAAAAGTATTTGTTAAGCATGAATGATTATCCCTGTTTTGTGTACCAAGTATAAGTTTTGCGTATCAAGTAGTAAGTTTTGTTTTGATGACATTCTCGGGAAGCCCTTAGTGCCAGGGGACTATAATGCAACTGCACATCTTGTTTTGAAAGTCCTTACGGTCAGGAGACTATAATGCAACTGCACATCTTGTTTTGAAAGTCCTTACGGTCAGGAGACTATAATGCAACTGCACATCTTGTTTTGAAAGTCCTTACGGTCAGGAGACTATAATGCAACTGCACATCTTGCTTTGAAAGTCCTTAGTGTCAGTGGACTATAATGCAACTGCACATCTTGTTTTGAAAGTCCTTAGTGTCAGGGGACTATAATGCAAGTGCACATCTTGTTTTGAAAGTCCTTAGTGTCAGGGGACTATAATGCAACTGCACATCTTGTTTTGAAAGTCCTTACGGTCAGGAGACTATAATGCAACTGCACATCTTGTTTTGAAAGTCCCTTTTGCTGGAGGACTCTAAACTTTCGCAGTACTCTCGTGTTAGGGGGCTACGGGCCTTCGTAACATAGGTCCTTTGTGCTAGAGGAATCTAAAATTTTGTAGCACCCTTGTTGCGATATCTCCCTTGCTTTGTTTTGTTTTGCCACTGACGGTTTACCGCATGGGTTTGTTTGTCTGGAATGTCATAATTTGTAATATGCCGATGCTAGTAAGCATCCCTCGAATCCTTGAAGATTTGTCAGATGGACAAGGTCCATCCCTTGTTATATAAGTTTTGACATGTATTGTTTTGAAAGGACTTCGGCTATTATTCATGCAAACCCTTTATTATTTATATCATTCACTGAGTATCCAAGCTCACCCTCTATATATATATATATGTAGGTGATGAGCAAGAAGGCGATGACGCCTAGATGTGATTCGCGAGCTTGTTTTGGATTTTTGTTATGTCGGCTTGACTTGTAATTATGTCGGCAATCTTGAAAATCATACTTCTCGACTTATAATTATTGTATTTTGCACACGTCGGCTTGAGAAGCCTTTTGATCAAGATGTGTATTTTGTATGTATGTTATGTCGGCAGTGGGGATGTCGGCAATCTGGAAAACTATGTTCCTTGACCTGTAGTTCAGGCATTTCGTTTATGTCGGCTTGTGAATCCCTTTTGTTAAAATGTAGTAAGTATTTTTGTACCTTACTTTAATTGTATTCAAGTTGTAAGGTTATGTAAAGATGTATGCCATCCCATTTGACTTATGCACTGCTCTTATGGACCATTTGTATTGTAAATCATTGTTTCCGTACTTGTTAGCCCCATATGTAATACTCTGATTGTGTGTGAATCTTGAAAGATGGCCTTCGGTAGTGGCAGATTACTGGCCATCACGACACCATCCTACTAGGGGCGGGTTGGGGTCGTGACACTAATTAAATTATATACAACTCTAAGCTCCCTATAATCAAGTAAAAGTGCATAAAGAAATGTTGGAAAAATCCCTACCTCAAGCTTGAAGAGGAAACAAGCAAAAACTCCAATTTTCGACTTTGTTGGATTTCGATCTCCACCGGTCAAATCGTTGCTCTCACCAAGCTCCTCACTTTGATCTTAAAAACTATGGTCTAAAACCTAATAGATTTTGGTGGATCAAAGAGGTCTTGTGATAAACCTAAAAGAAATTTGAGAGAGCGAGAGGGAGAGGGAGAGAGAGAGAGAGAGAGAATGCTGCTCAAGAACCAAAAGAAGAAGAAAAATGAATGAAGTGAAATGAGGAGAGGGATAGGAAATGGAGTAGCCCCACGTGGGCTGCTCTTCTATCATCATTATTATACTTTATTTTATTATATTAAAACATCTATGAATCTATATATATATATATATATATCAATTAAAAGTATATTTTAACATCATTAATGATGAAAAGATATAATATTTTCTCACCACAAAATATATTTCGTTTAATGGTATACATCATAAAATCAACTATCAAATATTTATTATAATCCTATATAATAAATAATAAAACTCCCAAGGTGGTTATTACCAATCACATTTTAAAAGGATCAAACAGTTAAACGTGAGTCATTAAATAAACCAATTTAAATTAAATATAAGTCATGGGTCTCACCCATAAGTCAAGTATGGTCCAATTATATACCAAAACAGACCCAACAAATTTATCTCAAATCATGGTCTGAACACCCAAAACTCAATTTTAAATTCTGCTATAAATTAAATTGAACACCAATCAGTCCGTGAATTTTCATAAAATAAATACTCATCATTAAATTCTGAAATGTTTACCTAACGTGCTAGACTCATATGGGAACAACATATAAAAATTTCATAATTTTCAGAGATCAGGAACTATTTTTAAAAAATACAAAACCAAACTATTTTCGCATAGAATTTACACGGCAATCAAATTCGAAAATTTGGTCAATTAAATTATGCGTTGGCTATTTTAAAAAAAAAAAAAATTGGGTCATTACAACTTACCCTCCTTAAAGAAATTTCGTCCTTGAAATTAAACTCAAGTAATGTAATACATTCTACAGTCATCCACAAACTCACTCAAGTACTTACTAATGCATCAATAAAATTTCTTTGACTACTACATGAGCCACAACAAGTCACACCGGTAACAAACCAAATTATGACATTTGCACAACAATTGATTATAAAACCCCTACTAGTATAAACCATTAAGTGATTCTTCTATCCACTTCGATAACCCACATCAACAAAATAGGATCTAATCCCTTAAGCATAACAAAATTTTGGCAAAATGACTTCCCAGAATACCAAGACACCATACCTTATTGGTGATAACCCAACTTCAACGAACTATCTCAATCGCCTAATGCACAATGCATCCCAAGGCCAAAATAACTATCACTACTCTGAGACCTTAACAAAACGAAATAATAACTCTTCAAAAGCACTAACCACCAACTCAAATAGTGACTGTCAACTATCACAAAACAGACAATACCTTACCAACACTATTATACATCACACTATTATTACGATAACCCACGATATCAAACCCAAATTGGACAACTCTTATTATACCAACTCACTTATCGACAAGTATTAATACCACTATTGAGGCTAATTAACATAATATTTTATCTCTCACCCTAGAAGCATCCCAAACCAATCACAATGAGACACCTGTAAAGATTAACACTGAAACGACTCTAAAATTCCTGAATTGTTGATAAATTGATTAACCTCAAATTACAATAAAATCTCTCCAAAGGAAATTCCATGTGCATCCCTTGCCAAAAGAAATAATTCTACACTTCTGATTCAGAATTCTAATTAAAATAATCTTTTTAGTACTTCAATCCAATCACTACGAAATTTGCTCCACACTTGAAAAATAAACAATTTAACTCAAGAAGTAATCCACCACAGCTTACTACGGTACAAAGAAAATAAAATTGAATTCTCATAACTGCTCATGTGACAAATAACAACACCAATTACCATATTAAACCCACCACAAAAAGCCTACACAAGTCAAGACAAAAGGTTACACCAACAAATACTAGTTTTAGTTACTTTGAAATCTTCTATGAAGTCTCTAGCCAACTCACCTCCACCTAAACTTTAAAAGATAAAACCACAAGTTAGAAAGCCTCTCATTCACTCTAAGAAATTTTTTATGTCAACAATAGTCATTCCATAACAATTTCCAAGGCTAACAAAGTAACGAAAGCACTTCATACCAATTTATTACTCAACGAGGGGTCTGCCGAATAACTTCTTCTAAAGTAACATCACCACAAAACACGATGAAACAAAATTAAAATAAGGAATCATCCTCTATTACGCAAAACTAAATACATTTTAATTAAGAAAACACTTACCACTTGATGTCAAATGCACTTAAATTGAACTTAATGGTAATATTAGATCAACATACCAACAACACGAATTCTCACCACTTATAGCAAAACGAATGATCAATATAAGGGATTCACAACTCTTACACCAAGGATACAAAACAATCTTATAGCTAAAAGACAATGGATACAAAATAATCTCCATTTCCATTACATGAACCACGCCATCACGATACACACTAAATTTAACCCAAAACACTCTCATATACCTTCCATCTTCATAATTTCTAACTCATACATAAAAGTAACTATAAAAGTTAACATCAATCACTCTCGACGGGTCAAGCATAAATTCCCATGAAAATACTCAAATTACGACCATACTAATTATCCTAAAGCACCTAATTTAGAATTATAATATCCTCACAAATAATCGTAAAAAAATTTTCTCTGAAAACATTGGTTGCTAACACAACTCCACAACATCCATCACATCATGTCCTTCATCACTCATTTATTGAGACAATGGACTCCACCAATCTCGAAGGCACTCGGAACTCGCCTACATGTTCTAAAATGTCGACTCACGAGTCAATGTTGTTACTACTAATAATCCCATCAAATGGCGTAACCCAAATCAAATTTAATCCCATTCCAATCTGTCTCAAAATTATTTATCTCATTTACCCTCTTAGGATTTGCAGCAAAATTATGAATAAAACAAACTCTCTAAGAAACACATCTCTTACTACACGATATAATTTCTATCATGCTAAGACTACGTTTATTCCCAAACACATACAAAATAATTGGCCTAGGGCCCATCACTAACCTCACAAGTAGTCCATCAAGCAAGTGAAACAATCCAACTATAACTAACTTCGTCTATCCCAAGAAAATTTAGAACTAGTTTTACATGTTCTAATGTCAACAATCTAAAACATATTATCTTGTATTACTTTAATCATTATTAAAGTCATAACCAAACCAAACTATTAGAATAAGGCTAATCTCTAACTCACTCCACTTCTAAGATTATTTTTTTTCATCTAGTCCACTTCTACAAACTTGATATAAAATTGAAAAATAATTAACTTCTCATAACAACAAACCAGTTGCTAAACAACACAAACTCTACTATTTTAAGGTCACATTTACACCCACAATCATACAAATCGGTTAACCTACGCTTTAATACTAATTCCACAACATCTTGACCAATCATCCCGGCCATATTACACTAGCTTACACCTTCTTCCTGGGGAAAAGGTATCCTCCTACATGAGAACATCCCGAGCACCCTGAGTGCCTCTATTACGGCCTCTCCCGCTTTATGACATCTTATATAAGAGATGGGATTTAGCTCAGAAGTAAGTACTCCACACTAGTTCTAACATGCTGCAAACGGATTAAACATAAACCTACACATGTATCTACATCACATAAGGCAAACCATATAAGCACATAGAGCAAATACGAGTTACCCCTCCAAGATATTGACTCGTTCCACAAACATTCAAAGACTTCCAAATAGAAATAGCATTGATCAAGTGCTTTTCTAAAAGGACCTCAAAGAATTTCATGGACGCAAATCACATCTAAGAAGTTTAACACTATACCTACATAGCCACATAAACATGTTATCACATAGCACATAAGATATGCAACATCTCTCACTAGCGAAATGAACCCACTGTGGTAAAAACCACTTTCGACGAGCCCCAAGTATTCAAACCTGGTAGCTCTGATACCAAATTGTAACGCCCCGAAAATTGGGCAGGGTATATCTATTTATGCTACAAAACCCACCTGATAGACAAACACATATATATAGCTAACTATTCCATACATCCATCTCCATTAAATCCCAAATGCCAAATACATGTTGTTCACATCTCAATGCCTCAGTTCTAACCCCAAGCATACATTTTACAACAAGTATGAAATGAAAGCCAAACAGATAACAAGTGCCCTACAGGCTTACAAATTTATCCAAGAACATTCTTAGTTACACAAAATGAAGTTTCAACTCGACGCAAATATAGCCCTGGGCTTAAGTTCAACAAATAACAATAAAAGAAAAATGAAGCCTCAGCTCCAAGTCCACCCAAGTCAATGCCTTGGCGGAGGCATAGCACCTGTACCTGAAATGGTTTCCTTTATAGGGTGAGCCACAGCCCAGTAGAGATATACTACACAACATATGAACCATGACAAGACTAAAGAGGAGTATGCTCATGCCATGCCCATGATAAAAAAAATTATCTCTTTTTTTTTTTATTTTTTTTATTTTTTTTTTATTTTTATAAAGCATGCAATACTAAGATGCAACAACAAATATAAAATCATTTCCATTTTAAACCATATATGTTACATGAATACAGGCTCTGTAAATCTCTAGGTGAGTGTCTGCAAGTAGGCCCTAATGCACTACCACTGTCATTTTTACCAGTAAACTGGAAGGCTGGACACCTAACTGCGCGGTTCTACACCCCTTACCCAGATTCACCAAGTATTCATCTTTTCGCAAACAGATGCATTTACAAACATTTCTAAAAAACAGATACATTTTCAATGAAATGAATGTAATGCAATGTCCAATGCAACAAATGAGGAATGTGTTTCAATTTCCCTAAGTCTCATGCATTTCTAAAACAATCATGGCTCTCCTCCACCGATAGCCCAAAATAGATATTTCTAAATAGATATTTAAACAATTAAATTCCAAAAATTCTGATAAATACAATTTGTTCCACATCTCATCAAATATGAACAACTACACTAGTTTTCATATCACAATCACGTCCAGTAACCTCTCAAGGTTCATTTCTAACCGTGTCGGTTTTATTCCAATAGATACATTAAGCAAAATAATACCGTTAATGCCCAAGAAAACATCATTTTCCTTCCAAACTCATTCTCCAAGCATTCTTCAATCATGACATCCTATTTTGATCGGAAGCCCCAAAAGTTAAGCGTAATTCCTTTGTTTTCTTTAAAAATGCTCTTTTGGTTACAGACCAATAAAAATTTGAAAACCAATCGAATCGAAGTCCGTTTTTGTTCAAATTTAAAACATAACTCTTTCATAACCTTACAAACATAATCCAATTTTACATTTTCGCAATTTGGGCATCAACTTTTTATTTTTTCTCAAAATTTCTCTTTTAAGCAAATAAATCACAAATTTTTCAAAAATTCTAATTAAATTATATACAACTCTAAGCTCTCTATAATCAATTAAAACTGCATAAAGAAGTGTAGGAAAAATTCCTACCTCAAGCTAGAAGAGGAAACAAGCAAAAATTCCAATTTTTGACTTTGCTGGATTTCGATCTCCACCGGTCAAAACGTTGCTCTCACCAAGCTCTTCACTTTGATCTTAAGAACTATGGTCTAAAACCTAATAGATTTTGGTGGATCAAAGAGGTCTGGTGATAAACCTAAAAGAAATTTGAGAGAGCGAGAGAGAGAGAGAGAGAGAGAGAGAGAGAGAGAGAGAGAATGCTGCTCAAGAACCAAAAGAAGAAGAAAAATGAATGAAGTGAAATGAGGAGAGGGATGGGAAATGGAGTAGCCCCACGTGGGCTGCTCTTCTATCATCATTATTATACTTTATTTTATTATATTAAAATATCTATGAATCTACATATGTGTGTATATATATATATCAATTAAAAGTTTATTTTAACATCATTAATGATGAAAAGATATAATATTTTCTCGCCACAAAATATATTTCGTTTAATGGTACACACCATAAAATCAACTATCAAATATTTATTATAATCCTATATAATAAATAATAACAACTCTCATGGTGGTTATTACCAATCACATTTTAAAAAGATCAAACAGTTAAACGTGAGTCATTAAATAAACCAATTCAAATTAAATCTAAGTCGTGGGTCTCACCCATAAGTCAAATATGGTCCAATTATATACCAAAACAGACACAACAAATTTATCTCAAATCATGGTCCGATCACCCAAAACTCAATTTTAAATTCTACTATAAATTAAACTGAACACCAATCAGTTCGTGAATTTTTATAAAATAAATACTCATCATTAAATTCTAAAATTTTTACCCAACGTGCTAAACTCATATGGGAACAACATATAAAAATTTCATAATTTTCTGAGAACGGGAAATATTCTTTTAAAATACAAAACCGAAATATTTTCGCACAAAATTTACACGGTAATCAAATTCGAAAATTTGCTCAATTAAATTATGCGCTGGCTATTTAAAAAAAAAATAAAATTGGGTCGTTACAGCTATAATCTGTTAAGCTATAATCTATAATCACTTTCCCGCAGTTCTACCAAACAGGCCCATTTTGTCATCCCCTTTCCAGCAACCTGCTTCTAGATCATCAAGCATTGGCCATCAACAGAAGAATGCATAATCAAATTTTTTTTTATGTATCTCACTCTAGTCCCCTGAATTGTAGGCGGGAACTGGAATAGCAGAACTTATAGCTCTTGAGATGTCAAAATTGGTAATCATTTACTCCCATGTGGACTTTGTCTTCAGGTTATTTCTTAAAGAATGTCTAGAGCAACCCTTCATGTGGTTGCATGGTGATTCTCTTCTTTTGTTCGTCTATTATAGACCAATAGACCAAACCTCCTTCGGAAGAGACACATAAGATCTGGGTTGTGGACTCAAAGATAGTGAAAAGTCTAGTGAAGGTTGCCTGCTAAATGATGGATATTTAGTCGATCACGACTGTTAATATTTTTATTTTGTTTCCATTTTTACCCTTTGCAGCACTTGTGTCTTGCATTAATCGAAAAGCATGTGATTTCTCTTGCAGGGATTAATCATTAGTTCTCGTAAGAATTCTCTTCAACACTTCAAGAAAACTTGGGCTCACGAACATGAACCGATCGAGGATCTTTTAGGTGTTGTCAAGGTTTGATGCATTCCCATTATGTCTATATTTTATTATAAGAAGGTAGTTTTCAGAGATTGTTGGTATCTATTTCATTTTCAAATGTCATCAGGTATCAAGCCGACGGTTCTAGTTGGTTCATCTGGAGTGTAAAGAACATTCACAAAAGAGGTGATTAAGGCCATGACCTCCTTCAATGAGGTACTCTCTCTCTCTCTCTCTCACTCTCTCTCTCTACAAAATTTTACAATAGGATTGTCATGACCCCAAACCGCCCCTAGTAGGATGGTGCCGTGATGGCCAGTAATCCGAGATTACCAAAGGCCTCTTACAAAGATTCACACACAACAGAGTATACATAGGGTGCTTACAAATGCAGAAGTAATAAATTAAAATACAAGTGGTCCATAAGAGCCGTGCATAGATCAAATGAAATGGCATGCATCTTAACATGGGTTACAACTTGGATACAAATAAAGTAAAGTACATGTTACATCTTGATCAAAAGGCTTCTCAAGCCGACGTATGCAAAATACAAGTATTACAAGTTGAGAAGCATAATCTTCAAGATTGCCGACATGAATACAAGTCAAACCGACATAACAAGAATTCAAAACAAGCTTGCGAAACACATCTACGCGTCACCACCTTCTTGCTCATCACCTACATATATATATATATATATAGAGGGTGAGCTTGGGTACTCAGTGAATGATATAAATAATAAAGGTTTTGCATGAATAATAGCCGAAGTCTTTTCAAAAACAATACATATCAAACTTTACATAACAAGGGATGAACCACGTTCATCTAACAAATCTTCAAAGCTTCAAGGGATGCTTACTAGCATCAACATATTACAAATGATGACATTTCGGACAACAAACCCACGCGGTAAACAGTCAGTGGCAAAACAAGACAAGACAAGGGAGATATCTCAAACGATGGTGCAGTTGCATTATAGTCCCCTGACACTAAGGACTTTCCAAAGCAAGATGTGCAGTTGCATTATAGTCCCCTGGCACTAAGGACTTTTCTAAGACAAGATGTGCAGTTGCATTATACTCCCCTGGCACTAAGGACTTTTCCAAGAATGTCATCAAAACAAATGCATTTATTCGATACACAAAAATAGGGATATTCATTCATGCTTGAACAAATACTTTTATCAAAACAAGGCAAACCAAAGCTTTATCAAAACTTTATAACATAGCTTTATTAAAAATACCACTCACATAGTTCTTCAAACGTCAGGGTCAAGGCAAAAATCCAAGTCATACAAACACATGGCAAAGTCTATTGAACGCACTTTTAAACAAGCTTCACATGCAAACAGATGATTCGACATTCTTTCTTCAAAACTAAGTTAAATCAAAACAAAACACTGTTTTTTATCTCGGGAAAGCATGCTGGGCACCAACCAGGTCTTGGCCGAGGTCCCACACCTTCTCGCCAAGGTGTGGTCCCGACGGCCACATTCAAAAGCGAAGTCGGGAAAATCTGGGTTTCCCTTTGAGGAACATGAAGAACATGAAGACGGAGAAGATGAAGAACATGCATGCTTAAATCATAACTTGTTATTACAAAGTCTGAGATTTCGTACTATGAGTTTGAAAACATGGACCTGGGTACCCATACTTGAAGATCTCATGAAAACAAACACAAAAACATGGTTCTTGATGCAAACTTTCGGATCAAAACAAGACTTTTCTTCAAGAACACATGAACACTATCTTCTCTTACTAAAACCAACTTTAAATCAATGCACGGCATGCAGAATAGGTTCGATCATGCAATGCAGCTGGACGATCAATAAGAACAACAAGAGTAGATTAAGATTCTAACCTCAAAACTTGAATCTAACGGTTCAAACTCCCACGGTCAAGTTTGGAGGTCCACTCTCTCACTCAAAAGCTTCTCCTTCTTCTTCCTAGAGTCTCTCTCTCTAAAAGACAAGATTTGATACAAAATGATATGTTTCTCAACAGCTCACTGACTTAACCCTCTGCCGGGACACGTGGCATCGGCTGATTGGTTCTTTCCAAAAAGTGACTGACTGACAAGACAAGACTGTGACAAAGTGTGTTCAATAAGCTAGACGGCAAGAGAACTCCGGCGAATGATGATCTCGGCTAAGGGCAAAGCTTCGGCAAGTAGGGTGACAACGACATCGGCTTGGAAGGATAACACTTGACTAAGCTGTGCCACACCTTGGCCTAGATGGTGACAAGGACATCGGTTTGGAAAGACAACACTTGACTAAGCCGTGCCACACTTTGGCCTAGATGTGCCACACCTCGGTCAAGGTCATACCATTCCAGGAACAAAATCAGTAAGTGCAAGGATCAAGGATCTAGAACGCCTAGATGATAACATCTCGGCCTAGATGATGCACATCTCGGCCTAGATGATGACATCTTGGCCAATATGCCTAGGTGATGGTGGAGGTCAACCAAAGTGGTTCCAAGATAGTTCTAAGTGTAAAAAGGTTCAAAGGTGACTAGGCTTAAGGTGACCCCGGCAACACACCAGGCAAGAACAAAGCATGCAAGCAACACTCAAGCAAAACAAGACAGGATTTGCAAATGCAACATAACAAAACAAGATCATACATAAATGTATGCAAGTATGACTAAGTTGAAGTGAGGGTTGTTACAAGGACTCTAAATGAATGGCATGCAGAAACCTCTCATTATGGCTCTCTCCAACCCAACCCCGCAATCTGAGTGCACAGCTGAAGAAGCTTACACCTGGAGACAAGTAAAAATAAATTATGCATTTTTTCTTATCCTATAATTTGATGCTTTAATGCAAGGTAATATCTGATTGGATTTAAATACAAAACTAATAAATTTCTCTATTCTTAAAAAAAGGGATGGTCAATTTTAGCCAGTGGAAGTCCATTTGACCCTATGGAATACAATGGCACAGTCTATGTACCTGGCCAGGTTCTATTACTTTAAACTTCCAGTTTTTTGGTGTCATATCCTTAATGCATCTGAGATGGATACTAAAAACTGATTTTGTTGGCCTTTTTTTTTTTTTTTTCTTTTTTTTTGTGATCCACCAGGCAAATAATGCATATATTTTCCCTGGATTTGGTTTCAGTTTGGTCATCTCTGTCGCAATTCGTGTACACAATGAAATGTTTTTGGCAGCTTGTAAGTACACTACGTATAACATAATTAGATATATCATAAGTTGAATACAATTTACTTGCTAATTGAAGAGAAAGGAATTATTTCCTGTATTTTATTTCATTTTACTTTGTTTTATTTTATTTTTTTTCCATTTCCACTGGTCACATATCTATATAGGGCATAAATAATAAATAAACTCTTAGAAAAAGTTCTGAGATATTTACTCAGATTCCAATAGAATGTAAACTAAATGACACCTTGTGTTTGTTTTATTCCCTTGATATGTGATCTAGTTTTGTAAGGGCGATTTGGCTCAATGGTAAGGCTTGCCATTAGCATCCCTAGTAGCACAGGTTTGAGTCATAGACATAGTCTCTTCAAAAATAAAAATAAAAATAAAAATACTATGTACATTTTGTCCTCTCTAGATCCCGTTTTAGCAGAAGCTTCATACACTAGGCTGCCCATAATCATGTGCGAAATGGAAAACTTTTGGCAAAACCTATTGAATTGAAGTTACTTCTATGCAAACGGGCATGACAAATAGATAGAATGGTTCACCTTTGTATCTAAATCATCTACTCTTCTTTGTAACAACAAAGGCTTTGGCTGGGCAAGTAACAAAAGAGAACTTCGATAAGGGTTTGATCTATCCACCATTCTCTAATATCAGAAAGATCTCGGCCCACAATTGTTGCTGATGTAGCTGCTAAAGAATATGAACTTGGTGAGTTAGTGAGTGTACCTTTGGTTGCTTCCTGTGTCTTACCACCGCTGTGATTGCCCCTTGAAACATGTATAACTTTCACAATGTTTCGTAGGCGTGGCAATGCATCTCCCTTAGCCTGAGTCTCTAGTGATGTACGCTGAAAGCTACATGCATATATACTCCCAATTACAGAAGCTTCCGATGAATTGTTGAACTGTGAGAGGAAACTATGGCTAGTAGTAATGTAGTGTGTTTCTTCAGTGTCTGTTATATATTCTTGTTTGGTGTCTCTTTTTTTCCGTGTACCTTCTAGTCATGGTGTTTCGAAACTTTTGTGGTGTTGTAAGCTTTAGAGAAATTCAGACCACGAAAGTCAGGTTAGTTTTAGCTGAAAACATTGTCTACTTCATCCGCTACTCACTACCAGTTTAGTAGTCTCTGTGAAGTTACAAGAGCTGTGGAAATATGGAGAAATTCAGACTGACGTGTGAAGCGTTTGATGTGGTTGTACTTATAGAATCAACCACTTGCCTCAGTTGAGGATTTGGTATTTCGAGCTTGTCATTCTCGAGATGTATTACTAACATTTCATGCTGAACTGTACTGTAATTATGTGATAGAGAGAGTTTGAAACATAAGGATACAAGAGCGTGGGACAAAAATTTCGGCCCGACTTCCTTACTTCTATGTGTAATTGTAATAGAATACCTGTGTTTTGTAATAAATCAATCCCTGTGGTCTTTGGCACGAAAGCTGACTAACATCTTCACCATTGATCTATTTCTGTCAGTTGTTAGTTCCTAGTAGCCCTAAAGATAAATGGTATCTTCACCATTGATCTGTTTCTCTCAGTTTTTTTGTTCCCTAGTGGCTAGTGTTGAAAATGAGCTGAGTCGAGTCAAACTTGTTTGTTTATTTAGCTTAAAAAAGAAAAGTTTGAATTTGGCTCAAAATTCAACAATGAATAAAATTTTTGACTTAAATTTTCTCCAATATTCAACTAAGAGAACCCTGTTTCTATACAAACCGTGGCAAGAAGGAGCTAACCTCTGTGTACTACACTATGAAGCGAAAATCCAAGCAATATTGACATCTGAGTTTGGTGTATCATTTTTCATATGACTCGAGAACAGCTTGAGTATGCTTGTATCGCTGGAGCATGTAAGTTTCACATTTGATTAGAGGAAACCTGGTTGTAAAGCACCAGTAAAAATAGCGAAGCTTCATAAAAACAAAGATGTTCAGCATATTTTTAAAGAATTTTTGTTAGGGCACAAAGGTTGTCGATTAATTAGACAACAGCTTAGCTATTGTTGGATATCCCAACTTCCATAAGTTTTTGTACAGAAAAATTCACTTTATTCCCATATAGTTTGAGGTCGAAGCACTTTACCATTTGTGATTTAAATATAGGCACATTGTCCCATTGTGATTTTGGACTAAATAGCAACCTAACATCTGTTAATGTTAATTGTCAAAAGACTATTTTACTGTTGCATGAAAAATAATAATAATAATAATAATAATAATAATAATAATAATAATAATAATAATAATAATAATAATTTGCTTTATCTCTGCTATTATAAACTTAATTTTAACTTAATCATATATTTTATTAATTAAACCATCTATTAACTTTCAATTACTATTTATTTATACACACACACACACCTATATATATTCCTAATTATGTAAACTACTGAAACTGTTAATTGTACACAAATCTATATGCCTAATTATTTAACCTAACTTAACTCCTAATTATACACACATGTACTTATATATATGGAGGGAGATAAAGCTATGGAGATGGATGGAGAGGGGAGAGGGGAGTGCCGGCGAAGGGCTAAAAAGGGAAAATGGGTTGGGGACAAGGACTGTGTAGGTAAGAGGGAACGGCAGCACTGGTGGTCAGGAAGGCAAGATGGGGCGGGTGCATGGAGAGGGGAGATGGGGTGGTTGGAGGTGGTGGGAAGGAGGGAGAGTGTGGTTGGTTAGGGTTAGGGTTTGTAAGGATTTGGTTGCTAGTGTAATAAATTTGGAACTAATTGAATAAGATGAGGGCAAAAATGTCATTTTCATTTTTATTTTTTTCAATAACAAATGCTCACTCTCCAAAGGCGTGTGCATCACAAATTTTGTCAGATTTTTTTTTTTTTTTATTTTTTTTTTTTTTGGGAACAAATCAAATTATGTTAGTTTGAACAAAAAGGGTAACAATGGTAATTTAGTCCAAAACCATAAGGGGGCATAATCCAAATCAGTGCGTGCATTACAAATTTTGTTATTTTGAATAGAAAAAGTAATGATTGATATGCCTATATTTGAATCACGGAAGATTAAAGTGCTCCGGACTCAAACCACAAGGGAGTAAAGTGAATTTTGCCTTTTTCCTTAATACCATTTTGCCTCTAAGTCAAATTACAAAAAAAGAACAAAACCCAACTTCGGACAGACCCTCCTGCCACATTCAGCCCTTCCCCACCCTCCAGTGCCACGCCCAACATATGTTACATGGATTCAGGTACGAGTGTCGGGTATGGGTGCGTACTTAGAGAAAATGATTTTTGTCATTCTTTGTTTCACGCTCATGATGAACATCACATGGACTTTGAAATGCAAATCAAGACTTCAAGCATACTGTCATCACTCATAGAGCACAGGCAGCTCATAAATCATACATGCCGATTCAAACTAGATCTCAATCTCTTTCTTGAACTCCCTCGATTCACACAAACGAAGCCAGTTGTGAGACTTAGAAAATCCTCTCACATGGATTGTTGAAAAGATCCAACGAAGAGATGAGCTTGTAAAGATAAACATGGTTGACGCCACCCAATCAGAATTGCTAGTTGGCGACATTTCGATGACAAAGTTAGAATCCTTAAATTAAAGAGAATAGAAGAAGAATATGTAAAGTGTTTGGGTGTGTCTGTAACAGAAATGAGACATTCGTATTTTTTATTGGATGCTTTCCTTTTATAGAGGTGGCTTGATAGGCTTGTTTACTTGGGCTAGGCCCATTGTTAAGACCTGTTTGAGTTCACCCCAATAAGTTGGGATGCTATGGTATCTTTTGAACTACCACACTGATAATATGCTACACCGTACTATTTACGTGAGTTTGATTTTATATACACAATTAATTAATGATAAATAAAACATAATATATAATTGGTACGAAGAGTGAAATTCATAATTTTTTAATGCAATGAATACATTGGGTTCACTATTTTGAAAAAAATTATATTTTGTTAGAACAATTCTAATAGTACTTTGTTAAAGTTATTTTTTAGTTTCTTACCGTGTATATATATATATATATATGTGTTTGTGTGTATATATAGGTTTAGGTCAATTTAGGAGTTATTTGAATGAGTTGAATAAATATATTTTTTGATTTTTTATAAAACATTTGATTTTCCTAAATTTAGCTCAAAGTTTGATATATTATTTAAAAAAAGAATTGTGATGCTATAATAAATAATTAAAAAATTGACTGAAGGATTTAACACACTACTAGAGCATTTTCAATCCTTCAGCTTTGAAATTTGATCAATTTTTTTTTTTAAAAATCATTTTCAATTCTTACATTAAATGTTCATCAAATGAAAGGAGAATTACTTTTTCTTATCAAATTGATAATTCATCAATTTAGTTTTGATAAAAAAAATTAAGATAAAATAGTGGAGATATTTTTTTTTTATTACCATATTTAGCATACAAAAAATTAGAACTGGAAAAGAACTTTTTTAAAAAAACTAATGAAAGAATTAAAATAATTGACCCTCTAGAAAAAGAACTAAAATAATTGATGTCAAAATAATTTTCTTATTCAAATTTAAAAGTAAATAAAACAAAAAAATAAATAAAATTGTTGAAGGTTTGGAAATTGTGCTTACCCCTTGTTGTTTCATTTTTTTTACAAGAAGAGATTTCGGATTGATTGGTTGAAGGATTAGGAAGTTCATGTGTATCTTATATGTAATCTCTTTGTACCCTTATGTTTGTAATTATTTATTTGTAACTCCGTAGCGGGAGCTTGACATGTAATTTTATTATTATTGGTGTACTCATCATGAGAGAGAACACGTACTATTATGTTTCTATTACTCAAGGGTAATAGATATTTTTAATTAAAAAAAATGGATATAAATTTCAGGCTTTTGGTAATGTTTCCGTGTAATTAAAATTGGGGCGTGACATGTCATCCGTCCAAAACTAGGTGGATTGGAAAAGAACAATCCGCAACCGTCCGCTCGTCATCACGCATCCGTCCAAAATGCGGCGGATTGATTTGGTTCGGTCAATTTGGATGGATCGGTATATTCGCTACTCACCCCTACACTCAAGTAGTATAAAATAAAAAATAAAAAATAAAAACAGTTGCCCCATTTATTCCCACGACTCCCAATAGAGAGAGTTACATGTAGACAATGAATACAACACACAGTGTGATAAAGAGAGAGAGAGAGAGAGCGCAAAGCCAGCAAGCGCCACTTCAATTCTCAATTTTCTCACTTTCTCTCCACCGCCTATGTAGCGATCCTGGTTTTGATCTGTCTGTTTGTGGTGCTCTGGACTCGGGTTGGTATGGTTTTGAACGGTGTTACGTATCTTAGGTCCCTGTGTTCCCCTCATTTTTGTTATCGGGTTGTAGCGGTGTGTTTGGAACAGGTAATGTCTCATGTTTGTATTGGGTTGTAGTGTATCTTTCATGTTTTGCCACTTCGTTGACTATGTCGGGGATCGAGCTGCCCAATTAGCTCGCGGGGCTCCAGGGGGCAGTGCTCCCGAAGCAAAAATGAAAAATGCATTTGAAGTTGCTTGTCCACTCGAGCGGCTGTTTATGCGCTCAAGCGGAGAATGTTTGGTTCCAGAAGTTTGATCTGTCTGCAAAAATACTAGGAAAGTGTATTTGTCGTTTAAGCAGGGCTTTCCACGCTCGAGCAAACCATGTTATATCAGTTCATGAATATGATATTTTAGATCACTTTTGTATATATATATATATATATATCTCTAAAAACATTTGCTCTCTCTTCTCTCTACATTTCTCTACACAAACTAGATAAAAAAACCTTGATTTCTCAAGATCCATTTGAGTTTTGCCATTGTTTCTTCATCAAAGTGGGTTATCATCTCGAGGGCTTCATTGTATGCAGTGAAGATCGAGTTTAGGCATCGTTGATTTTGGGGTTTCATCTCTGTTCTTCTTCAAACTTGAGGTAGGGATTTTCTTTGAGTTATATATATATATTTGCAAGATCTAGATGATTTTCGAAATCATCATTTGATAGCTTTTGAAAATTGATTGTTGATTCAAGAAGTTGAGCGATTTTGAAATTGGGTTTGTCTCTTGTTCTTTTAAAATGATCTTATGAGTTTTGATTTTCGTTGATTGAAGAAAAGATGATTTTGGAAAGTTTTCTTCCAAAGATTTGAGTTGTATAGTTTTGGTGAGAAAACCTAGAAATTGGGGATTTTTAAAAGAGATTGAAAATCCATGAATGATATTGTTATATTTATTTTGTGTGTCAAAATAAATGGATGTTTGGAAAATTTCTTATTTATATTTATATAAATGATGAATTTCATGGAATATGAGAATTGTTGTTCATTTTGGAAATTATTGTTCAAAATGTTGAAATAGTCTTGAAATGACTAATTGTTGAGGATACTTGAGAAGAGAAAATTGTGTTATTCCTTGGATGATGAATTGGAATAAAAGTATTTATATCATCTTGTGAAATTGGCATATCAATTCATTTGATTACATCAAACTTTTAAAGTTGATTTGAAAACTTGCATTGAGAAAAGAATGTTGAGAAACAAGTTTTCATGGAATGGTTTTGGGGTAAATACGTTGGTAAGTCTTGATAGGTGGTGTAGATGATATTGAATAAGTTGGCCTGAGAGTCCGAAGTGAAAGACCGAAAACCCGCGCGGATAGGTGTCGAGCCTTCCGGTTAATACCGGTAAAAATGACAATTTGGTAGTACTTGTATAGTCTACTTGCAGACACCGACCTAAGGATTACCAGAGTCGTATTTACCGCTCTTGAAATGAATTGTTAAGTTTTGAAGAATTGAAATTGCATGACATCATTGAGCATGATGGTTTTCAAAGATGAAGATTTTGATTTTCATTCAAAAGGGCATAGCATGGCATATGCATTTCATCTCTTGAGACTTGTATAATATGTATATACTTTATTAAAGATTTCCTACTAGGCTTTATGCTCACCCTACAGGATTTTTGTGCAGGAAAAGATGTAGTGGTGCTGCCTAACTAAAGGCGAGGAAATGTGTGTTGAGAGTACGAGACTCACATTTTGCTGTGACTCTGTGTGTAAGCCAAGGGCTGTATATGTGTGGGTTTGAATAACCGTTTTGTGTAACCAGGCTCAAGCATTGGAAACTTGTAAACCCTTTGGGGTATTTATATGTTTATTTACTTGTTGTTGGATTAATGTATTATCACATGAAGACTATTTGTATCATGTAATGCAAGTGTAGGGATTTATTTTCAATTTTACTTTAAAGAACCATGGTTATCGTATTATCATTTGTGTTAGAAATTTGGAGCGTTACAACTTGGTATAAGAGCTACCGGGTTTGAATACTTGGAGCTCGTGGGAAGTGATTGTTTAACCACAATGGGTTCATTTAGCATGCTTAGGAAGTGTTATGCATTTTGTGATTATGTGATAACATGCTTATGTGACTAAATGGGTATGGGATTGGACTTTTGGGATGTTGTTTGCGCCTGTTAAATTCCTTGAGGTCTTATTAGAAGGGTACTTGATCAATACTCATTCTACTAAAAATTCTTGGTTTTTTGTGGGACGAATCTCATCATAAGAGTATAATCCGTATGTGTTTACATGACTAAGTGCTTATGTGGAGTGAAATTGAATTGTGCATATGGTAGAGAAATATATGGAATTGTTGTAGTCAAATGTGTGAGTCAAGTTACGAGCACATATGACTTAATGTGCTAAATTATTTCTCTTGTGTCCTTTATTAGGATGTCAGGAAAGGGTCAAGTCCGTGGTGGTAGAGGTGGGAGGCGTGGTAGGGCTCGCCGAGGTGTGCATGAGGTACCGGTCCATAGGGTTCCGGTGCAAGAAGAAGGGTTCGACCAAGCTAATATGGCCAAGCAAGTCGGCCAAGCAAATGTGGCCGAACAAGTAGGGCAGGCGGGAATCCAGGGACAAGCGGGTCAAACCACAATGGGGGCCCTAGCTCGAGAAATGGTAGGGGATTTAAAAGAGTCTATAAACTTGTTGAAGGTGGAGAATCAAGCCCGAGAGAACACCGTGGAGTCACGGACGAGTTTCCTTACTGGAGAGTTCTTGCAGGCCAAACCGGATGAGTTCCATGGTGGTCCCGAGCCCAAGAAAGCAGATGAGTGGCTCGAACAAACTGTCAAGACATTTGAGATGCTTCACATCGAAGATAGTGAACTAAGAGTGACTCTAGCGAGTTAATACCTTAACGGAGATGCGGGTCAATGGTGGAAATATGCCAAGGGTAGAGTGGAGCCGACAAGGGAAGCCTTTGCGGTTGCTTTCCAAGATAAGTACATAGAAGAAATCCGAAATGACAAAACTAACTACACGATGATTTTTTTTTTTAAAAAGAAGTATTTATCAAACCGAGTCTATACGAAATTGATTATTATATCTGAAATTCAGTTTGTGTAGAACTTTATAGGTAAATGAAAAATGCATAATTTGTTTCCATATATCATAATAATTATTTTCAAATATTACCTACATAGAAGAAATTTTAAAATGACAAGACTATATACACAATGAAAAATATATGAAAAATAAGTATTTATCAAACAGAGTACATATAAAATGAAATATTAAAATTAAAGTTGAGTTGTGGTTGAACTTTGTAGGTAAATGGACAAAGCATGATGATGTGGCATTTTTATTTTTATAAAATTGTAAGTCTTTAGAATGTGCCACCTAAACAAAGCAAAAACGCAAATTTTAATAATATTTACAATGACAAACCTGGCTTTTGGGCCCAAATAAGTAACAATTTTTAAATTTTAACCCACCCAACCACTGGGCTTGACGGAAACTATAAAAGACGGAACTTAGTTTTAACTTCGTCTTACTTCATCTCAATTGTTCTTCCCTGAAAACTTTCTTTTTGGTTACATCAGAAAGATTTCTGTCAAAACTTTTGAACTGTGCTGGTCCTGCTAAAAAATTCCCATCTTAAAACCCTAACCCATGGCATTGAAGAAATCGAAGTCCACCAAAGAAGATGAAACCAATGACGACTAACTTCGATTTTCCAAACGCATCAGAGACCTTACGAACTCATTGAAACTTGACTGCATTTTGATGCAAAGCAACAACACTGTGGCCAAAGCAACACTAGGCCCTACCTTCAAACAACACTTCCCCGACGAATTGGCTCCATACTACCCACTTGCCAATGGTGAAACCTTGTTTATCAACCAACCCAGACCGAACTGGACCAATTGGGAGAGTAGCAAAAATCCCCTTCGATCATGGAGGCAACTAGACTCCACTTGGTAGAGCTAGGTCAAACGAATTGGAGGTCATGACTCCAATGTTTGGAAAACATCTTGGCATCACTGAGGTAATCCATCTGTCGACCCTCATTTTCGATATGAATAAATGGTTAATAGCCGTTGCTGCATGCTTCTTGTCCACATCCTGTAATTCCATGCTTTTAAGATTTGGAACGATATCACCAACTGTCCTTGATGTAGCCCACCTCATTGGACTTCCCATTTTAGGGCTAGAAATTAGTGCCTTGCGAGAGCCCATAAAAGTACCCTTCACCCTTGAGACTGACATGAGTTACACTGACTTTACCAAAAAAAATAAAGGCACACAGGGTACTCCTGTCACTGACGAAGAAAGGGCTAACTTGCTCGCCACACTTTACAAAGGCATGTCTTCCCTTGTTGATAAGAAAATGTCTGCCAATTGTGGTTTGCCATTCTGGCTTTTCCAAGCATGGTTGTATGCTTATTTTCTTGAAATACAACCTCCCAAACCAAACACTATGATCCCCAAACATTACGCTTATGTAGAATGTTTAACCTTTGTTGACATGCCCAAAATTAGCTTCTCTGAATGCCTTACTACACTCTTCAACCTTCCATCTGACAGAGAACCCTTACTGTTCATGCCATTTCAATCATGTCGATTCTCATCTTCTAGACTACAACATCCCTTCGCGGATCCCTCGAACCTAACAGATGAAGAAACGATTTATCAAGTTGAAACATGGAAACATATTCTCACCAGCAGACATATCCTAGTGGGATGTTCTATCTCCTTGACCAAAATGTCTAGCTGTAGTATTGAAAACTAGTGCTCTAATCAATGGGCTAAACAATTTGGACTTACTCAAGGCACACCTTACCCTTACTTGCACTCCACCATTGAAGAAGAAATATGGGCAAGGATCAATATCAAAGAATCTTCTGAAGCAAAACTAATCAGAGTGGAGAATGAGAAACTTCTACAAGGCTTTAGCACCTACTACTTCAAGCTTGTTCCTAACCTCACCCAGGGTTTTTAACACTGATGGACCCTTACGACAGCAGTAATTTTCTCCAAGCCTCTTCGAACCTGTCTGAGAGATGTGTTTGTTGACAATCTAGGCTCGGAACCACCCACTTCAAGCCTGGAGACTTCAAGTAAGTTTATTGTAGCTATCAATCCACTTCTACTTTACATATTTTTACATGTCTCTCATGTTTTCTGTTAACTCCTTTGGCTTGTTGCAACCAACCCTGCTCCCATTGAAACTCCAGTAAGAGATCAGAGCAAAGGCAAAGCATTGATGGACCATAACACAAATCCTAAAGCCCCTTCCTCTGTACATAAGCTTTTGGGAGACTCAATAACAGCTCTCCACACAGAAGAACAAAGGAAGACAATCACCACCCAATCACCATCTAAAGAGATGAGAACCAGGAAAATAAAATTCAATCCATCTTCAGATTCCAGTGAATGGGATATTCCACTCAGCCAACTAGTTGGTGAAACCACTCACCCTCCTTTAGACCACACACATCAGGTATCTCCCTTATTCTTGTACCTACACTCAATTCAATGATGTCTTAACTCTAATCTCATATATTTTCCTTGCAGAGGAAAAAGAGGAGGCTTCTTATGCCAATTGGTGCTGAAGAAGAAGAAAACCCCATGCCATCTACCAAAGAAACCACTGAAGCTCCCCCTCATATTATTGGAACTGAGCATAATGTACCAACTCCAAACCAATCCATTTCGCCTATTCACTCTGAACCCCCCTTATGAAGCTTGGTGAGGTAACACTTGGAGCCTTGCCAGTGAAAGTTAGGTGCCCTGGTGAAACTAAACCTATTAGGACTTCAACAATATTTCACCCATATCCATCAATATCTGACTCCAGTAGCTTCCCACCATGTAAGAAGAGAGAATTAACAATGAACCATGAAGAAATGGTTAATCATCTCCCCCTAGTCCTCTTACTTCTCCCAAGGACCAAACAAGTGAGCCTCTCCTACCTAAAATTGAAATCACTCATGGTAAGAACACTTTAACCTGTCATATTCTTAATCAAATCTTACTTCAATTTACTAACTCTTTCTCATAGGGGTAGGGTCAGCAGTTGAAAGAACTTTATTTACCAACCCCAAGCCTTCCAATGAGCTAGCCCCCACAATTTCAAACACAGAGGCAGTTGTATCAATCCCCAAAGACTTCACTATCTTCTCCACACATGAACCTCCCACTTCAATCAATCCTAAACAAACTCAGGCATCAGCAACTAAGGGAACCCTAACTACAGCACCCACAAGTCAACGTGCACTCATTCCAACATATAATGATTTGCAGGTAATATCTTTATTCCTTCTACATTCTGTCTTTGTATAGTTAGTACTTTCCAACTCTTAACTTTTAACTATCGACAGGCTACCACATCGAGTTAAAACATATGGGATGAAATTGCTATCCTTGAGCAAAGCTTAGAACACATTTCAGCCCTCCCCCAAAGGCTATATAATTTCACCTTTGAAGTCCAACAACTTTTGACCAACTTTCTAAAACTCATCAACACTCCTCTTGAAGAGATTGCCCTCAACCAGCCTGAGAAAACCTTGGCCTACCTTACAGCCATCCAACACCTTTCTCTCAACCCTTTCAATCCCATTCAACTTAAACAACTGGCTAGAATTATCAATGGATAGCCAACGATCGTGGAAAGGATTCAAAACGAAAATCCAAGCGAAGAAAAATTTCCTAGCTAATGCCTAAACCATTTTGAACTCCTTGAAGCTCACTCAACAGAACTCCTCCAACATCTTTGAGCAAGACGAAGTGTTGGCACTTAAAGAATCAAGGCTTGAGGCAGAATTAGTTGTTGTCAAGCATAGAAGGCTCTTACCAGAACAACAAAAGGACCAACTTGGTGAAGAAGCAACGACGATGCTCTCACAAATTGGAAGTGGTCCTTTATCCATCCAGGCCATCAAAGCAGAACTTGACAAAACCCAAGCTATGCTTGTAGATGCCCAGTCAAATTGGGGTCTTCTTGCCATCCTGTTCCCCAACACCTGAATTTTGTTTTGTTCCACCTCTTGTAAAGACTTTAACAAAACTCCAACCTGTTGTAATAATTTTAATGAATGTCAATGTTTTATGTTGTACAGTCTGCTTTATTGCTTTATTACTTCTTCTTAACGTTTTCCCACATAGTTAGATAATATTTTTTTTCAAGTATTTTCCATTTATGTTCCTTCTATGTGGTTGTCCCTCCAACGACTCCAGTTGGTATGCTTCTCCTTTGAGGACTCTATGGAGCCTGAAAGGACCTTCTCAACTTAGTGACCACTTGCCAAATTCAGGATCTTCTATCCCCAACGGCAATATGGCTTTCCATAGTAAATCACCTTGACCAAAAGTTTTCAACTTTACTTTCTTATTATAAAGCCTGTCAATCTTCTTCATCTGAGCTATCATACAATTAAAAGCATCAATCCTCAAACAATCTAACATCCTGCAACTCCAAAAGCATGGCTTCATTACACACATGAACAGGAATATCATGATGCATAGACACCCTATTGGACCCCACTGTAACTTGCAAAGGTAATACTGTAACATGTCCAAAAACCAAATCATATGGAGAAACCTGGGTGCTATCCCTCTTACAATTCCTACATTGCCTTGAAAGTATAAGGACTTGTTTGGAACAAATTACATTCGAGGATTAGTAGATAAAGTAAACAGGGGAACAAGGATACTGCTGTGATTGAAAAACGGCACTGTTTTGATCCATCTTAACTGTGCAATACTTTTTTCTTTTGTAAATGGCATCATTTTTATATTCTTTAAATAGACGGAAGCTATTTTCGTCATAAATAAAAAGATAAAACTAAATAATTCAAACAATACTGCTGTATGAATTATATTCAAGTAGTTTATGAATATTTAATATTGGTAGGGGATTGATATCATAATTTTATGGAAAGAAAAATAACAAAATAAGGCCTTATCAAATAAGGCCCTATAGTATTATGTACAGTAATGCTACTATGTAGGAAAGTCTTTTTATCACATTCTCATGTCGTGTGTAATTATTGTACTTGTTTAATGCATTACAGCACTTACATATAGATATATATTATATATGTCAATGATGTAATTGTGACACATCACAATATAAATTGTGGTACCAAAAAAAAAAAGACGTAAATATCATTTTTATAGCAGTATTGTTGGAATAATTAAGTTATTATCTTTTCATTTAGGGTAAATTACAAATATATTTCCACAAATTTGTTTAAAATCTAAATTGCCCTTGTGGGTCTAAAATTACATCCCGCCCCTTGAAGTTTCTAATTTCATAACACACAGGCCCTTTTATTAGTATATCATAATTTCAGTTAACAGTTTGTAATGATATAAAAAAAAAAATTCAATTCAATTCTCAATTAATTTTCTTAGCAATATAGAAATAAATTTTCCAATTAATTCTCTTAGATAAAATATTTTCACAATGTAATAATTATAGTTTTCCAAACCACATGGGCCAATCCGTATGAAAAAGGCAAATTTGAAAGGGAGCATTTGTCTCTCAAACCCCACTAAAGTTCCACTTCCATCAGTCAAGCTGTTCTTATACCATGATGCCACGTGCCCCTCAATACTTTGGCCTTCTTATCGATAGAGAAAACCCTTGACCCTGCACATGACTCTTCTTGCAATGCACCCATCAAGTCCATGACTTAACTTCATAACCGTCACATAATCAGAGCCATTCAATGTACATGCTCCATCTTTGAAAGCCACTTGTCCTCTTAAGTGAGGCAAGAATCTCACTTTCACCATACCACGTGTCACCATCCAATTGATCCACCTGTCGATCGGAACCCCCCCCAAAAAAAAAAGACTACAAACAGCTACGTAATGGAGTTTGGAAATCGAAGGAGTTTTTCAATGGGTTCATCTTCTTTAGTAGGCTTTGATCTCTTGGGAGCCATATAGCGATCCCGATTTTCCCTTTCTGTATTAATTATTTTTCGGACTTTGGTTTCGTGGAGTTGGTAGTTGTATCTACCTTGTTGTCGTCCTTTGATTCCATTTGTTTGAGTTATAGGTTGTGTTGGGCTTGGTTGTTACAGGTTGGTAGAGCTTTGGCTCCCATTGTTGTTGCCCAGTTTTTTTTTGCATGGTCCGCTCGAGCGGGTCATTCTGCGCTCGAGCGTGGTTTACGCCCTTCCAGTATTTCGTGTCCCTGTAAAACTTCTGCAGGTGTGTTTTCTACGCTTGAGCGGGTTTACTGCGCTCGAGCGGGTCGCGCTTGAGCGGGCTTGTTGGTGCTTGAACGGGTAGTTCTTTTTTTGAAAAGTTCTGGGAGATGAAAATCTACGCTCGAGCGGACTGGTTTTCGTGCTCGAGCGGATGTACTTTATTCTTGTGTCTTGGAGCTCGAGCGGGTCTTCTTGCGCTCGAGCGTACCTAGTTTTTTGTTGTTGACGCTCAAGCGTTGTGTTTTCTGCTCGAGCGGGAATGTCATATAACAGAGGGCAACTAGGCATTTTTGAATCATTTTCTACACTTCCACTCTCTCTCTTACTTTTTCAAAACGCCATTTGAGAGCTTCTCTCTCTAGAACCTTGCCTTCTCTCTAGGTATTGATCTAGTAAGAGTTGTTTCCTCACCTTTCGCCTTTACAAAAAGGTTGTTGATCGTCGAGGGCTATCTTTTGATCCAAGAATCTCGGGATTTGGAGCATTTCCATTTTCTTCATCTTCTTCGTTGGGTGTCAACTTTTGAGGTAGGGATTCCTACTCACTCTTATGGTCTTTGACATAGATTTTTGGTTATTTTGATAAAGTGTTGAAGTTGGGTAATTTTGAGACTTAGGGTTTCAAAATGTTAAAAGAGGGTTTTGTTATTTTGATTCTAAAAATGTGTATTGTGGGTTTCAAAATAATGATATTGTTGTTGGTTGTTGATATATAGACCATTGGGTCAATATTGGGAAATGGGGTAGAAAACCCTAATTGGTTGTATAAATTAACTCATTATATAGTAGAATAGTGGAGTTGGATTTATTAATCGCTCACTTTTGAAAACATTGATATTTTATCTGTTGGAGCTTTTATTATTTGTTTAGAAATAATTGCTTGGGCTACCGGTGGAGGGTAGTTTTGATTGTTGTAGACAATGCATGATGATTAGGCAAACTAAAACTAATCAATTGGATATGTCATAGAGTATGACGGTTGATAGAATACATTAACGTTATGTATTGATTGATTGTGTATATGACCTATGTGTATATACGTTGTGTGTGTGTGGGAGGAGATAGGGGATGTACTCCACGGTTTAGGGGAAGATAGGGGATGGACCTCTATACCGGATGTTGTTTGGGAGAAGATAGGGGATGAACTCCACTGATACAGCTCATATGCTTGTCAGTTAATGTCTTGATATAGCTTATATGCTTATCTATGGAAGTGTTGATACAGTTCATATGCTTATCTTTGAAAGTGTTGATATAGCTAATATGCTTATCTGTTGAAATGTGGATACAACTTGTGTAACGCCCTCAAAATAATAACATTAAACCCATCAATATAGACATGCGTTGACATATAAAAGCTCCACTTTCTTCTATTCATCAGAATTCCATTACCAAAAGTATTACATGTTAACAACAAAAGCAAATGCCCTAAAGGCTTACAGCTTTCCAAGTTAACACTTGGTTACAAAGAAAAGTGTTCTAACTCGATTACATATTAAGCCCTTGGCTTGAATTTACATGTAATATATCAAAAGAAATAAGACAACAAAAGTGTGTCCGCCTCTAGCCTCCCAAGCTATGTCCTTGGAGGTGGCATGCTACCTGTACCTGAAAATGATATTCCCATATAGGGTGAGCCACAGCCCAGTAGAAATACGCTAAACCAAATATGAACAATGACTAAAAGATTAGCAGTTGATAGATGGCCAACACTAATACTTTCCCTTATCACACTTTACAGTTTCATGACATGCAAGTCCATGTTACAATCCATTTTCCAATTCCTTTTAATTCTCAATTTATAACCATGGCTCAGAACCTGGCTAAACAACTCATATGAGGCAATAACCCATATTAAGCACTTTCCCATTTCATAACAGATAAGCATACTAGCTATATCACACACTAACAGATAAGCATACAAGCTATCCATAGATATGCATAGGAGCACTATCACACTTCCAAAGACAAGCATATGAGCTCTATATATGGAGTCCATCCCCTATCTCCTCCCAACAACGTCCGGTTTAGAGGTCCATCCCCTATCTTCCTCTAAACCGTGGAGTACATCCCCTATCTCCTCCAACACAACAATTTGCATATAAACAATAATTATACACATTATCACACAACACATAAATTTAATGTATTCTTTCAACCGTCATACTCAATGACACATTCCAGTGATTAGTTCCAGTTTGCCTAATCATCATGCATTGTCTACAACAATCAAGACTATCCTCCACCGATAGCCCAAAACAATTATTTCTATATAGAAAATAAATGCAACAATGAATATATAATCAACATTTCAACCAGGTGAGCGATAAATGATCTAACTACACCCTTTAACCCCTTCCCTTTCCAATTTCCACATTTTCAAATCAATCCCTCATATCCAGCAATTAATTATACAAATTAATCAATCAATGTAATTAGGGCATTTTCCATAATTAACATTACAACCCTTAGGTTCCATTTTCATTAATGTTTCAACATTAATTTCACTTTTCCATGCCAAACATGCATCTAGGTTTTATATAATTGAAACCACAACTTTTGTAAATTTACACAAAAGCCCCCAAACTTTCACAAAACTACCAAACCAGGCCCAACATCTCAAAATACTAAAATTTAAAGACAACGCCCATAGTAAGGGGTAGGTTATCCCTACCTCGAAGTTAGAGCTCGGATGGAGAAGAGACCAAAACCAAAGTGCTCCAAAGACCAGGATTTTCGGATCAAAACGACGCCCTCGACGATCAACACAACTTTTACAACGGTCGAAGAGAAGGAGGGCACTCTAACTAGATCAAACCCTAGAGAGAAGGGAGTTTCTAGAGAGAGAGGCTCTCAAAAAATGTTTTTTTGAAAAAGTAGGAGAGAGAAAGAAAAGCAAAAAGTGATTTAAAATCACCCAGCGGATAACTCATATACGTATGACCCGCTCGAGCGGAGAACGCAACGCTCGAGCGCCAAGAACAAAAATCTGGACATGCTCGAGCGCAATAAGGCCCGCTCGAGCGCCAAGACACAAGAATAAAACACTTCCGCTCGAGCGCGAAAACCAGTCTGCTCGAGCGTAGATTTCCACCTCCCAGAACTTATACCCAGAAAGTACTACTCGCTCGAGCGCCAACAAACCCGCTCGAGCGCCACCGCTCGCAGCGTAAAGAAACCCGCTCGAGCGTAGAAATCACATCTGCAGAAGTTTTGCAGGAACACGAAATACTGGAGGTGTGCAATCCCCGCTCGAGCGCAAGAAGACCCGCTCGAGCGGATCGCCTAAAAACTGGGCAACAAGGAATTGAAACCAAGGCCTAACCAGCCTGTAACAACCCTACCCAAAACATCCTAAAACTCAATCAAGTGGAATTAAAGGACGAGAACAAGATAGATACCACTACTAACTTCACGGAACCGAGTCCGGAATACAACAGAACAGTAAAGGGACAACCGGGATCGCTATAGCTTGTATGCTTATCTGTTGAGATGTTGATACAACTAGTATGTTATCTATTGTAAAATCGGAAACGTTTAATATGAGTCACTGTCTCATATAAGTGGTTGGCCAGGTTCTGAGCCGTTGATGTAAATTGTGAAATTGATAAGAAATGGAAAATGAAAGGAAACATGAGCACAGTGGTCATGAAATGGAAATGGGTTATGAATTGATTTATGGAAATTGAACATTTATCAACTGCTAATGTCTTAGTTATTGCTCATACTATGTTTAGCATATCTCTACTGGGCGTTGGCTCACCCTATATGGGACATTATTTTCAGGTACAGGTAGTATGCCACCTCCAAGGACATAGCTTGGATGATGATGAGAGTTGAAGACTCTTTTTGTTTATTTTGTTTGTATTACATGTACATCAAGCCAAGGGCTTATTTTGTATAGAGTTAGTACTCTTCTTTTGTGTAACCATGTACATGCTCCATCTTTGAAAACCACTTGTCCTCTTAAGTGAGGCAAGAATCTCACTTTCACCATACCACGTGTCACCATCCAATTGATCCACCTGTCGATCGGAACCCAAAAAAAAAGGCTACAAACAGCTACGTAATGGAGTTTGGAAATCGAAGGAGTTTTTCAATGGGTTCATCTTCTTTAGTAGGCTTTGATCTCTTCGGAGCCATTTAGGGTTATAAGTTGTGAAAGAGCTGCTATGAAGGTTATGAAGCAAATAAGGGTAGTCTGAAGCAAGTTGAAGTTGAAGAGGTGAAGCTTTTATAGCTATTGTTGGGCCCATTGCTTGCTTGATTTTAATTATGCAAACGTATACCTAGGCCAAAGAAGGGGGTTTGTTGAAGTTAAAATCATTTTATCTATACTATTATATGTGTACGCACTGATTTGGTTTCCAAAAGTGTGGTGGCCTCTCCTTCTACCATGTGGCAAATTTTCTATCCTAAAATCAAAAAATATTAGTCACAGGTAGCAAGGTTTGAACCCAAGACCTTGGGTTTTATTAAGAACACTCTTAATTTCTTTATTATTTGTTTTTATGCTTGCTTATTCTAATTGCACCTGCATCGCATGTGCCATCCATAATTAAATTAAAATTAAACAAGGTGGCCATTGGTTACACCAATTTGTGTTAGATTCCTGTCGACAGGTGGATGAACCAAATGGTGACAAGTGGCACTTTGACTTAACTGAGAGTATTTTATTAGTGAAATGGACAGATGGCATCATAAGAATGGCTGAAATACAGCAAGCGGTCCAAGTGATGGAGCAGTTACTACATTGAGTCATGGACTTGGTGGGTTATTGTAGAAGTGATCAAGTACATAGTAAGGGCTTCTCTCTGTCGATTAAATGTTCAAAGGGTTTAGGGACACGTGCCATCATAAGAGAGAGTAGCTCGATATGCAGAGTTAAATATTTGGAGGAGTTTCCAATCCTATGAGTAAGGAGGCAGTTATAGAAGCATTTTGGGTATGGGCAGTTACAGATTAGAGTCATGTGACCGTGGGCCACAAAAAGAAGGGAGAAGATATAGATATAAAAGCCATGAATTTTGCAAGAAGGGACATGAACAACTGAACAACACTTCGATTTTAGACTTAGGAGTTCTTCTATAATTTAGGAGTAGTTTCTCTGTAAATTGTACTTTGTAACTTTGTGAAATTTGGTTGTATTCTGAAATTACATTGTGTACTTTGTTTACTCCAGCCCTCTTGTCATTTGTAATTTGTTCCAAAGAAGTGGTCGTATGTTGAACTAAATTTGAACCAAATATACAGTCGCTTGATTTTTTTGTTCAGTTGTTGGTGTGAATTATTGTTTAATTCCTGTCGATTGGGAGTAGCTAAACTTATCGTAGGACTAGTTGTAATTTGGAGTACTAACAGTAGTTTCAGTGTTTAATCGGTAAGATTGGACCTGTCGATTGTAATGGTATGAAGCTTCTAATTTAATTATTGTAATTAAGTGACATGTTTAAGTGTTATTAATGAAATCGGAAGTTTGGTTGTACTTGTTTCTTAACACTACAACATCCAAAGAAGTAATTGAAGTTGGTAAGGAAGAGGACAACAACCACAAAAGATTGATTTAATGAGAGCTCTAAAAAGAGGGCTCTAGACGAGCTCTAAATCAATATTGAATACTTTAGAGATGTGTTGAATCAATTTCGAGTTACGTATGACATAATAATTTTTTGCGTAACAACATCACAAAGATAGTGTACATCATTCCACCTAAACATAGATATGTTAATACTAACATTACAATTACCACATCGAAGTTATGCTCAAAATTTGCTCAGCAAGTACATTCCTCAAAATGAGTTAAAAAAAAAATAGTCATAAATTATATTTGTTTCAGTCGTAATCATCTAAATTTTTCTTACAAAAAGCATGCTTAAACAAAATAGTAATAACACAGCAGCCACATTGAAATGATGGCCAACAGCTGATTGATCCATCTTTACATATGAGTTCAACAAAACAATTTGTCCATCTTTACATCCTTCAATAAAAAAATACTGTGAAGCCAAATTTAACATCCGTCTTGAAATCAATGAATAAAAAATTGGTGAAGTCCTGTTGCTACCCAAATTAGTGTCGTACTACCAGCCCATTCCCATCACTGCCCTATTTTGTGGCATTGCTGATATCAAGGCACTAAAGATACTCTACGATCTTTAAATTATTGACATCCATAAGAAAGTCAACTAACAACTTATGACGCGTAGCGGGATGAAACTTTGTACAGAAAGATCATAACACAAATCAGTTACAATTGTAGCAAATACAAGTAAGGATTTGATTTACAATTGGAAATGAAGCTGTAGAATGTACCATGTGTGGACCAGCGGGCAAATCAAGTCTCTGCATGTTCTTGATGACAAACATCCCACAGTCAAAAGTCCTACAAAAATAATTTAACATTAAATTTGTCATCAATGTAAGTAGGTCCGTTAAATGACTCATTCAGGAGACACATAAATGTGATGGAGGGATTGTGGAATATTCGTCCAGTTGTTGTAATGGCCTTTCATCTAACACGTGGATGTCAAAGCTACGCATGTCTGTAACATATTCATTTTGAAATTGTAGTTGCAGTAACTCGTGCATAGCTTGAACCTGTTGCAGAAGGTGAAAGTTGGTTTATGTAAAGGATGTTAAAGTTTGTTGTAGTGTTGAGAAATCCACCAAAAGGACATACCAAAATTTTTGCCGCATTTAGCTTCTTTTTGTTCGGACTGGTGGATGGGAACGAGTCAAATAGGTAGGCTACATGATCGACCATATCAATTTTAAGGCACAACCGCAGTCATAAGTGCAAACACAAACTTGTATAACCAAAAACATAAAAATGTATAAGTACTTTGCATATGGTATGCAAGGCATACCTAAGAAGGGCTCTTAATTTAGTACAAACCATAGCGCAAAAGTTCAAACACACCATAGACGGCTGTTCTTCCCTCTAGTTCATTATCATCCCAAAAATTTGCAATTGTTAGGCATTCATCAAAGGAATCACTTTTGGATGCTATAAAAAGGTTAGGAATATGGATTTCACATTGAAATTTTATATAGTGTAAGGTTTTCTTTCTTTTTTTTTGGGAAACGCCCATTGAAATTTCTTAGGTTTAGGATTTTTATTTATTATTGGAAATCTCCATTGAAATTTGTTAGAGTTTAGGGTTTTGGGTTTTGGGCTTTGGATTTTGAGAAATTGATTTAAAAATTGAACCAAACTCACCCTCACCTTTTCATTGGTGTGTTCATCAATGCCAGATGGATTCATCCTTTACTTGGTTGCAACTTTACTTTTTTGAATCCCAAATCTTTAAGCCAAAAATTTCAAGGTGCTATCATGACTGTTAGAAGAACTAATCTACGGAAGTAGGGGGAAGAGAGAGTATAGCGTTTTCAACACTATGGTGTGCAATGAGAATTTTTGCGTTTTGAGGTGTGTATTTGCTTTGATGCCATGATTGTCTTTAATAGTAATTTTACTTAAGGTTATTATTGTAATAAATATTTAAAGACTTTAATGATGTGGTTTGAGATTATTATTGGTGTGTAAATACAAGCTCTAATGGAAAATGATGACAACTAACTTAAAATGACAATTTTACCCTTATAATACTTATAAAGGGTAAATTCTATTTTTACACACCTACTTACCTCAATGCATATCATTTCTCAAGGCACACACTTATTAATTTGATTATTAATTGTTCTTCTCAATCCACACACTAAATGTTTCAATTATACCATTCACTCATATCATTGTACCCACACCACCTCAACCCTCCTTTTACAAACTTGTTGAAAATTGAAGACCCACTGTTACAGTTCCATTCCAGACAAAGAAGACCACAGTCAAAGTGAAGACCACAGTCTTCCATTGAAGACCTCCATTCCATTGAAGATATTCCATTGACAACACCATTAAAGACCATCCATTACATTGTTGAAGGTGAGGCATCTCCTATTTTCCATTTTGTGATTGCATTAGCATTTTGTTTTAAACTTGACTAAACAATCAAACTTGCCTATGATCTAATAAAAATTGTATTGCGTGGATGCAAATAGTAGTAGCGAAAAATCAGATTATCACCCTTCAATTTCAAGAAGAACAGCGAGGTCTTGAGATGGGTTCTGTTCAAAAGAGCTGGACGCAGAGCTCGAGGCCGTGAATTGCTTGAACTGCAAACTTATTCCGGAAAAATTGAATTTTCTCAAGAGAGTAGATGAAAATAAAGGGAGAAAATGGAAATGATTTTGGGGGAATTCATGGAATTTTCAATTGTTGTTGATGAGAGGAGTGTGCAGAATTGGGTATGAAGCAGTTTCCATGTACATCCACATTTACTGTGACCTAGCCAAAGGTTTTCCTTTTGAAAATTCTGAGATTTTTTTTTTGTTTTAAAAAGATGTACATAAAGAAAATTGAAATAGAATATTAAAGGTGTATTTTGATGTCCATTATAGTCATTTTATTTTAGGGTATAATTGTCATTAAAATAAAGTTCCATTAAGTGTTACGTGTGTGGAAATAGAATTTCCCTTATAGAGGTTTAAAGTGGCATTTTTACCCTTCATTTCAATGATCAAAATGCCCTCAAAAGTATTGTATTTCTTTATTACATTGGGACCTTCTATATATCTCTCTTCGAACACACAAGATAAGAAGAAAATATGAATATGAAAGTATAGAAATCCACCAAAAAAAAAAAAAAAAAAACCTAATTTTTTCAACTAGACAAATTCTTAAGAAATTTTTTTATACCATGTTTGGATTGCAGCTTTTGTTTGAATATTTTCAAAGCTTAATCTTATTAATGCAGTTCTAATATTGGTTTGATTTCTTACCATCACTTTACAGCCTGCAAATTTTGCAAACCACAATGCTTTTGAGCTGCTAGAGAAATATGGTTCTACTCATCTTCTCTTCAGTGATGATATCTAGGTATATGGCTGTAAGTTTCTGTATTTCTGTATATTTAATTGTATATTTGATTACAATCAGACCTTGGATTATATAGCCCTAATTCCTAAACCAAAAGGGAAATACAATACGATCATGACTCTAATAGGACTCTTAATACAATCATGCCTCTAATAGGACTAATATAATTTGTAAGATTCACAATATATTCTCACACCCCAGCTCAAACTCAAGTTGTTTTAGCGGAAAACACGGAGAGTTTTCTAAGAAGAAACTAAAACTGAGCAGTAGTGTGAGTCTTGGTGAATAAGTCCGCAAGCTGCAAAGTCGAAGGGATTAAAGGAAGCGAGATAGAGGTAGATTGCAGATGTTGGCGAACAAAGTGACAATCAATCTCAATGTGTTTTGTCCGCTCATGGAAGACAGTATTGTGGGCAATCTGAACAGCACTGCGGTTGTCACAATAGAGAGAGGTCTGAGAAGACTGAGAGACACCCAAATCAGACAAAAGACAACGAAGCCAAACAATCTCAGTAGTGGCATGAGCCACAGCATGATACTCAGCTTTGGCAGTAAAGCGAGCAACAACTGATTATTTCTTGCTTTTCTAAGAGATTAAGGAATCACCAAGAAACATACAGAAACCAAACATAGACTTGTGATCAATAACATCACCAGCCTAATTAGAGTCTGCATAGGCCACCAAGTCCAAAGAGGAAGTAGAGCACAACAGTAAGCCCTAAAAGATGGTACCCCTGAGATAGTGAAGAATGCAAACCAAAGAAGCCCAATGGGTAGAGCGAGGAGCAAAAATGAACTAACTAACCACATGAACAGCATAAGCAAGATTCGGGCGAGTGATAGTAAGATAAACTAAACAACCCACAAGTTCGCGATATAAAGTGGGATCATCCAGAGGGACACCATTAGTAGAGTTAAGCTTCACATTAAGCTCAATAAGTGTATCAGAAACCTTAGTATCGGTAAGACTAGCACGATGAATGACTTCATTAGCATACTTAGCCTGAGACAGAAAATAGCCTTTTGCAGAAGAAGCAACCTAAATACCAAGAAAATACCGTAATGGACCCAGATCATTCATTTCGAAGGTGCGGCAGAGATGCTACTTGACCTCAGAGATAGTAGAAGAGTTAAAGCTAGTGATGATCATATCATTCACATAGAGTGAGAGAGCAACAAAACTAGCTGATGTATGTCTCAGAAATAAAGGAGAGTCAGAAGCAGAAGGATGAAACCCAAGCTCGGTAACAGCAGTCTGAAATCGATCATACCAAGCAAGAGGAGATTGCTTCAGACCATACAAAGCACACCGAAGATGACAAACTTGGCCAGAGGAATGGGGAAGGCCAGAAGGAGGACGCATGTAAACCTCCTTAGTGAGATGGCCATTATGAAAAGCATTTTTAACATCCACTTAATAAAGAGGTCAAGAACGAATAGCGGCAACAGAGATCAAAGTACAAACAATAGTAATCTTCGCAACAGGAGCAAATGTATTGTCATAATCAATACCATATTCCTGAGAGAAACCTTTGGCAACTAGACGAGCTTTGTAGCGCTTAAGAGACCCATCATAATGAGTCTTGACTTTGTAGACCCATTTGCAACCAACCAAGTTCTTACCAGCAGGCAAAGGAACCAACATTCAAGTACTAGGTTTCTGTAGAGCAGACAACTCATCATCCATAGTGTGAACCCAATGAGGATTCTGACGTGCCTCTTTGTAAGATTGAGATTCTGAAAAAGAGTGAATATCAGACAAAAAAGTACGATAGGAAGTAGAAAAACATGTA
Source organism: Camellia sinensis (assembly GCF_004153795.1). Taxonomy (NCBI): domain Eukaryota; kingdom Viridiplantae; phylum Streptophyta; class Magnoliopsida; order Ericales; family Theaceae; genus Camellia; species Camellia sinensis. Next base: position 1,005,874 of record NW_021025515.1, read on the forward strand.
TTAGACCAACCCAACTAGTTTGGAGGATGACATGCTCAAGTAGGATAGCAGTGTTCAGTAGGATCGGAGTCATTGGAAGCAGGAGGAGGAGCAGCAGGGGCAGAGACAACCGGTGGAGGAGGAGCCTTGCGACGAGAATAAAACCACACAATTTTGCCGATCTAAATCAAGTAAGTTTTACATGAAAAAGATTTGGCTCAGCATGTTCTATTCGATAAGGTAGGAGAAGAACCCGACTCGGTATTCTTAAAAAAATAAAGGAAGTAGAACCAAGTCAAGATGATATGGATCAATCCCCTCTTCTTACGCCAAAGATCTTACCATATCCGAAGGAACTGGAGTGACATCTCTTTTCCATTTCCATTCAAGAGTTCTTATGTGTTTCACGCCCCTTCGAACCTTGAAAAATGGACAAATAACTAATAACAGAGGAGGAGAAGAAACCGAAGGAGGAGAAGCAGCCAGAGGTGAAACAGAAGGAGAAGAAGGAACAAGCTCAAGAGGAACAGTGGAGATGTATTCATCAGACGAGACCTCAGAAAGAAATGGGTCAATGTGAACCAAATCCTCTTTGGATACTGGAGCAATGAGAGGGGGAAGCTGAAAGTAACATGACGGGAGACATAAAGGCGACGAGAGACATGATCGTAACAGTGGTAGCCTTTCTGAGTAAGACTGTAACCCAAAAAGGCACACAAGACAAACCGGACACTGAGTTTGGTCCTATCTTTACGAGGAAGGAGGATAAAACAAGCAGACCCAAAGACACGCAAAAGGGAATAATTAGGAGGTTGGGAATACAAAGCCTCATAAGGGGATCGACTGGAGAGTAAGGTTGTTGGCATGCGATTAAGGAGAAAAGCAGCAGTAAGAACTGCCTCACCCTAGAATGGTGCCGGAATAGAAGCAGAGAGAAGAGATCGAGCTGTCTCAAGGAGATAACGGTGTTTACGCTTGGCATGACCATTTTGGGCAGGGGTATTAGTAGAGGAGGTTTGGTGAATGGTGCCCAATTTGGCCAAATACTCATAGAATTTAGTTTTAAAGTATTCCCCACCCAAGTCAGACCGGAGTATTTTAATTGTGGCTCCAAACTGTGTAGTGATCATAGAATGAAATGTTTGATATATTTAGTAGAAGTTAGCATTATGAGCCATAAGATAAATCCAAGTGTAGCGGGTACAATCATCAACAAAGGACATATAATACACATAACCCCCTTTAGTAGGAACAAGAGAAAGTCCCCAGACATCAGTATGTACAAGAGAAAAAGGAAAAGTAGAAATTGAAGTACTGGTATTAAAAGGTAAAGCTATCATTTTAGCAAGTTTACATCCTCGACACTCACTAATTTGGCTAGGAGAAACTTTACCTACAATCCGGACTGCGCTAAAGATCGTAAGCGGTCAACAGACAAATGACCTAAGTGAGAATGCCATAATTAAAACTAACTCGATTGAGAATCTAACTGAAAAGATAAAAGTGCAACGGAGGAGGTAGATCGAGGAAGATGCAGGCTTTCTACCACATAAAGATCTCCAACTCTATAGTCGGTCCCAATCTGCTTCTTGGATACCCGATCCTGCACACAACAGACATAAGAAGAAAAGATAACATCAAAACTAGAAGCATCAAGCTGACTGATCGAAAGTAAGCTAATAGATAGTTGTTGAACATAAATAATAGAGGGAATAGTAACAGCAAACATAGCAGAGGGTAAAACAGACCCAATAGATAGGACAGACATACCAAACCTATTAGTAGTATTGATAGCAATAGAAAAATGAAGGGGATACAGTTTTGAGTAAGGAAAGGTGAGGAGTCATATGATGAGAGGCGCCAGAATAAAAAAGCCAGACAGATGAAGGAATACCTAAAGAGAACCCAAGCAAACTTGAATGAGGAGAGGTGAGAGCAGAGACATATGAAGATGACTAAGAGGTGGACCAGAGATGTTGATGCTGAGCAATCTAGGCACTCAAAGAAGCTAAGTCAGGATCAGAAGTTGGGGCAGAGGTAGTATAAGTAGCAGGAGGGTGAAAAGTACTCGGAGCAGGACCTCGTGACCGTGGCTGAGGCGGCTGAGAAGACTGAGCAGACTGACGGCCCTTCTTGGGACAGTTGTACTTCCATGAGAGCCAGCTGATCCCAGAGGTCTGTCATCTCAATGTAGAAGTGTTCAATAGATAGATCCCATTGATGAGCTCCCTAAATAGCTGTTTCCAACTCATACCGTTTGGCAAAGTTGGACTGCTGATAAACACTTTGTAAGTAATCCCACACCTCTTTGGCAGTGCTGTATTTAGAGAGCATCATCCTAATACGATCATCTATAGAGTTATGGAACCAGGTCAAAACTTGTGCATTATCACAATCCCAAGTGTCACAGGAACTCATATAGTCTTCTTGTTTGGGATTTGATGGACGAGGAATAGAACCAGAAACATATCCCCATTTTTTTCGACCGAGAAGAAAATTTCTCATAACACTAGACCAATAAGCATGTCACTTGTAAACTTGTATTTAATAGCTTGGATTTTATCTTTTGACATTGTAATGAACTAGAAATAAAAGAAAAGGGAACTGATGGGGTATAGTGATAAAACCCAATAAGATTGAGGGGTCAACCTGTAATAATCCAAAGTTGAGATAGAGGGGTTAAGGTGGACTGAAATCAGAACACATAGAACAAAACCAAAGGTAGAGAGAGCAAAGCCAAGAGTAAAGACTAGAGAGAGAGAGCCAACATAGAGGTCACGAGAGAGTGAGATCAAGCCCAAGCAGACTCGCGACGTCAGATCCAGCACCAGGAGGCAATCACGATGTCAGTGAAGACAGAGAGGACTGTCGTGACTTCCACGACCCAGAGAAGGCTTGCTTCGATCGACCCAGACAGATCCAGCAAGTAGGAACGAAGAACTTCGAATGATTTGAATGATCAAGGCCAGACCTAGGGTTTCGGACGTGGCTCTGATACCATGTAAGTTTCTGTATTTCTGTATATTCAATTGTATATTTGATTACAATCATACCTTAGATTATATAGCCCTAATTCCTAAACCAAAAAGGAAATACAATATGATCATGACTCTAATAGGACTCTAATACAATCATGCCTCTAATAGGACTCTAATATAATTTGTAAGATTCACAATATATTTCATAATATATTCTCATAATGGAAACATGGTGATATCCAGGTTTGGAATCCTGTGTTGTTGTCTAAATTTTGTAGGGGACAACATCTATGGTTCTTGCAGGTCTTATTGCAGGACTGAAGTTACTTGGCGGTACCTTGGCTGAGCACACATTTTTATTTTTTGGTGCTAGAGAAGTAAGAATCTAATTCCTGCTTTACTTCTTTCATCTCATCTATATTTTGGCATTCTGAGGAAAATCAAAAACTAAATATATAGAGCATGGGAAAGCATAGGTCGAAATATTGGGCAGCCAATAACTTCAGTGGAAACTTATTAATGTATTCACATTCTAGACCTATTTTCTCTCTATAGGCTCGTGCAGAAGAATTCCCTCTCTTACTCATATTGAGGACTCATTCATTCTAATTGTTTTTAAGCAGTCCTAGCTTTGAGCATAATGATAGTCTTGCATTTCACTCCGCCCCACCCCCCCGCAGTCAAAAAGAGAGAGAGAGAGAGAGAGAGAGAGAGAGAGAGGTAGATAGAGAGGGAGAATCTTTTTGGTTGGGCAGTTTTAATTTTTAAGTTCTTATTTTGTCATCCCTTTCTAGCAGCCTGCTTCTAGATCATCAAGTATCGATCATCAACAGAAGAATACATAATCAAATTTATTTTTATCTATCTGACTCTAGTCCTCTGAATTGTAGGCTGGAACTGGAATAGTAGAACTTATAGCTCTTGAGATACCAAAACAGGTAATCATTTGCTTCCATGTGGAGTTTAATCTTCAGATTATTTCTTAAAGTATGTCTAGAGCAACCCTCTACGTGGTTGCCGTAAGTATTCTAAAAGAATTCGTATATTCAATTGTGTATTGTTTACAAAGAGGTCATCAATTTATGTAGCCTAAACCTAGGACTGAAAAAAGAAATACAAAGATTCCTATTTTTACACAATCATGCCATATATACAATATATATTCTCACACCCTCGCTCAAACTCAAGGTATTTTAGTAGAAAATACTAAGAGTTTGGTAAGAAGAAACTGAAACCGAGCAGTAGTGTGAGTCTTGGTGAAGAAGTCCGCAAATTGCAAAGTCGAGGAGACAAAGGGAAGCAAGATAGAGCCAAACTACAGATGCTGGTGTACAAAGTGACAATCAGTCTCAATGTGTTTCGTACGTTCACGAAAGACAGTATTGTGGGCAATCTAAATAGCACTGTAGTTGTAACAATAGAGGGAGGTCGTAGAAGGCTGAGGTACACCCAAATCAGAGAGAAGACAACGAAGCCAAACAAGCTTAGCAGTAGCATGAGCCATAGCACGGTACTCAGCCTTGGCAGTAGAGCAAGCAACAACAATTTGTTTCTTGCTTTTCCAAGAGATCAAGGAATCGCCAAGAAACATATAGAAACCAAAGGTGGACTTGCGATCATTAACATCACAAGCCCAATCAGAACCAGTATAGGTGACCAAGTCTAAAGAGGAAGTAGAGGACAACAACAAGCCCTGAAAGATGGTACCCTGGAGATAGCGAAGAATGTGAACCAAAGCAACCCAATAGGTAGAGCGAGGAGCAAAAACGAATAGACTAACCACATAAATAGCATAAGCAAGATCAGGGCAAGTGGCAGTCAAATAAACTAAACAACCCACCAGCTTGTGATAGACCGTGGGATCATCCAGAGAGACACCATTAGTAGAGTTGAGTTTCACATTGAGCTCAATAGGTGTATCAAAAACCTTAGTATCAGTAAGACCGGCACGATAAATAACCTCATTAGCATAGTTGGTCTGAGACAGAAAATAGCCCTTTGGAGAAGAGGCAACCACAATACCAAGAAAATACCGCAATGAACCCAGATGTTTCATTTTGAAGGTGCGGAAGAGATGTTGCTTGACCTCAGAGATAGCATAAGAGTTAGATCCAGTGATGATCATATCATCCACATAGAGTAGGAGAGCAACAAAAGCAGCCGAAGTATATCTCAGAAACAAAGCAGAGTCGGAAGCAGAAAGATAAAATCGAAGCTCGGTAATGGCAGTCTGAAAGCGATCATACTAAGCACAAGGAGACTACTTCAAACCATACAGAACATGCCGAAGATGACAAACCTACCCAGAAGAGTAGAGAAGACCAGGAGGACGCATGTAGACCTCTTCAGTGAGATGACCATTAAGAAAAGCATTCTTAACGTCCATCTGATAGAGAGGTAAATGTTGAACAACAGCAATAGAAATCATGATATGGACAGTAGTCATCTTGGCAACAGGGGCAAATATCTCCTCATAATCAATACCATACTTCTGTGAGAAACCCTTGGCAACCTGTAGACGCGCCCGAACGTCCCGGGAAAATCCCCGTTTTGTTCATTTGGCTGCTACAGTTCGGACTCAATGTCGTGGTCCTGAATCTAATCTCGCGAAGTGCAATGCAAGACTGATAAATCACCAAAGAGTCCAAATCCGGCAAATCATTTTGGAAAATTGATTTTAATAAAGAAGTGCCAAACATGGACTGCTTTGCCAGATACAGAGTTGCCACCTAAATGTTTTTGTTTTGGGAAATCTAGGAAACCCTGACTCGTTGCCTAAGGCCACGTGTCCGTCATCACCAAAGTTGCCTCGGCTTGGGAACTTGGGTACGAGAGGGGAAGGTCATGTAATGAGCACCCCCGCTCGCCCAATCAAAGATCGGCCTGTACTAAGCATGATATCTTGTTTTTGAAAACACATGTGTTCTTATTCCAGTTATTAGCTAGCTTTACTATGTGATGCATACAGCATACAAGTATAGACTACATCGCCTAAGTTGGAATAAAACATCTCATGTTTGTTTGTTTGAAAATGGTTTGAAGGTGATATTCGCAAGTAGGCTAAGACGTGGATTTTCCACCCTCGAGTGGGCTTAAGAAAACATGATTTGTCGCTCTCAAGTGGGCTTAAAACTCGCATTTCAATGAATTGTTCCAATTCAAGGAATCCAACCTTCACCCATAGGCATTCAGGCAGTTAAACACATAAGCAGTTAGCCTTATGGCAAGCATGCTATCATGGCAACACTAACACATATGCAAGATGCTAAAGCATAAAAGCTTACCTAGTACTCCGAGCCAAAACAATAGCTAGTTAGTAATGCATGATCCTAGCTATGTTAAGATGGCTAATGCAACACATGCAAAATGCAATTAGAAATAGGGTCGGCTATTCTAAGATGTCATATGAGATGCAATTTGATAATCATGTATTCAAGTAGGAATAGAAATGTAATGCAATTAGTATGATGCACCGAGCCCGGTGCGTACAATACGAATGAATGTATGCAAACATGCTATCATAAGTATGCTAATTGAAATATGACCTAGAACTAACCACTGAAAGCAGGTAAGTAAAAGGGAGAAAGACGTGGGGTTGGAAGACATTCACACACTCACGCACACTTATTACAAAATTCGCCCTCTCGACGGAGGGTTCGAATAAAAAATACAAATCAGCTAATTAATTAACTACCCTAGCTAATTAATTATTACAAAACCTTAACTAATTAAGCAAATTAATTAAGTTACACAATAAACTAAGTACGAAACTAAAGGGGCTGCCACAGCTCTGCCCCGGAATGATTGAATGATGCATGCTCGATCGCCTTACTCGAAATTCGTTGCCATGCCTCATGTTGCCTCTGTTTGCACTGTTTTGCACCTCTGAAAACTGTGAACATCTCTGACATACTTCTAGTCCATCTTATGGATACACTGGGAGTCCATCGGCCAAAGTATATGGCTATCGGCCAAGGGAAATGGGTCATCGACCAAGTATAAGGCTATCGGCCAAACACCGTTAGTCGATCGGCACTGAATATAGTCGATCGACTATTCCTTTCTGTGGATTGCTCCTTTGCTGCAGTAGAGGGAAAACAAAGCATGGCAATGCATTTACAAGATAATGTTTGCAACTACACCCCTTATCATGTTTAAGGCTCAAAGGTGTGTAGTTCTCGACCCTCGGGCCACCAATCACACATTTCGATGCATGATGGCCAAATGAGCCAAGTGTGCAACCATCAATATAATATAGTCGATCGACTATTCCTTCCTGTGGATTGCTCCTTTGCTGCAGTAGAGGGAAAACAGAGCATGGCAATGCATTTACAAGATAATGTTTGCAACTACACCCCTTATCATGTTTAAGGCTCAAAGGTGTGTAGTTCTCGACCCTCGAGCCACCAATCACGCATTTCGATGCATGATGGCCAAATGAGCCAAGTGTGCAACCATCAATATAGAATGATTGCACAAAACAAATGGATGCCTCACACTCTATCATGTTGGATAAAGAATGTCGGCGACTAAGGATTGAGGCACGTTTTGTCACTTCAAGTACGAAACGTCCCTCGTTCCTCATGTTTGGTTTGACACCCCAAACCAAACATAATGCAATGTATGCAACAATGGAAAAGCTATGTAATGCGTCATAAGCATGCCAAATGCAATATGACTCAAACATGTACACAAGGCTAAGGTAACAAGCATGTGATAAAATGCAAGCTAGCAAGCATGTAAAATGCAACCATAATCCTACGAACATGCATGGCATGCAAATATGGACAAGCATGCAAGCATGATGTAAAGTAGCAACTTTTAACAACATGGCAAATGGACTTAAACTAAAGACGGACAGACCTCAGCCATGCCCAAAATCAGTGGCCAAAATGCCAAGAAATGATGGAAATGAAGCATGAAAATGGCATGGCAAACGTGCATGCCAATTGGCCCAAGGACTAAAGCTTAAAGATGCAACTCTTAAGCACACTTAGAAAGTGACAAGCATGGATATGTGATGGCACCATAAGCTCTAAAATCATATGAGGAGTGATGCCAAATCAACCAAACAATGCAAGTATGGCATGCAAGGGAGCTCAAAGCTTGAGGCTAGCACAAGGAGCTTGTACCATGGCCATGCAAGGCAAGCCCCAAAGGGCCAAGTCCCAAGGCAGGCCAAAATAAGGTTAGAACGTGCATAGAATGAGGCCAAAACATGTTAGAAAGGTGAGCACAAAACATGACGCATATAAGGCCAATAAGGATGATTGTACTACACCTATCAAATCCAAACATGGCATGACTTGACCAATGAAAAAGCAAAGATATGGCATGTCAAAATAGGCCCAAAACCCCACTTAGATGGCATCCCAAAGACCTAATCATGGAGTCATGCACAATGACCCAACCTTAAGGCACCAAACATCAACCTCCCAATGCATGGAAAAGATGACAAATGCAAGTGTATGGCTACACTACATGGACTAAAATCACACATGGAATGATGCCAAATCATGAAAATGGTCCAAGTGATGCATGCTAATGACTTGGACACTCAAAGCTAACAAGCTAGAATGCATGGTAGCTATACAAAGCATTGCATATATGATCAAAACAACACCAAACAAAGCTTAAACATGGCAAAACATGACTAAAAGTTCCTTTCAGTTGAGCCAAAATATGCAAGCATGATGGTCCAAATGCATGGTGCATGTTAAGGCAAATGAGAGGATTGCGAGACAAGTGTATGATGCATGCAAGAGGCTATCAAACCAACTTAAAACAGAGGTATATCATGGCCAAATAACACCAAATACTTGCTGAAATGAAGCCAAACACATGCTAAGCAAACATGCTACCATTATGAGCCAAATATACAAGCAAATGAGACACAAGGAGAGAGGGGTGTCCCTCTCCTATTCAAGACCTCAAAACTACCTTTCCACCACTAAAAATCCACTAGATTTCAGTGGTAGAAAGGTCATGCAAAGACAAGAATAAAGGCCAAAAGGGATGGCTCCAAACAAGGCCTAACAAGGCCTAAGAGGGGCTAAACGATCCCAAACCAAAAACTTAAACAAAGATCTAAAGCATAAAAAATCAAAACTTTTACCAGTTATGTCATGCCCCCAAACTTGCCCCTAAAAGTTCGGGCATGACCCATTCAAAACAGACATATTACCTGGTATATATATAGCATATGGGGCATTGTCGGAAGCACAAAATATTAGAAGAATAATAAACCAAACAAACTCCATTGAGCTATTTCTAATATGCCAGGATCTCATACATCACATGGACCATAACAGACCGATAAAGTCCAAAAATATTCCTTAGCAGTACTTATACACAAACACATATACAGATCCAGCCCTATAATCGGGCATGAACAAAACTGTTGAAGTTATATACATTCAACCTTGGAAGGATGGTCAAAAAGTAAGCCAATTATCTTAATAAACTTCGCAAAATAAGCGGCCTCGCAAGTGCCTGGATACACGAGGGTTGACAAAAGAAACCCGGTGTCATGGGTTAGGATTGACCACCTGGTTGGTTGCCTACAGAAACAGACATAACAGAGAGTGAGCCGGGCTTAGTGAATAGTAATACACAAATGAAACAATGCTCAACTTGAAACACGACATATATCAATACATATGGAAGTGCAGAGGTCACATAGTTAGCCTGATTCTGTGTTCATTTTATAGCGGCCTTAGGCCCAGTCTTGAACATAACAGCTTGACATATCACATCTTAAATCATAATGGCTTGAAGCCCTTGAACATGGTGGCATGATGCCCTTAAACATGGTGGCACAAGGCCCTTAAACATGGTGGCATTACGCCCTTGAATAATTTGGCTTTAAGCCCTTGAATATATTTATATGAACTCAAGAGGTGTCTCACACGGATTCTAGAGGTGACTCACGTCGTAGCACTTAGTTCCGTGTAGCACTTTGTTTCATATCATAACAACTTACATTGAATGGCCGTAGGCCCAGAGTCTTATAGAAGGAAGGTATTTTATATTTCCTATTTCTTTCTTTACATACTTGGAACATACTTGAACATTAACATACATACTTGAAACATGAACATAGTTGCATACTTGAAGCATTAACATAGTTGCGTAAACGAAATACTAATGAAAATCATTAGCCATATGTAAAGCGGATAATGATATTACTACTCACAGTGTTGTGATGATGTGCTTGTTCCTCCCGGAGTGTGCCCTGCACACATTCAACCTTTACACTTTAGTTTCCTTTTCATATCAGATTACTTTTTGTTTCGTTTTACTTCGAAGAAATTTATACATATTAAAAGGCATCAAATACATATTCCGACAACATTAGAGGGTTCTACACGCAAAACGGAGCGATCCACGTTTTTCAGCATGGGCCGCACGTGCGGCTGTGAGCCCCGCACGTGCGGCAAGCTCTCCCGCACGTGCGGCAAAATGTCCCGCACGTGCCTTTTAGACAGTGGCCAAGCCCATATTTTCCACCATTTCCCGCATGTGCGGCCATGACCCCCGCACGTGCGGCGATTCTGTCCAAAATTGTCTGAAAATTCTTGCAAAATCGCACCTTTTGGAAAACATGAACAAGGCTCAAAATAACTCTCCTAATTGGTAAAACATGACCCAAATTCATTTAAATACTATGACAATTACACACATCAAACTAATATACTTTAGTTCAACATACACAAGTCCATAAGGGTTCTTAAATTCTCACCCACAATCCAATTTCCTTTTTGCATCAACATCACATGTATCATCACATATATATATATATATATATACATGACCCAAATTCATATAAACACAATGACAATTACATACATCAAGCTAATATACTTTAGTTCAACATACACAAGTCCACAAGAGTTCTTCATGATCTTTCATGAGAAAGTAAGAAATCAAAGCTAATTTCTCCACATACATACATAAGCAACTTAGTTCAAACTCATCCAATGGATAAAACATGATCCAATTACACCTTGGGTTCAATTATCATGGTTGTATCACCCTCAAATTCAAGAGAGGAATTATAAAAGATAGACACACTTATCTTGAGTTGAGATCTCCCAAAGTCTCTCTAGGTTATTCAATCTCTAGCCTTTATTGAAACTCCCTTCTCATTTCTCTCTACTCTTACTATCCTTTTCCAGGAAATATGTTGAACTAAGTCCAAAGCTTAAAGAACACATACATATTTATAAGAGCTATAAGAGCTAATAAGACAAAAGTCAATCGTTTAAACATCCGAAATTGAAATTTCCCAAAAATGCTTAATATTACCTAAAAATTATGCTGATCACATATATAAAATCAATTTCAGATAATTAAGCCCTTAAGGCCTCCAATTTCGATTCAACCCTTCTAATGTAACAGATACTTTTCTTGTTGAACAAATAGATATCCTTAATCATATGGTTCACTTACTTAATTTAAAGTTCCCATAGGATTTCACAGTAAGCATTCAAATCACAGAATAGGATCCGAAAATATAACAAAGAACATGCACGAGGGTCGGGTACTACACTCTCCCCCCCTTAAATAAGTTTGGTCCCTCAAACTTGTTTTACCTTAGGGTAGAAACAAATGCGGATACTGATGTTGCATTTCCTTCTCTCTTTCCCAAGTTGCGTCGGTTCCGTAATGTTCTTGCCATTCCACTTTTACCATTGGAATTTCTCGATTTCGTAATTGTTTCACTTGCCGATCCAAAATGCGGATTGGTTTTTCCTCATAAGTAGACCCACCCTTTCCAAAATTTGAAAGGGACCAACGTAGCGGGGCGTTAACTTGCCCCTTTTCCCGAATCTTGGATGGCCTTTCATCGGAGTAACTTTTCTAAAGACGTGACTGTCCACTTCAAATTCCAAATCTCTCCGTCGGTTATCCGCATAAATTTTTTGTCTACTTTGAGCCGTTTTTAATCTTTCCCGAATAACTTTAACTTTTTCAGTTGTCAACTGAACAATTTCAGGCCCTAGCAAGGATTTGTCTGCAACTTTAGCCCAACATACGGGAGAACGACACGGTCTTCCATACAAAGCTTCATAGGGTGCCATTCCAATACTTGAGTGGTAACTATTGTTGTATGCGAACTCTACCAGCGGTAAATGGGTTTTCCAACTTTCTTGAAACTCTAGCACACACATCCGGAGCATATCTTCCAGAGTTTGTATCATTCTCTCGGATTGACCGTCAGTTTGAGGATGGAAAGCTGTGCTAAACTTTAATTCTGTACCCATGGCTTCTTGTAAACTTTGCCAGAATCTGGAAACGAACTTCGGATCCCTATCCGATATAATCGAGACCAGTACACCATGCAGTCTTACAATTTCATTCACATAAATGACCGCCAGTTTATCTGCATTGTACTGAGTCTTCACTGGCAGAAAGTGGGTGGACTTAGTCAATCGGTCGACAATGACCCATATAGAATTCATACCCCGAGGTGTCCGTGGTAACCCCACAACAAAATCCATGGTTAGATGTTCCCACTTCCATTCCGGGATTGGAAGGGATTGTAATAATCCTGCTGGTCTTTGATGCTCCGCTTTCACTTGCTGACATTGCAAACACTTAGAGACGAATTCTGCAATCTCCTTTTTCATGCTTGGCCGCCAAAAATTTTGTTTCAAATCCCGGTACATTTTAGTACTTCCCGGATGCATGGAAAATCTTGAGGCGTGTGCTTCTTCCATCAATTTCCGTTTAAGTTCCAACACATTGGGGACACATATTCGATTTTGAAATTTGAGTACCGAATCCACCAAACTGAATCCCGGTTTTGGTTTTGTCTCTAACTCTTCATATACTTTCTTTAGAACGTCATCCTCCATTTGATGTAACTTAATCTCTTCAAGTAAAGTCGGTTGAGCCATTACTGCTACTAAGACCGTCTCCTGTCCATGTATCTTAAATTCCACACTCATTTTATCCAATTCATTTACCAATTCCCTTTGCTCCGTAAACAGGTTGGCCAAATCTCCCATATTTTTCCGACTAAGAGCATCTGCAACCGTGTTGGCCTTACCAGGATGATAATGGATTTGTAAATCGTAGTCTTTAATTAACTCTAACCACCGACGCTGCCGCATGTTCAATTCCTTCTAAGTAAAAAGGTACTTAAGACTTTTGTGGTCGGTGTAAACTTCACAGGTAGTGCCGTACAAATAGTGCCGCCATATCTTTAAAGCAAAAACTACCGCCGCGAGCTCAAGATCTTGCGTGGGATAATTCTTTTCATGGGGTTTAAGCTGTCGTGAAGCATAGGCAATAACCCTTCCACCTTGCATAAGCACACACCCTAATCCTTTATGGGACGCATCACTGTAAATTAGAAACCCTTCGGTGCCAGACGGCAAAAGCCAGAACTGGAGCTGTGGTTAGCTTCATCTTCAATTCCCGGAAAGCAGACTCCCGTTCTTTTGACCATTCAAATGTAACTCCCTTTCGAGTCAATTGTGTAAGTGGCACAACAATTTTAGAAAAATCTTGAACAAATCTCCTGTAATAGCCAGCTAACCCCATAAAACTACGTACTTCGGTCACATTGGTAGGAGTCGACCATTTCACAATCGCCTCAATTTTGTGTGGATCAACAGAAACTCCTTCCTTTGTGATAATATGCCCCAGAAACGCCACCTCGAGAGGAATGCCACCTCGAGTAACCAGAATTCACATTTCTTTAGCTTTGTATGTAATTTCTTTTCCCGGAGGGTTTGAAGAATTAAACGAAGATGGGTCTCATGAGCTTCCACATTTTCTGAATAAATGAGGATATCGTCAATAAAGACCACCACAAATTCATCCAAATAGGACTTAAAGACGCGGTTCATCAAATCCATAAAGGCTACTGGGGCGTTAGTAACTCTAAAGGGCATAACCAAAAATTCATAATGACCGTACCGAGCTCGAAAAGCTGTCTTCTCAACATCATCAGCCTTGACTTTTAATTGATGGTATCCAGACCGTAGGTCAATATTAGAAAAGACCTGTGCCCCTTGAAGCTGATCAAATAGATCGTCGATTCTTGGCAATGGATACTTATTCTTGATTGTGACTCTGTTAAGTTCTCTGTAATCGATACAAAGCCGGAGTGTTCCATCCTTCTTCTTTACAAACAAAACTGGTGCACCCCACGGAGATACACTCGGACGGATAAATCCTTTGTCCAATAAATCTTGCAACTGCATTTTCAATTCTTTTATCTCAACTGGCGACATTCTATACGGAGTCTTGGAAATGGGTTGAGTTCCCGGTGCTACTTCAATTGTAAACTCAATTTCACGGTCTATTAACTGCCCTGGTAATTCTTCTGGAAAGACGTTCAGAAATTCACAGACAACTGGGATCATGTCGGTATTCCCATTCACCACTTGCCCCTCTAGAACACTGCATAAGTACCCCTGACACCCTTTCTGAATTAATTTACAAGCCTTTGCTGCGGAAATTAAATAAGGTGGTAAAGTCACTCCATGTCCCTGAAAGGTAGACTCTAATTGTCCCGGAGGGTGGAAACTGATTTGTTTAGTCAAACAATCTATAGTTGCACCATATTCACCCAACCAGTCCATTCCCAGAATAATATCAAAATAGGCCATATCAAGAGGTAACAGATTGGCATATACCCGGATATCCCCAAGTTGGAGTTCACAAGCAGCATATATAGAAGTACAAATCATAGGGCCTCCCAAAGATGAAGGCACACACAACATATAAGACAGTTTTTCTTCAGTTTTATCTAAATTAGGAGCAAATAGTTTCGACACAAAAGAGTGGGTGGAGCCAGAATCAAATAATACATGAGCAAAATGACCGTGAACAATAAATGTACCTGACACCACTGTTGCCACATTTTGCACATCTCCCGGAACCAATGCGAACACCCTACCTTGTCTCACAATGTCTTTATTATTAGTAGGTTTAGCAGTTGCCTTGGTGTTGGAAGTTGGTGCAGACCCCGCTGAACTTATAGCGGTCCTATTATTACTCTGTTGATTCCTTTGATGGCAATCCTTGATCAAATGACCCGTCTTACCACACTGAAAACAGGCTCCAGACTTCCGATAACACGTTCCACGATGCTTCTTCCCACATTCCGGACATGTGGGCATTGAATCCTAGCTAGGGGTAGTAGTATTTCAACTCCCTAAAGTCTGCTTCTTGTTTGGGGGAGTAGGTGATCCCTTCGACCATTGAGTATTTTGCCTCTTCCCTTTCCATTCCGAAATTCAACTCTGAGTAGCGAGATTCCCTTCCGCTAGAACGACTCTCTCCAACACATCAACGTACGTAGGTAACTTCAACATGTTGACCTTATCCAGGATAGCGCTCCATAATCCCCCTTCAAATTTCCGCGCCTTCTTATAATCCGTGTCCACCATATGAGGTGTAAACCGGGCTAATTCTGCAAATTGGGCATCGTATTCGGTGACGGTTTTGTTCCCTTACCTGAGAGTTTCGAATTCTGTTACCTTTTTATCCCGCATGCTTTGAGGGAAGTACTTGTCATAAAACAATTCCAAGAATCTGTCCTATGTCAATCCTTGGTGTACAGTTCTCGTAAGCATCCACCATCTGCGTGCCTCATCCTCAAGAGTAAAGACAGCCACTTGCACCTTTTGAGCTTCTGTGCAGGGAAAGACTTCGAATAACTTCTCTATTCCCAACACCCACGCCTCAGCTTTCATTGGTTCTATTCATCCTTTAAAGGATGGCGGTTTCATCTTTTAAACTCCTTAGTAAGGGTGATAGTCCGGCCTTCAGCATGGAAATCTTGTACTGCCGGTGGAGGTACCGGTGGTGGTGGTTGTTGTGGCTGTTGCTGTTGTTGCCGTAGGGTCTCCACCATCTCCATAATCATTCTCTCCAGCCGGGCAGAAGTAACATCTTCTGTCCTTGTTCTCACCATTGCCTACACAATAATCATTTATACACAATAGACATATTTCAAAAGTGTTAGCATTATCAGAGTAGACTTAACGTTGCCATCGCTCTTTCACATACTTTCAGGATGTCATGCAAGACGCCTAAAGCTTTTCTAGACACCCTAAAGCTCAATAGATCCGTGTGTGAGATAGCAACTCGTGCTCTGATACCACTTGTCACGCCCCCAAACTTGCCCCTAAAAGTTTGGGCATGACCCATTCAAAACAGACATATTACCTGGTATATATATAGCATATGGGGCCTTGTCGGAAGCACAAAATATTAGAAGAATAATAAACCAAACAAACTCCATTGAGCTATTTCTAATATGCCAGGATCTCATACATCACATGCACCATAACAGACCGATAAAGTCAAAAAATATTCCTTAGCAGTACTTATACACAAACACATATACAGATCCAGCCCTATAATCGGGCATGAACAAATCTGTTGAAGTTATATACATTCAACCTTGGAAGAATGGTCAAAAAGTAAGCCAATTATCTTAATAAACTTCGCAAAATAAGCGGCCTCGCAAGTGCCTGGATACATGAGGGTTGACAAAAGAAACTGGGTGTCATGGGTTAGGATTGACCACCTGGTTGGTTGCCTATAGAAACAGACATAACAGAGAGTGAGCCGAGCTCAGTGAATAGTAATACACAAATGAAACAATGCTCAACTTGAAACACGACATATATCAATACATATGGAAGTGCAGAGGTCACATAGTTAGCCTGATTCTGTGTTCATTTTATAGCGGCCTTAGGCCCAGTCTTGAACATAACAGCTTGACATATCACATCTTAAATCATAATGGCTTGAAGCCCTTGAACATGGTGGCATGATGCCCTTAAACATGGTGGCACAAGGCCCTTAAACATGGTGGCATTATGCCCTTGAATAATTTGGCTTTAAGCCCTTGAATATATTTATACGAACTCAAGAGGTGTCTCACACGGATTCTAGAGGTGGCTCACGTTGTAGCACTTAGTTCAGTGTAGCACTTTGTTTCATATCATAACAACTTATATTGAATGGCCGTAGGCCCAGAGTCTTATAGAAGGAAGGTATTTTATCTTTCCCATTTCTTTCTTTACATACTTGGAACATACTTGAACATTAACATACATACTTGAAACATGAACATAGTTGCATACTTGAAACATTAACATAGTTGCGTAAACGAAATACTAATGAAAATCATTAGCCATATGTAAAGCGGATAATGATATTACTACTCACAGTGTTGTGATGATGTGCTTGTTCCTCCCGGAGTGTGCCCTGCACACATTCAACATTTACACTTTAGTTTCCTTTTCATATCAGATTACTTTTTGTTTCGTTTTACTTCGAAGAAATTTATACATATTAAAAGGCATCAAATACATATTCCGACAACATTAGAGGGTTCTACACGCAAAACGGAGCGATCCACGTTTTTCAGCATGGGCCGCACGTGCGGCTGTGAGCCCCGCACGTGCGGCAAGCTCTCCCACACGTGCGGCAAAATGTCCCGCACGTGCCTTTTAGACAGTGGCCAAGCCCCTGTTTTCCACCACTTCCCGCACGTGCGGCCATGACCCCCGCACGTGCGGCGATTCTGCCCAAAATTGTCCGAAAATTCTTGCAAAATCGCACCTTTTGGAAAACATGAACAAGGCTCAAAATAACTCTCCTAATTGGTAAAACATGACCCAAATTCATGTAAATACAATGACAATTACATACATCAAACTAATATACTTTAGTTCAACATACACAAGTCCATAAGGGTTCTTAAATTCTCACCCACAATCCAATTTCCTTTTTGCATCAACATCACATGTATCATCACATATATATACATATATATATATAAGGTAAGTTCTTCATGATCTATCATGAGAAAGTAAGAAATCAAAACTAATTTCTCCACATACATACATAAGCAACTTAGTTCAAACTCATCCAACGGATAAAACATGATCCACTTACACCTTGGGTTCAATTATCACGGTCGTATCACCCTCAAATTCAAGAGAGGAATTATAAAAGATAGACAAACTTACCTTGAGTTGAGATCTCCCAAAGTCTCTCTAGGTTATTCAATCTCTAGCCTTTATTGAAACTCCCTTCTCATTTCTCTCTACTCTTACTATCCTTTTCCAGGAAATATGTTGAACTAAGTCCAAAGCTTAAAGAACACATACATATTTATAAGAGCTATAAGAGCTAATAAGACAAAAGTCAATCGTTTAAACATCCGAAATTGAAATTTCCCAAAAATGCTTAATATTACCTAAAAATTATGCTAATCACATATATAAAATCAATTTCAGATAATTAAGCCCTTAAGGCCTCCAATTTCGATTCAACCCTTCTAATGTAACATATACTTTTCTTGTTGAACAAATAGACATCCTTAATCATATGGTTCACTTACTTAATTTAAAGTTCCCATAGGATTTCACAGTAAGCATTCAAATCATAGAATAGGATCCGAAAATATAACAAAGAACATGCACGAGGGTCGGGTTATTACAAGTTAAGAGTTAAGCTTAAAACAATAAGCAAGTAGGTCTAAGAACTTAAGCAAGAATGGGGGTTTAAAAGCAAGTTTGCTCACCCTTGAAGAACACCTTCAAGAACAAAGCTCCAACAGGTTTTCCAGGCTTAAACCACCTCAAGAACTCTAACACCAACTCCCTAGCACCTCAGCAACCAAGGATGGTGCTCTACTAGGTGCACTAGTGCAAAAGTATGAACAAAATACCCTTTAGAGCACGAACACACACACAAATATATAGAGAGAGAGAGATATATTCTATATCAATTTTCTGAACCTCTAAGAAGGGAGGAGCTCCCTTCTTATAGGAATTCAATTCCAAAGCTTCTTGGAGAAGCTAGAACAAGGTGCAAATCCCTCTATACACGTGTATGGTGTATGGAGGATGTGAATTGTGCATGCCAGCTGTGACAGCTGGCATAAAATATCGGCATAAAGCAGATGAACAGGGCTCGGCCAGAAAACAAGGCCGATCGACCAAACAAAGTGCCGATCGACCAAAAAGAGTGCCGATCGGCCAACACTTTTGGTTGATGGCAAGAAAACAAGGCTGATGGCTTCATGCCTTGGCAGATGGGTTGAGGGGATCGCCAACAAGCCACCGTCTTCCCTCAGAAACAAAACCACAAGTCCTTGGTCCACAACCAAGCACAAAACAGACAAGTTGAGAGATCCTAAGGCAAGGCGCGCAGCCGGGACTTCCGGGAACTCAAAATGAACACGAGCAAGGATGATCATCAAGTGTTCAAACGATGACGTCCAAGTCTTGAGGGCGGTCAAAAATGGGGTGTCTACACAACCAAGCGAGCTTTGTAGCGCTCGAGAGAACCATCAGAATGAGTCTGGACTTTATAGACCCATTTGCAACCAACCAGATTCTTGCCAGCAGGCAAAGGAAAAACTCCCAAGTGTTAGTCTTCTGTAAGGCAAACAACTCATCCTCCATAGCTTGAACCCAATTAGGATCTTTATAAGCCTCCGTATAAGACTGTGATTTTGAAAAAGAATGAATAACAGACAAAAAACTACGATAGGAAGCAAAAATTATGTATTAGACCAACCTAACCTGTTTGGAGGACGATGCTCACAAATGGGATATCGGTGCATAGTAGGATTAGAGCTGTCAAAAATAGAAGGAGCAGTAACAGGAGTAGAGACAATTGGTGGTGGGGGAGCCTGGCGACGAGAATAGACCAACAACGAAGGGAAAGAAGAAGCTGAAAAGGGAGGAGAAGGAGCCATGGATGACGCAGACAGAGAACTAGGAATGGCCTCAGGAGGAACAGTGGAGATGTACTCATCAGATAGGACCCCTGAAGGAAATGGGTCAATGTGAACCAAATCTTCTTTAGAAACGGAAGCAAATGAGAGGGGGAAGTTGAAAGTAAGACAGACGTTTGAGAAAGGCAACATGACGGGAGACATAAAGGCGACGAGAGACAAGGTCATAACAATGGTAGCCTTTCTGAGTAAGATTGTAAGCTGAAAAGACACACAAGACAAACCAGGCACTAAGTTTGGTCCTATCTTTACGGAGAAGGAGGACAAAACAAGTAGACCCAAAGACACGCATGAGGGAATAATTGGGAGGTTGGGAATATAGAGCTTTATAAGGGGATTGACCTGAGAGTAGGGGAGTCGGCATGTGATTAAGAAGGAAAGCAGCGGTAAGAACTGCCTCACCCCAGAATGGTGTCGGAACAAAGACAGAAAAAAGGAGAGATTAAGCTGTCTCAAGGAGGTGACGGTGTTTACACTCAACACGACCATTTTAGGCAAGGGTATCAGTATAGGAGGTTTGGTGAATGGTACCCAATAGAGCCAAATACTCACATAATTCAGTTTTATAGTATTCCCCACCCAAGTTAGACCGAAGTATTTCAATTGTGGCCTTAAATTGTGCAGTGATCATAGACTAAAAGTACGATATATCTGGTAAAAATCAAATTTATGAGCCATAAGATAAACCCAAGTATAGTAGGTACAATCATCAACAAAGGACACATAGTATGCAGAACCCCCTTTAGGAAAAATAAGAGAAGGGCCCCAGACATTAGTATGTACAAGAGAAAAAGAGGAAGCAAAAATAGAAATACTGTTATTAAAAGGTAAAACTATTATTTTAGCAAGTTTATATCCTCGGCACTCATTAATTTGACTAGGAAAAAATTTACCTAGCAATCCTGATTGAGCTAAAAGCCGCAAACAGTCGACAGACAAATGACCTAAGCGAGAATGCCATAAATAAAACTGACTCAGCTGAGAATCTAACTGAAGAGATGAAAGTGCAACGGGGGAGGTAGACAGAGGAAGATGCAGACTTTCCACCACATAGATATCTCCAACTCTACGGCTGGTCCCAATCTGCTTCTTGGACACCCAATCCTGCACACAACAGACAAAAGAAGAAAAGATAATATTAAAACCAAAAGCATCAAGCTGATTGATAGAAAATAAACTAACAGACAATTGAGGAACATAAAGAACAAAGGGAATAGTAACAGTAGGCATGGCAAAGGATAAAACAGACTCAATAGATAGGACAAACATACCAGTCTCATTAGCAGTATTAATAGTAATAGGAAAGGGAGGGGGGATACAGTTTTGGAGTAAGGAAAGGTGAGGAGTCATATGATGAGAGGCACCAGAATTAAAAAGCCGGACAAAGGAAGGAATACCTGAAGAGGACCTAAGAAAACCTGAATAAAGAGAGGTAAGAGCAGAGGTAGATGAAGATGACTGAGAGGTGGACCAGAGATGCTAAAGTTGGGAAATTTGGGCACTCAAGGAAGCCAAGTCAGGATCAGAAGCTGGAGTAGAGGCAGTATAAGCAACAAGAGGGCGAACAGTACTCGGAGCAGGACCTCGAAACTGTGGCTGAGACGACTAAGAAGACTGAGCAGACTGACGGCCCTTCTTGGGATAGTTGTACTTCCAATGTCCCTTCTGATGACAAAAAGCACACTCATCAGAGGCTAGTGGCCCCTTCTTGGGCTTTGTAGTGACATGAAGCTGATGAGAGGGGTTTGACAGCAGAGGAGGTTGAGTAGGAGCCAAGAAGACAGATAGTGATAGAGTCTGACTGGCCGTCTTAAGATGGGTTTCCTCGGAGAAGAGCTCACAAACAATAGCATCTACAGAGGGAAGAGGAGACCGATGAAGGATGCCACCATGGATAGCCTCACATTGGGGGGAAAGAGCCATTAAGAACTGCACTAAACGACACTGTTCTCGAAGCTCAACATAAGTGTCTAGTACCTTGAGGCTAGATGGTTCCATGAGAGCCAATTGATCCTAGAGACGTGTCATCTCAATATAGAAATCCTGAATAGTCTGATCCCGTTGACGAGCACTCTGAATAGCTATTTCGAACTCATACTGCTTGGCAAAGTTGGACTGCTGATAAACACCCTGTAAATAACCCCACACCTTCTTGGCAGTACTGTATTTAGAAAACATCATTCCAATACGATCATCCACAGAATTATGAAACCAGGTCAGAACTTGGGCATTATCATAATCCCAAGTATCACAAGAAGTCAGATATCCTTCCGCCTTTGAGTCCAATGGCTGAGGAACAGAACTAGAAACATATCCCCTTTTTCTGACCAAGAAGAAATTTCTTCACAACACTGGCCCAATAGGCATAATTGTTACCAATGAGTTTGCACTTGATAGCTTGGGTTTTAGTATCCGACATTAAAATGAAACAAGGGTTATAGAATTATAATATTTAGAAGGTGTTGGGTCAAACAATAATAAATCTGAAATAAATTTTGAGTTTATTAACCACAAACCAAACCAAGCTACACAAGCAGAGAGAGAGAGAGATACAGTGGTCGCGACAATGTAATCCGAGATGAGACGAATCAGAGATGAGGCGAGGAGAAGCAAATATGACTGAGGGAGACGACGACGATGCAATGACGAGACTTAGTAGAAAGGGCTGAGGGAGACGACCGTGCTAGGGCTCGCGAATACACAGACTGACGGCTAGGGCTCGCGAGCACACAGACTGACAGCTGAGGCAGATGACGGTGCTAGGGTTTGCGAGCACAGAGACTGATAAGAGACAACTGAGGAAGATGACGACGCTAGGGTTACAAACATGGCTCTGATACTATGTAAGTATTCTAAAAGAATTCGTATATTCAATTGTGTATTGTTTACAAAGAGGTCATCGATTTATATAGCCTAAACCTAGGACTAAAAAAGGAAATACAAAGAAAAAAAAAATACAAAGAATTCTATTTTTACACAATCATGCCATATATACAATATATAATCTCATAGTTGCTCGGTGATTCTCTTGTTTTATTCATCTGTTATAGACCAAAGCTCCTTTGGAAACGATGCATAAGAAGATCTGGCTTATGGACTCAAAGGTAGTGAAAAGTCTAGTGAAGGTTCCTTGCTAAATGATGGATATTTTGTCGATCATGACTCTTCCTATTTTTATTTTGTTTCCATTTTGACCTTTTTTGGCACTTGTGTCTTGCATTAATCATAGTGTGTGATTTCTGTTGCAGGGATTGATCGTTAGTTCTTGTAAGAATTCCCTTCAACACTTCAAGAAACCTTGGGCTCCCGAACATGAACCCGTTAAGGATCTTTTAGATGCTGGCAAGGTTTGATGCATTCCCTCTGTGTCTATATTTTATTATAAGAAGATAGTTCTCAGTGATTGTTGGACTCCATTTCATTTTCAAATGTCATCAGGTTATCAAGTCGACAGTTCTAATTGGTTCATCTGGAGTGGAAAGAACATTCACAAAAGAGGTGATCGAGGCCATGGCCTCCTTCAATGAGGTACTCTCTCTCTCTCTCTCTCTTTCTCTCTCTCTATACAAAATTTCCTCTCAAGACTTAAAATGAATGGCATGCAGAAACCTCTCATTATGGCTCTCTCCAACCCAACCTCGCAATCTAAGTGCACAGCTGAAGAAGCTTACACCTGGAGTCAAGTAAATATAAATTATGTATTTTTTCTTATCCTATAATTTGATGCTTTAATGCAAAGTAATGTCTGATTGGATTTAAATACAAAACTAATAAATTTCTTTGTTCTAAAAAAAGGGACATGCAATTTTTGCTAGTGGAAGTCCATTTGACCCTATGGAATACAACGACAAAGTCTTTGTACCTGGCCAGGTTCTATTACTTTGTACTTCTAGTTTTTTGGTGTTATATCCTTAATACATCTGAGATGGATACTAAAAACTTATTTTGATGGCTTTTTCTTTTTCTTTTTCTTTTTTCTTTTGTGATCCATTCAGGCAAATAATGCATATATTTTCCCTGGATTTAGTTTGGGTTTGGTCATCTCTAGTGCAATTCATGTACATGATGAAATGCTTCTGGAAGCCTATAAGTGCACTACATATAACATAATTAGATATATTATAAGTTGGATACAGTTTACTTGCTTATTGAAGAGAAAGGAATTCTTTCCTTTATTTTATTTCATTTTACTTTGCTTTATTTTTTTTTTCCATTTCCTCTGGTCACATATCTATATAGGGCATAAATAATGAATAAACTCTTAGAAAATTTTTTGAGATGTTTACTCAGATTCCAATAGAATGTAAACTAAATAACACCTTGTGTTTGTTTTATTCCCTTGATGTATGATCTGGTTTTGTAAGGGTGATTTGGCTCAATGGTAAGGCTTGCCATTAGCATCCCTAGTAGCACAGGCTTGAGTCATAGACAGTCTCTGCAAAAATGAAAGAAAAACTATGTATATCTTATCCTCTCTAGATCCCGTTTTAGCATAAGCTTCATACACTAGGTTGCCCATAATCATGTGCAAAGCACGATGGAAAACTTTTGACAAAACCTATTGAATTGAAGTTACTTCTATGCAAATGGGCACGACAAATAGATAGAATGGTTCACCTTTGTATCTAAATCATCTACTTTCCTTTGTAACAAAGGGTTTGATCTATCCACCATTCTCTAATATCAGAAAGATCTCGGCCCACATTTGCTGCTGATGTAGCTGCTAAAGAATATGAACTTGGTGAGTTGGTGAGTTTACCTTTGGAAGTCCATTTGGTTCATCTAGAGTGGGAAGAACATTCACAACAGAGGTGATTGAGGCCATCGCCTCCTTCAATGAGGTACTCTCTCTCTCTCTCTCTCTCTCTCTCTCCAAAATTTTACAATAAGACTCTAAATCAATGGCATGCAGAAACCTCTCATTATGGCTCTTTCTAACCCAACCTCACAATCTGAGTGCACAGCTGAAGAAGCTTACACCTAGAGTCAGGTGAAAATAAATTATGCACTTTTTCTTATCCTATAATTTGATACTTTGATGCAAAGTAATGTCTGATTGGATTTAAATACAAAACTAATAAATTTCTATATTCTAAAAAAAGGGACATGCAATTTTTGCAAGTGGAAGTCCATTTGACCCTGTAGAATACAATGGCAAACTCTATCTACCCGGCCAGGTTCTATTACTTTATTCTTCCAGTTTTTTGGTGTCATATACTTAATACATCTGAGATGGATACTAAAAACTGATTTTGATGGCACCTTTTGTTTTTAGTGATCAATTCAGGCAAATAATGCATATATTTTTCCTGGATTTGGTTTGCGTTTGGTCGTCTCTAGTGCAATTCATGTACACGATGAAATGCTTCTGGCAGCTTATAAGTGCACTACATATTACATAATTAGATACATTATAAGTTGAATACAATTTACTTGCTAATTGAAGAGCAAAGAATTCATTCCTTTATTTTATTTCATTTTACTTATGCTTTATTATTTTTTTCCCTTTCATCTGGTCACATATATATGCAAGTCATAAATAATGAACAGACTCTCTTTAGAAAAAGGTCTGAGATGTTTACTCAGATTCCAATAGAATGTAAACTCAAAAAATGCATTTTGTTTGTTTTATTCCCTTGATGTGTGATATGGTTCTGTAAGGGCGATTTGCCATTAGCGTCCCTGGTAGCGCAGGTTCAATTCATTGAAACAGTATCTGTACACCTTGCCCTCTCTAGATATCCTTTTAACAGAAGTTTTTTACACTGGGTTGCACATAATCATGTGTGAAGCACTATGGAAAACTTTTGGCGGAACCTATTAAATTGTAATTCTAGGCGACAGGCACGACAAATAAATAGAATGGTTCACCCTTGTATCTAAATCATCTACTTTCCTTTGTAACATCAGAGGCTTTGGCTGAGCAAGTAAAAAATGAGAATTTGGACAAGGGTTTGATCTATCCACCATTCTCTAATATCAGAAAGATCTCTGGCCACATTGTTGCTAATGTGGCTGCTAAAGCATATGAACTTGGTGAGTTAGTAAGTGTACCTTTGGTTGCTTCATGTGTCTTACCACCGCTATAATTGCCCTTTGAAGCATGTTTATTTTATGACTTTCACAATGTTTCGTAGTGTTGGCAACGCGTCTCCCTCGGTGTGATAATCTGTTGAAGTACGCCAAAAACTGCATGTATACTCCTAATTACAGAAGCTTCCGATGAATTGTTGAATTGTGAGCAGAAACTATGGCTAGTAGTTAATGTAGTGTGCTTCTTCAGAGTCTGTTATACATTCTTGTTTGGTGTTTCTCCATTTCCCTCTACATTCTAATCATGGTGTTTCGGAACTTTTGTGGTGTTGTAAGCTTTAGAGTTTATATTAGAACCATGACAGTAAGAGTTGGGTTAGATGAAAGGTTGGTTTTAGATGACACATTATCAACTTCAATCTCTACTCGCTACTCACTACCAGTTTAGTACTCTCTGTGAAGTCACAAAAGCTGTGGAAATATGGAGAAATTCAGACTTACCAGTGAAGCATCCGATGCAGTGGTACTTGTAGAATCAACCACTTGCCTCAATTAAGGATTTGGAATGCCAAGCTTGTCATTCTCAAGATGTATTACTAACTTTCATGCTAAGCTTCACTTGAATCGTATGATAGAGAGAGTTCGAAATAGAAGGATATGAGAGAGCGACAGAGCTGGACAAAAGATTTTCAAGTTAATTGCTATGTAATTGTAATAGAATACAGTGTTTTTTAATAAATCAATCCAAGCGTTCTTTAGCCCAAAAGCTAAATTGTATCTTCCCCATTGATTTATTTCTCTTAGTTGTTGGTTCTTGGTGGCCAGTGTGGCAAATGAGCCGAGCTGAGCTCGTTTGTTTATCAAGCTCAAAAAAGAAAAGTTTAAGTTGAGCTTGAATATTTATGCTAATTAATGCTTGAGCTCAACTCAGTTTCTTTATACTAATTATATTCAAGTTTGGTTTGAAACTTAATAATGAAGAAAAATACTAATTATGCTCGAGTTTGATAAAGTCAATAATGAACAAGTTCCGTTTGAAACTTAATAATGAAGAAAAATACTAATTATGCTCAAGTTTGGTTTGAAACTCAATAATGAAGAAAAAAATTTGACTAGAACCTTGAGTGACTCACTTATTAAACGAGCTCAAAAGATTGGTTTGACATTGTTTATATATGTAACAAACTTAGTAGAGTTGAGCTCTTATTGAGTTTATTAAACAAGTCTAAAAATTTAATTTGAACTTGCTTATATATGTAACAAACTGAGCAAGGTTGAACTTTTTATTCATAGTGTCACACCATGTAGACAACACAAGAGGGGGGAAATTGAGTTGATAAATATAACTTAAAATGAAATAATTCAATAAAATTAACTTGGTCAACTCAAGTAAAATAAAAGACTGAATATGTAAAACATGAGCAATAATGTGTGTGAGCAAATCAAGTCAAAGCAAAACAGAGCTGAAAGTATAAATATAAAGGAGAGAGAGAGAGAGAGAAGGCAAACACAAGATTTATAGTGGTTCGGTTTCAACCCAAACCTACGTCCATTCCTCAAAGCTCCCCCTCGAGTATTTCCACTGTTTATCTAATAGATTTACACTTGCAAATTTACCGAATACTTGCAAGACTTTTGCAACAAAAATTTTGTTCCAAAAATCCCAAAAAGCAAACCCACCAAAACAGCCCCTCTTTTGGTGTTACCAAATCTCTCAGGTGTCTCTCTCTCAAACACTCACAATGAAGCTCATGGGTATAACAGCCCTTCACAGATGATTTTTAGAAAAAAAATGCGTAAAGCATTTTGTACATTAATCTCCTAAAGAGTTGGATTTAAACAATTAAAGTTCATAGAGATGATATGAAAGTTACAGTGTGAAATTATTGTATTTTCTCCTATTTTGGAGATTATCCTCTCTCTCACTTATAGATGAATGTATATCTTCTGTTTATAGTCCCTCATCTTCATTTGACCGTTGGAGAGCAAATATAGCCATTGGAATAGGAGAAATAGCCGTTGGAAAGATTCAAAACACACAATAACGATATGGTGAGCACAAATGAGACAACGATGTGGTCCAATTCACATGAAGATAAGTCATATCCGAATAAAAATTATAAGAATAACCTATAAAACACATGATGGGATACAGTCACTTTATTTCTTATTTTTTGAAAAAATAATCATATGTGCCCTATTGTTATTAGGTGGTCACACCCCATATGGGTCAAGTAAAAATATCCTTAAATTATTTGAAGCTGAACGAAGTTCGGTGATTTTGATCTTTTCTTTATCATCAAAATGGCAAGGGGAAAAAAAAACTAGGATGTGCTAGTGTTGTTGAATTGAGTTAAAATCTGAGAGCAAGGGTTAAAAAACAAAAATGGAGAGAATTTACGTAGCCTCTCGAGACTAGTGAATTTTTTTTTCATATTTCGTTTTCGCCTAACTTTTGGGTTGTGAGAACTATCCTTTTATAGAATTCTGGGTTTTAATTGTTGCCTCTTCAAACTAGAGGCTTTTACTATTTAGAGTTGTAGCCCTTTTCATATTGGGCTCGGTTGTTTTTTGGGTAATCAAATACCGACTTACCAAAAATCTAAAAACAATTTTTTTTTTTTTTGTGTTAAAAGTGAATTGTTTTCAGAAAATTTTCACAAAAATCATTTCCAGTAATAAATAATTTGCAAAAATATTTATTTTGCATTTTCCAGAAAATGAAAATAAAAATAAAAATAAAAAACATTATCAAATAGTAGTGCAACTTGTGGCAATTGCAACCATTAATCAAATGTCAAATGAATGGAACATATATACTAACCAAATATATATATCCATAGTGAAAACTTATTTTCTCCACAATACACAACATAACCTAATTATTTGCTTGGTGAACTCTTTCAAATGTAAATGTAGCATACAAAATAAAATCCTACTAGTGATCCAAAAAAAAAATAAAATAAAATTTTAATAAATATTTTGCATATTCTCATACATGTTTTACATATATATCAACATTACATTTGCAACCAAAAAAAGATTACATGATATTTCCCCAATATTCAACTAAGTGAACCTGTTTCTATACAAACCACGGCAGGAAGGAGCTAACTTTTGTGTTCTACACTTGAAGTGAAAATCCCAGTAATAATAACAGTAGAGTTTGGCGTATCATTTTTCGTATGACTCGAGAACAGCGCGAGTTTCCTTGTACCGCTGGAGCATGTAAGTTTCACATTTGATAGGAGGAAACCTGGTGGAAAAGAAGCATTAAAAAATAGAGAAACTTCACAAAAACAAAGAAGTCGAGCATATCCTTCATGCATTTTTATTAATGCGAAAAGGTTTTCAATTTTAATTAGACACTAGCTCAGTAATCTAGGGAGCCTTTAAATGCATCCCAAAAATATTGTTGGACATCCCAAATTCAGTATTTTTTTTTTTTCAAATTTCACTTTATCCCCTCAGAGTTTGAGACCGGATCACGTTACCCACATGTGATTTAAATATAGGCATATTGGCCCCATTATAGTTTTCGACTAAATTACAATCTAACATCTGTTAACAGTAATCATCAAAAGACTATTTTACCCTTGTATGAAAAAAAAAAACCTAATCCTCTTTATCTCTGATATTATACACTTAATTTTAAATTAATCACAAATTTTATTAATTAAACCATCTATATTTGAATCACGGATAGGTAAAGTGCCCCAAACTCAAAGCACAAGGAGTAAAAGTGAATTTTTCCCCCTTTTTAATACCATTTGACCTCTATGTCAAATTACAAAAAAAAAGACAACCCTAAACCAGCTCCGGCTAGACCCTCCCGCGTCCCCCAGCCCCCTACCCACCCTCGGTACCACCTTGAAGGCTCATCTACACCATCTCCTCTTTCCTCCCCAATAATAATTTCACAATCTCAAATATTTTGATGGTGAATCCTAAAGTGCAAATTAATTATTATTGAATGATCTTTTAATTAATTTTAAACCTAAAAAAAAAAATTAGAGAAGAAGGTGTGACTTGAACTCTAAACCACATGGTTAATATGTAAGACTCTTACCATTTGAGTTGTATATAACTTATATATATGTTTCGTATATTTATTTATATATTTGACCTACACATGCTTTAGGTGTATCCAACCACTAGTATAAAATAAAATAAATACAAACCCTACTCCATTATTTGTTCACCACATAGGGAAACAACACATCAGCCACGGGAGAGACTTTGAGAGAAGGAAAAAAAAAAAAAACAGAAGTTGCAATCAAAGAACTTTTGGGTGTGTGGTAGGGTTCTAACTTTCTTCTTTATTTTATATTTGTTCTTTATCCTTATTCTATTTTATGATTTAATTCATTGATGGGGAGGTTGTAGGTGTATGTAATTTGTGTATATATATACTATTAAGAAATCTGAGGAGTTAAATTCATGTATAATGAATGGTGTAATTCTTAGTCCAAAAATTCTGTACAGAATCACAAACTTTAAAAATCAAGAAACCATATCAAACGAATGAATTTTGAACTGAAAGTTTTATAGTAGATTAATTACATATTGAATTGCATATCTGAATTCTCTCACAATTTTTGAGAGTCAAAATCCATCGAAACTAATGCGTTCAAATCTGTCCAGAAAATTGGTTTTAAACAGTAAGTTCGGGAGTGTTGTTCTCTTTGGGTATAAATCCGAAAATTATCAAATCAGCATCATTAGAACTGTCTACGAGTCTAGTTTCGTACGTTTTTGGCCTTGCATTGATTGCTCATGTATACTAAGAGAATCATTAATTCCTTTAAAGTGCTGCAGAAAACAATCTGTTTAGATATAATTAATTGTAGATAATTATTTTGACAAGCAAATCAAGTGAAACCATTTGGGTTTGAAACTTAGGATATATTAGTTGATATCCGGAGGGTTTTAGAATTTTGCGAACAACGTGGAGTGGATTTTTTAATTTTCAAAGTTGGCGAATAGATTGGGAAAACTAGTTTAAAATTCTGTTTTATCTTAAAGTTACTTTTAATTAAGTTTCGATTTGAAGCCATGTCTTGGGTGATTTTAGACCTTGAAGAACGTGAACTTAGGTAGTATTTAAGAGTAACGGTGAGTTGGGTTGAGCCGTGTTAGTGCGCTTTAGTTTGGGGTTACTTAGTTCTTATTCTTTAGTAATTTTAAATTAGTAGTGACGTGCAGTTTTCATACTTGGTTCAATGCACTAGTTGGACTTTCATACTCTATTCGAGAATTATATTATTTCGTTTTCAGGTGAGTAGTTGCATGCTACATATTTTTATAAGTCTTCCCCTACCCTGAACTGTTGGAAAATTAAATTGTTGTTTCAGGACTAAACTGTTTTGATAAATTATTATATTATCAATTGAATCAAATTATTTCTGAAACATGTGTGAACTTGGCATACTGTAAACTATTTGTTTTGGTCTCATGTTTATAATGATGAACCACCATGTTTTACAAAACTGATGTGTAACCACTGACCATAGAGCGTGAAGTAATGTGTGTGAACAGGGACCAAGCTGGATGGATGCAATAGTGGCATTCTTGAAAGAAGGAAAATTGCCAGATGAAGGGAAATTATTCCACTGTGTGTGGTGACTCTGGCCACTAGGGAATAGATCCGGGTTGGGCCGTGATGACTCTAGTGTTCAACGATTGTAAGGAAAAGACCTAGGTTAGGCTAGGTGACCTTCAATCAGATCGTCTTAGAGAAAAGGCCCGGGTTGCCACCCTAAGGATGACTCTTTGTTCGATATTGGATCCAACGGGGCTTATAGCCTTGAGAACTGCGTGGCATGTTATTTGTTATTTCTTGGTACCCAAAAAATTATTGGTGTTCATGTTGTAATATGTTTTAAGTGGGAAATATCATTTATCATGTTCTTGAGAGATATGAGTATTTTAACTAATGAACTGCAAAACCTTCTTTTTGAAATAGATTCCCTTTACCAAACTATATGCCAATCTAGTTTCTGCGATATATGTCTTATTTTGGAATTGATCCCTGTTTTCAAAACTGTATATACTATCCATGTTGCTACTCACTGAGCTATCAGCTGACTTAGTTGTTTACCATTTCCAGGTGTTAGAAGGAGTTAGAGTGGACTCATGGCGTAGCGGGGACTTAATTGCATGGACCTCTAGGACATTCATTTATATTGTTTTAGACTGTTATGTCAGGTTTGTGCATATTTATATTTATTTTTATTGAGGTTCATTTAGGATTATTTTGATATGTGGGTTGTTTATATTCTATAAGTTTGGATGGTATTGATTACGGTTTTTTTTGCCGTTTATATTTGTGGCATGACACTGGATTGAGTTTTGATTATTTATTAATGGACTATTTTATAGTTATTCAATGTGTATGGATTCGTATTTAGGCTTACGTGTGCCTTGAGCTAAGGCCCTGTGGGCCACGGCCGACATTTGTGGTATCAGAGCTGTAGGTTTATCGAGCTACATGTCTTGCATTTCATCATTGAGACGAGGTCCGAGTCCTTATAGTCCTTAGTAGTGTGTGGTTGAGTCGGTTTTGTT
Organism: Camellia sinensis; assembly: GCF_004153795.1. Classification (NCBI taxonomy): domain Eukaryota; kingdom Viridiplantae; phylum Streptophyta; class Magnoliopsida; order Ericales; family Theaceae; genus Camellia; species Camellia sinensis. Next base: position 1,038,214 of record NW_021025515.1, read on the forward strand.
TAAACTTGTGTTGAGTCTTTCTTGATTTCAGTTTGAAGGTTAAGAGTTAGCATCTAGATATCTACATGGATTGTCTATTCCTTGTGAGCCTTTGGATGTTTGTATTACCGTGTCTACTCTATTAGGAGAAATAGTAGTATTGGGAGATGTTTGTGGATCTTGTGAGGTAGAGATGGATAGTAGAATTTTTCCAGTGAATTTCTTTTCCTTAGAGATGATTTGATGTGATTTTGGGGATGGATTGGTTGACGAAGCATCATGCCTCTGTTGATTGTTTTAGAAAGAGGGTAGTTTTTGCTATGCCAAAGCAACATGAGCTTTTCTTTCAAGGAGATAGGAAAGGGTCTTCTATTTGTTTTATTTCTTCTTTTTAGGCTAACTGAATGTTGAGAAAACGGTGTCATGGTTACTTAGCTTGTGTGGTGAGTATCAAACTGCCAGAATAGAAGTTAGAGGAGTTGCCTATAGTGAGTGAATGTGTTGATGTTTTTCCAGAGGATTTACCTGGTCTTCCACCAAATAGTGAGGTAGAATTTTCCATTAACTTGGTCCCCAATACAACACCTATCTCTAAAGCACCCTATAGAATGGCACCGTTGGAGTTGAGGGAGTTACAAACTCAGTTACAGGAGTTGCTAGACAAAGGTTTTATTAGGCCTAGCATCTCACCTTGGGGAGCACCTGTGTTGTTTGTGAAGAAGAAGGATGGGTCTATGAGATTGTGTATTGATTATAGAGAACTGAACAAAGTCACAGCAAAGAATCGATATCCTTTGCCACGCATTGATGACCTATTTGACCAGTTGCAGGGACCTCAAGTATTCTCTAAGATTGACTTGAGGTCAGGCTATCACCAATTAAAGGTAAGGGGTGAGGATGTTCCTAAGATAGCTTTTAGAACCCGTTATGGGCATTATGAGTTCTTGGTGATGCCTTTTGGTCTCAAAAATGCACTAGCCGCATTCATCGATTTGATGAATATAGTATTAAACCCCAACTGGATAAATTTGTGGTAGTGTTTATTGATGACATCCTAATTTTTTCGAGGAGTACGGAGGAGCATGAGTAGCATTTGAGGGTAGTACTTCAGATCCTTAGGGAGAAGAGACTGTATGCAAAATTTAAGAAGTGTAAATTTCGGTTGAGTAGTGTATCCTTTTTGGGTCATGTAGTGAGTAAAGATGGGGTATCTGTGGATAGCACGAAGGTGCCATCAATTGTTGATTGGCCACAACCTACTTCTGTGACGGAGGTACGTAGCTTTCTAGGGCTTGCTGGGTATTACAGACGGTTTGTGGAAGGATTCTCCCATATTGCTTTGCCACTTACCAATCTCACCAGGAAAGGGGTAAATTTTTAGTGGAATGATGATTGTGAGCGTAGTTTCCAAGAGTTTAAACAGAGATTGACATCACCTCCAATCCTTGCCTTACCTACAGATGGAGGTGGTTTTGTGATTTATAGTGATGCTTCATGACAGGGTTTAGGATGTATGCTCATGCAGCTTGGGAAGGTGATTGCTTATGCGTCACGACAGTTGAAAGTACATGAGAGAAACTATCCTACGCACGACTTGGAGTTAGTAGCAGTGATTTTCGCTCTTAAGATCTGGCGACATTATTTGTATGATGAGTCATGTGAGATTTACACTGATCATAAGAGTTTGAAGTATATTTTCACACAGAATTAACTAAATTTGAGGCAAAGAAGATGGCTTGAGTTACTAAAAGATTATGATATGAATATTTTATATCATCCGGGGAAGGCAAATGTGGTTGCAGATGCCTTGAGTAGGAAGGTCGCAGTTGGAGATGTAGCTGCTTTGTCTATTGAGAGTTGTCTGGTAAAAGACATGAGACATTTGAGGCTTGAGGTTGTTACGCCTGGTGATAGGGCTTATTGTAGTCAATTGATAATTCAGCCGACTTTGACAGAACAGATTCGTTTAGCTCAGGAGATTGACCCCCAGTGTGAGCGTATTAAAGGAGAGATGGCAGAGGGTAAGCATGTAGACTTTGTGGTTAGTGATGACGGGTTGCTTAGATTCCGTAGTCGAATTTGTGATTCTGTTGGTGGTGATTTGAGGAAGGAGATTATGGTAGAGGCACATAGTTCTAGTGATAGTTATAGCATTCATCTTGGAAGTACTAAGATGATCGGGATCTTCATGAACATTTTTGGTGGAATAGTATGAAGGGAGATATTGCAGAATTTGTGGCTCAGTGTTTGGTGTGTCAACAAGTTAGAGTAAAACATCAGAAACCTGCTGGGAAACTGCAACCCTTACTTATACCAGAGTGGAAGTGGGATCATATTACCATGGACTTTGTGTGTGGTTTACCTCGTACTAGTAGTAATCACGATGCAGTTTGGGTAGTTGTTGATAAATTAACCAAGTCGGCACATTTTATTGCAATTCGGATGAACTATTCTCTAGCTCGATTTGCATAGTTGTATGTGAAGGAGATTGTTAGATTGCATGGTGCACCTGCGTCAATAGTGTCAGATCAGGACCCTCGTTTTGTTTGGGGTGCATTACAGTCAGCGATGGGTACTCAGTTAAATTTTAGTTCAGCTTATCACCCTCAGACAGGTGGGCAATCGGAGAGGACTATTCAAACCCTTGAGGATATGTTGAGGGCTTGTGCTTTGGAGTGGAGAGGTAATTGGGATGATTATTTACCACTCACAGAGTTTGCGTATAATAATAGTTATCATTTTAGTTTGGGAGTAGCTCCTTATGAGGCTTTGTATGGGAGGAAGTGTAGGTCTCCATTGTGTTGGTATGTGGTTGGTGAGAGGCAGATGTTGGGACCTGATTTGGTGGAGGATGCTACACAGAAAATTATCACCATCAGAGAGAGATTATTGACTACTCAGAGTAGACAAAAAAGTTTTGTTGATCATCGTAGGAGAGACTTAGAGTTTCATGTGGGGGATATGGTATTCTTGAAAGTATCACCATGGAAAGGAGTGATCAGGTTTGGAAAGAAAGAAAAGTTGAGTCCTAGATACATTCGTCCATTTGAGGTATTGGAGAAGGTTAGTGAGGTTGCGTATCGTGTTGCTCTACCCCTAGGTTGGAAGGACTGCATAATGTGTTTCACGTGTCTATGCTGAGGAAATATGTGCACAGTCCGTCGCATGTGATAGATTATGAGCCATTTCAGATTAAAGAAAATTTTTCATATGAGGAGATGCCTGTTCAGATTTTGGATTCGAAAGAGAAAATGTTGCGTACAAAGGTCATTAAATTGGTTAAGGTACTATGGCGTAATCATCTAGTTGAAGAGGCGACTTGGGAACGCGAGGATGAGATGCGCGAGAAGTACCCACATCTATTCTCATGATTTATTCAGGTTAGTTTCGAGGACGAAACTTTTCTTTTACAGGGGGAGAATGTGAGAACCCGAATATACAAATCAAGTACAAAATTAAATAATAATAATTTCACAATCTCAAATATTTTGATGGTGAATCCTAAAGTGCAAATTAATTATTATTGAATGATCATTTAATTAAGTTTAAACCTAAAAAAAAAAATTAGAGAAGAGAGTGTGACTTGAACTCTAAACCACAAGGTTAATATGTAAGACTCTTACCATTTGTGTTGCATATAACTTATATATCTGTTTCGTATATTTATTTATATATTTGACCTACACATGCTTTAGGTCTATCCAACCAAACCAAACCAAACCAAACCAAGCCTTAAGTCCCATCAAATGGGGTCGGCTACATGAATCCTTCTTCTCCACGCGGCCCTATCAAAGGCCATTTCATTAGTCAAACTAAGTAGATTCATATCTCTATTTATAACGCTAGTCAACGTTAATCTAGGCCTACCCCGTCCCCTAACACTTCCATCTACCGTTACAGCATCGCATCGCTTCACTACTGCCTCTGTTGGTCTCCGTTGAATATGACCAAACCATCTCAAACGATTCTCTCTCAACTTATCTTCTATCGGTGCTACTCCTACCCATTCCCGAATACACTCATTCCTAATCCTGTCCTGTCTAGTCTTACCACACATCCACCTTAGCATCAATGGGATCTTATAGAATCGTGGAATCCTGCTCCGAATCCGATCCTATCTGATCCAATTTGTAAGCCTTGTTTTGCATTGTATAATCTATTTTATTGTAAATTTTATGTTTGTTATCTAAATATCAATTTATGTAGTCCAAATGAATATTAAAAATAAAAAAAATAAATAAAAATAAAATAAACAAACAAGCATTTAATATAATACCAATTTAATAAAACTAAGTAGTTGGAAAAACAAACCTAACTTTAGTAGGGTCTACGGAGGGTAAGATGATTGTAACTTTATCCCAATTTTTATGACTTGAACCCATGCTAATGACAAACCTTATCGTCCGGTTAAGCCGCTCTTTTGACTTCTCAATCTATTTTCATATCCGACTTTATTAAATATTGTTTCTTTACTTTTTATGCATTGTTGTAGATTACAAAGTATTATATTATAGAATTCTTCTTGTTCACCTTCTTTTTTTATGAAATGCAAAATTTTTACCATCAAGTTTTCTATTGTATAATATTAATATTATATTTACATTTTACATAGAGTATTATATTTTTCACAATATTTTTACTTCTTTTTAGTAGAATATAGGTTTATTTTGTGTATACTTTTTAAGAAATGTTTATTTAAATTAAATTATTACGTAATTTGTCTTTTTCAGTAGGATCTTACAATTCTCGATCTGATCCTATAAACATTCTAACGATCTAATGTAGGATCCCAATTTTAACAACCTTAGTCATAGTGCAAATAAATACACATCATATCAATGGTCCAGGAAAAATTGTGTGTGGAACTGGAGTTATCCTGCAAAAATGTTTCCCAATACAAGTTTTCTTTACCAAAAACCTATTTTAGGGACTGTTCAAAAAAAAACCTATTTTAGGGTAACTACGCAAATCTGGCATTCAGCTGTTACGAGTTACTTTTAAGATTCTTGATCAAACAATATACCAACATTTGTAAAATTGTCATGCTAAATAAATGAATTTCGTGGGTAAAATATGCATTAAAAATGGGTGAGGTGTACACTGCAAAATATCTTCTAATGAATAGTTGAATGATGGAAGCTCTACCTTGCTGCAAGACGACATAAGGAAGCTGACGTACATATTTATGATATTTTCTTGATAGGCCAAATTGAAATTTAGCTCAAGCAACAATTTTGATTTTGTTGAAGACACACTATTTTTTCCTTTCATTTGAATACTGCATTTTCTTAGGCTAACTTGTATGCACCTAAAGAGGTTATGGTTTCCATCCTTCTAGATTGGATGCAACTAATGTATGGAGATAGGATGCATCTGAAAGCATGCATGGTGGTGATTGGGAAGCAAGGGATGAGGCCATTTTAGCCTCATTCAAACAAATAGTCAAAACGCTTTATTGTAGCTGAGGTTTGGCACATGGTTCGTGGCTGTGCAGGACAGAGGGTGAAATTACGATTTTGCCCTTTTAATTTTTGACTAACACACCAACTTAGCATTTCAACACACAGGGGCAATTTGGTCATTTCCTATCCCAACACATCACATTAGCATGCCAACAACAACTTTTTAGGGATAATTTGGTTATTTTTTATCCCAACATCATTTCAAACACATATTCCAATACAACAATCAAACAAAAAATTCAACCCATCTTCCCAAACACAAACTAAAATAACCTACTAAAATAACCAACCTATAACCAGGTTCTCTCCTACGGGTATCTCCTGTAAGATCTCATCCATTTGCTCCCAAAAATCCCTCTTAGTCTGATCATCTAACCCAACTTGAGGGGCGTAAGCGCTAATAATGTTCACTATATTCCCTCCAATAACTAGTTTAACTAACATAATCCTATCTCCTTTCCTAGTGACCGCCACCACACTTTCCACAAGACCCTTGGAAATTATGATTCCTACCCCATTCCTGCGTCTATCCTTACCACTATAATAAAGTTTAAAACCAGTATCCTCAATTTCCCTAGCTTTCTCTTCCATCCACTTAGTTTCTTGTATGCAAGCTATACTAACTCTCCTCCTAATCATAACATCTACCAATTCCATCGTCCTACCAGTTAAGGTTCCTATGTCCCAAGTGGCTATCCTAAACCTATAGTCTTGGACTAGCTTCTTTACCCGCTCTCGTCCAGAAAAACGCGGAAACCTTTGCCCATTTTTCACCGCACCCAGGCGTCGATGCGGCGCCCCTTGCTCACTTTTCGAAACACCCGGAGGCAGGCGCAGCGCGTCACTTGAGGGGAACGGCCTAGCATTTAAACGATTCGAAGTAGGATTCATTTTCATAAGGGATCCGAGCGGCTTTTTTACGTGTTGGCGTCCAGAAAAACGCGGAAACCTTTGCCCATTTTTCACCGCACCCAGGCGTCGATGCGGCGCCCCTTGCTCACTTTTCGAAACACCCGGATGCAGGCGCAACGCGTCACTTGAGGGGAACGGCCTAGCATTTAAACGATTCGAAGTAGGATTCATTTTCATAAGGGATCCGAGCGGCTTTTTTACGTGTTGGCTGTCGGCTACCTAACACACAACCCTCCTCCTTAACCCGGGCTTGGGACCGGCGGAGTTGTTAGCAACCCCGGCGGAGTTGCTTTAGGTCTATCCAACCACTAGTATAAAATAAAATAAATACAAACCCTGCTCTATTGTTTGTTCACCACATAGGGCAACAACACAGCAGCCACGAGAGAGACTTTGAGAGAAGGAAAAGAAGAAGAAGAAGTTGCAATCAAAGAACTTAACTTTTGGGTGTGTGGTAGGGTTCTAACTTTCTTCTTTATTTTATATTTGTTCTTTATCCTTATTCTATTTTATGATTTAATTCATTGATGGGGAGGTTGTAGGTGTATGTAATTTGTGTATATATATACTTTTAAGAAATCTGAGGAGTTAAATTCGTGTATAATGAATGGTGTAATTCTTAGTCCAAAAATTATGTATAGAATCACAAACTTTAAAAATCAAGAAACCATATCAAACGAATGAATTTTGAACTGAAATTTCTATAGTAGATTAATTACATATTGAATTGCACATCTGAATTTTCTCATAATTTTTGAGAGTCAAAATCCATATAAACTGATGCATTCAAATCTGTCCAGAAAACTGGTTTTAAACAGTAAGTTCGGGAGTGTTGTTCTCTTTGGGTATAAATCCGAAAATTAACAAATCAGCATCATTAGAACCGGATACGAGTCTAGTTTCGTACATTTTTGGCCTTGCATTGATTGCTCATGTATACTTCGAGAACCATTAATTTCTTTAAAGTGTTGTAGAAAACAACCCGTTTAGATATAATTAATTGTAGATAATTATTTTGACAAGCAAATCAAGTGAAACCATTTGGGTTTGAAACTTAGGATATATTAGTTCATATCCGGAGGGTTTTAGAATTTTTTGAACAAAGTGGAGTGGGGTTTTTAATTTTCAAAGTTAGCGAATAGATTGGGAAAACTAGTTTAAAATTTTGTTTAATCTTAAAGTTACTTTTAATTAAGTTTAGATTTGAACCCATGTCTTGGGTGATTTTAGACCTTGAAGAACATGAACTTAGGTAGTATTTAAGAGTAACGGTGAGTTGGGTTGAGTCGTGTTAGTGCGCTTTAGTTTGGGGTTACTTAGTTCTTATTCTTTAGTATTTTTAAATTAGTAGTGACGTGTAATTTTTATACTTGGTTCAGGGCACTAGTTGGACTTTCATACTCTATTCGAGGATTATATTATTTCGTTTTCAGGTGAGTAGTTGCATGTTACATATTTTTATAAATCTTCCCCTACCCTGAACTGTTGAAAAATTAAATTGTTGTTTCAGGACTAAACTGTTTTCATAAATTATTATATTATCAATGGAATCAAATTATTTCTGAAACATGTGTGAACTTGGCATACTATAAACTATTTGTTTTGGTCTCAAGTTTATAACGGTGAACTACCATGTTTTACGAAACTGATGTGTATTGATTATTGGGACCATTTGTATATTTTAGTCCAGGAAAATTATTCCATTGTGTGTGGTGTAAGGAAAAGACCTAGGTTAGGCTAGGTGACCTTCCATCAGATCGTCTTAGAGAAAAGGCCCGGGTTGCCACCTTGAGGATGACTCGTAGTTCGATATTGGATCCAACGGGGCTTATAGCCTTGAGAGCTGTGTGGCATGTTACTTGTTATTTCTTGGTACCCAGAAAATTATTGGTATTCATATTGTAATCTGTTTTAAGTGGAAAATGTCATTTATCATGTTCTTGAGAGACATGAGTATTTTAACTAATGAACTGCGGAACCTTCTTTTTGAAACAGATTCTCTTTACCAAATTGTATGCCAATTTAGTTTCTATGATATATGTCTTATTTTGGAATTGATCCCTGTTTTCAAAACTATATATACTATCCATGTTGCTACTAACTGAGCTATCAGCTGACTTAATTGTTTACCATTTCCAGGTGTTAGAAGGACTTAGAGTGGACTAAGTTTGGATGGTATTGACTACGGTTGGTTTTGCCATTTTTATTTGTGGCATGACACTGGATTGAGTTTTGGTTATTTATTAATGGACTATTTTATTGTTATTCAATGTGTATGGATTCGTATTTAGGCTTACGTGTGCCTTGGGCTCAGGCCCTATGGGCCACGGCCAGTCGTACCTGGGTTTGGGGTGTGACAGCGATGGTGGTGATGTGGTTTAGATTAGGGATTGAGAAGAAGAACAGGGGAGGGCTGTGGGGTGTTGCGGAGAGGTGGGGGGCGTCAAGAAGAAATGAGAGGGGGGTATTAGGGAGCACAGGGAGGGGGCAACAGGTGGTGGGGAGAGAAGGGGTGGTCTGGGTGGCTGGCTAATAGGTTGGATGGGTGCGGGTGCGGGTGCGGTCGGAATTAATTGGGGTATTCAAAGAAAATCAACAAAATTTAAATTCAAGAATGGGGTGTCCAAAGGAAGGGGGATCCAACCATTGTTTTGGAGTACAATTAGAGGTTCCCACTTGTCCACATATGTTGCACATAATGATGACGTTATGGTCCTCACGTCATTGTGTGGGTGATAGCTCATTTGTGATCATACGTACTCAAATTAGTTGCAGTTATCAATGGTTAACATGTGTTCATACTTAGATCAATGCAGGTATGAACAGTTTATCCGTGTTCAATTGATACTTACTTGGGAGGGTTCTCTTGCGACTGGCAGGTGGGCAAGCATTCAACAAGACAATCATGATTAGGCTCCACAAAGTATGCAATCTGCTCAATGAAAAAATAATAATAATAATAAATAAATGAAAATAAATCGAATAAAATGAAAACCAAAAAGCAAAAAGAGCCATTGTGTATGTTAGACGATAATATTGCATAAATGCAATAAGAGAACATTCAAAAGCTTTTAAAGGGACCTTACAGAATATCTCTCCTGACCATTACCCACCACTCGATGCAACGTGGACCTGGATAAAATTAAGCAAGTGAACACACAGATACCCAAGTACCATAAAATTATATTCCCAACACTCAAACCACATACTAGAAAAATTGTCATTCAAGGTGGCGGCAATGAGAAATTATTGTTCCAAAATTTTTGCTCTAAAGAAGGCAATGTCCCATATCGTACTCAATATTATCTCACAATAAACAACTGAAAAATAAATAATAATAATAATAATCCGACTGATTGTCATGAAGCTACAAAACCATCATTTAGGAACTTTGGCAAATGCACATTACCTGAAAATACAGTTGCTCCAGCGCTCTAGCATGTCACCAAGATTCACTATAAATGCTCTGAAAGTTAGATTTCAATCATCAAGACAGTAAGAAAATGCTGATAATATAGTAAAAGATTCATTCTACATCAAATTGTAGCAGCTAAATGTAATATATGGTCTCTTTCATCTAACCTCAGCTCATAATCACAAAAGCATGTAGAAAACTTAGACTAGCTCCAATAAAGGTGTCTAATATTGTCCAGAATATATAAAGTTTTCTTCCTTTCTATTTTTTGATAACTGAAAACTAATCCTAGGCAGTGCCCTTTGAACCAATCAAGTCTCTGAAGATTCTATTTACTAACCCTTTTAATGGTGCTACAAATTCCCACTTCTGAGGTTTAGCATCCTTATCCTTGCAAATCTGCAATAATTGAAAAGATCACAATCCCCTTTTTACAAAATATATTAGAAATACAATTCAAATTCTTAACTATATCAGTACCTGGAGACCAAAGACGTCATCAGTTGCCAAGAGTGTTATCAAACCAAAATCAGAATGTACACCTGCTCCGTATATTCCCTTCATGGGATCAGAAACTCTACCTGAAGAATAACCAAACACTTATGTCATGATACAGGTGACATCAATTACATTAGAATTCCATGATCCTCAATTTAATTTTCACCTTCGTAGTATAGCAGACGCAAGTTTGCAATAGGCTTCCCAAGCATTTCTTGTCTATCAAAAAAGTCAACCTCGAGGTTAAGTGCAAGAGCAATGATCCTTGAAATTGCTTTTGCCACCTCACTAGCACGCACATAAAAGATACATGAGGAAAATGAGAAAAAAATCTATCAAAAAATCACATGAACAATGTCATATATCTAAAACTAAAAGCATGAAATCATGGCCGAACAAGTCACAAGGCTTAAATGGAATGATAGGTAATTGCTATTTTTTAACAAATGAATTTCTAGTGGGAAAGGAGAACAACTCCCAATAGAACAACCATATGGATTGGTTTTATACATGTCCCAATTTAACAATGGTGTTCAGAAATATACCTCCGTGGCTAAAACAATGCACTCAAAATATACCTCCATATGGATTGGTTTTATACATGTCCCAATTTAACAATGGTGTTCAGAAATATACCTCCGTGGCTAAAACAATGCACTCAACCTAATTCTTTGTTAGTATTCCTCAAGTTATGCAGCATATTTTATGCTAATTTGCATCATCGAAAATGTAACAAAATATAAAAGATCTTAGAGTGATTGGGAAAACATGTAAGAATTGAAGTTAAAAGTCTGGACAATATAGATAAAAAGCAATACACCCCAAGTTTTCGTAATGAAAATATATATAAATATGAATCTTTGTGGTCTTAGAATATTATTCTCATCCATCACCATAAAATTTTCATGGCAAGGGATGAGCTTGTATAATTACAACAGACAAACTCGTCAACCAAGCTTCATAGGACCCACCAGACTGTGCCGTCAAGACCAGATGGGATAAAGGTATGAGTTCTCTCATGCAGTTCTTCAGTCTATGCTCTTAGCTCACATCCCTAAGCCTTTCTTTAGTATATACAGAACTTCGAATATTTTATATGAAGTTATCCTTCCCATAATGTGATATTTTCCAAGATTTATTAGTCTAATGCAATACTTTTAAATTGACAATAGGGTATTGATATTAGATAACAATGAGAAAATAATATGATGCATCATTTCTGCTTAGACACCAAAACAAGACAAGATAATTCAATTTGCTACATGAAGAGTTATAATGTTTGGTACAAAGCAGCGAATACATCTGCCAGTAGTATATGAAGTTCGTTACAAAAAGATTAAGCTTGAACAAAACTTACAGTGCCTCTCTATGATATTTCTCCATAGTTTCCCTCCATCCAGGCAAGATATCTTTCAAACGGCCAAAAGACCAAACGGGTTAATACTGATTACAAACCAATACCATGTAGAATGCTCAAATGCTTAAATCACATCAAGTTGAATTAAGCTCTGATATGTGTGTGTGTGTGTGTGTGTGAGAGAGAGAGAGAGAGAGATGATTGGGACATGGCATGAATTACACATACTTCGCACTTTCTTAAGACTTGAATGGATTTGGTAACTTACCAGAAGGGGGCCAGACATTGGGTCCATAAAATGGCTTTTCTATGTCAGGATCGTTTTCAGGTACTTCTATTCCAATGTAATATCCCTCCTTATAATCTCCTATATCCGTAAAATAGGATAATCAATACTTTTCTTTTTTATGAAACATGGATCTCTCTGTTATAATTAGTTTAAATTTAAACAAAAATAAATCAAGAAAAATGGATCAACTGGAAGAAGAAAAGAATGGGACAATATAACGAACAAAACAATGTGGGTGGCATCTCAAAGTAGGAAGGCAACAACATAATTATGTAAACAAGGACATATATGAATGCATATAGGCTCAAGTTTGTTTGAGGCCTAAGGCATAAAAAACATAAATGAAGCCTTTTTAAGATTTTCATTTGAAATATATTTTTCTTTTCTGTTCAAATGCAAAATTACTAATTACATTCAAGTTTTCTAACATATCATTTGTAATTGTTATTGCGGGTAGTTCACTTATTGTTTCTTATGACTTAATCAATCTTAGGTTAAACTTTATCCATTTTAATTTTTTTTTTTACAATGCAATTGTTATAGATAAAAAAAAACAACGTCCAATTAGTACACATTAATGTGCATTTGGGAGCGGAAATTTTATAATCATGGATACATTGGAAATTTTAGCTTTCTTTAATTATGCAATATATCAATTGAAGTGCTCCCTTCAGCTTGCGAAACTTAATTTATAACTTTCAATTCCCAAAACAAATTTGAACATCGATATCATCTTATACAAAAATTCCAAATGCAAATTTAAGACAACTATCCCTACTTTTTTAACAGTTAGTGCGATTGCAAATTTATATTTATCATATTAAACTATATAAAAGTGAGGCCTTTTACTGTGTGGGGATGTTAGGCGAAAGTCTAATTTTCCTAGCACTCAAGCCACTTCTTGACACGCATGATCATGCAAGCACAATATATACATATATATACACATACATGTCAAGCACATACCAAGCTATACAATAGATGTCAACTTGTATTAAAAAAAGCATCATATTGATCTGATATTCACTTTTGTGCTTATTGCTAAAAAGTAGTGTGACACTAGAAAAATGATAGCAGAGCAAACCATGTATTTGATTGACAGGATCCGAATGATCATTGAAAAGGGGAGTGTAGCCTCGATGTTTCTTGTTTCTAAGAACCTTCATTTTCTCACTTACGGGTAGATCAAAAAAACTTTTGCTTTGGTTAAAAACCTCATCCATAAATTCCTGGCTGATTCCATGATTGATCACATAGAAAAACCCAGAATATCCTGGGAGATAGACGCCACTCATCCGTAAGTACCTTAGCGGGGCGAATCTGTCTTAAGGACAGAGTGTCACACACTCGACTTGGTCTTGTAATTTTATTTGGTTCGACAAAATAAATCCGGTATGTTATTTATTTATTTTGTTTGAGTATATTTCTAGTTATTTTATTTACACAGAAGATTGTTCCAACACTAAATACTAACTAACCTAATGGCATTGCCTATTTTTATGGTTCAAAAAAAATAAAAATAAAAAATAAAACTAATAATAACATTGCGGTCAAAAGCTCTTGATCATCCACATTTCACTGTACAGAAAATTGACTAATTTTTGTAAATGTTAAGTTTAAAAGAGAAGCATAAAAAATGACATTTTATCCTAAATTCAATTCATAAATGGGATTTCAATATTTGATTCAATAGGTTGTTCACAGTACTATTTGGGTTGGTTAAAGTAAGTTTTCCTATTTTTTCCATAGTTCAAAACCTATAAAAATTCAAAAATTTTACTTTGCTTTCCCATGATCCAAACAAATAGTGGCATAAGAATCAATTATAGTTTATACCCCTACACTTAATATTCAATCTCACTTTTCCCTTGACCTTTTAATTGCTCCGATCAATCCCTAGACTTTGAATCAAGTTATAATTTGGCCCCACATATACAAGCATCATTTCAAAACGAACAAAGAACAATCACAAAAATATTCATTACACTTAGCACCCTTATATTTTTACCGCAATCTCACTTTAGTCCTTCCACTCTAGCTCTTATGATCCAAGTACGTTACTAAAATCTCACACTTTTAGATCATCAATTTGGATAGAGATTTCAAAAAAAAAAAAAACAAAAAACAAAAAAGAGTGAAATATAAATGAAATATAGTTATATTTTCACCTACCATTTTGATTTCTAAATCTCTATCCAAATCCATAATCCAAACCCATCCAAGTTAATTTTTGAGTTAATTTTTCAAATGCTATTATAAGATTGAGCCTAATTGCAACTTGACTCAAAATAGAGTAGTTGAGTGAGATAATTAAAAGTTCAACGGATCAAATGAGATTGAAGGTAAACTATAAGATGCAACCTTATATTTTTACCACAATCTCACTTTAGTCCTTCTATGCTAGCCTTATCATCTATAATATACTTTTACTAAAATTTCAGTTTGTAGGTAAAGTATAGGATGCAAAAGTGTAAATTTTCCAATAAGATCCCAAGTTGAATACCGCTTATAATCTGATCATGCTTAAAGCACCAAACATCAACAATCGGACATGTTATTGGTTGGTCGAGGGGCCACCCACGTGGCATGTATTGTGTGGATTGTGATTGATGGAGGAGTAGGATTCATGATTTTATATTAAATAACTAAACAATATAGGGCATAGAGGCTTGTGATTAACTTGGAATATGATCACGTGACGCTACACATTTTTCGATCCGTATATAATCAATCAATCAAAAAAACCAGATATATGAGGGAGAGAGAGAGAGAGAGAGTGAGAGAGTGTGTGTGTGTACCTGTTTGAGTAAAGAAACAGAGTCATGAATGTCATGGCTAGAAAGATCGATACAATTGAGTGCAGGGAAGTTTTTAAAATCTCCAGGAGCTTCAAGAGCTTCATTCGTCAAATTCTCCATTTCTAAAGATATGAGGTTCTGATATTTCCTTACCAATATTATCAATCAATTAAGGGTAAATTACACTCATACCCCTCTATTTTCTTACAATATCACTTCCACCCTCTTTAATAATTGAAATACCAATGCACTCATACATTTGAAAATAATGTAACAATTCAGTCCTTCTGTCAGTCGGTTAATTCAATGAACAAGGGAACTTCTATTTACACCCCATTAATTATCTCAAGACACATCATTACTTAATTGACACCTGAACAATTTTAAAGTTTAATCAATACACACCCCAATATATCATCTTTACCCTTGAGATGTACACACATTCCTAATTAATTTAGTACACGAGTAATGTTATAGACTCAAAATTTCATCAAATTTTTTACAAACAACAATGATACAGAAAAACTACCCACTCTTCCACCTCCTCCATTTCATACTTTATGATCTTCCATGATCTTTCATAACTTCCTTCAACCTTCACTTCATGCTCCATGTGCTCCATCACCTTTCCAAATTTCATAACTTCTCATAACCTCCAAATGAGTAGAGGGTGCCACATGTCTTGCAATTATATAAATAATAAATAATAAAATTGTAGATTTATGGTGCTAACAACTGCGAATTGGCTTGCAAAGTTGTTTGCTTCCGAAGCAAATATGTCCCTATCTTCTCATCGTTCTTTGTATACTCTCTCTCTCTCTCTCTCTCTCTCTCTCTCTCTCTCTCTTTCCGATTTTGGACCCATCCCACTTCTTCATTCATCTCTCTCTCTCTCTCTCTCTCTCTCTCTCTCTCTTTCCGATTTTGGACCCATCCCACTTCTTCATTCATCCAATTCAAGCATTGATAACCCAAAAATCAAGGGATTTTCATTCCAGTCTTTAATCTTATTCTTTCTTATCTACCATTTTTCTCTTCAACACAAGCCATTCTATTCCTCATAATAACTTTTGTTGTTTCTATGGCCAAATCCCCATTTTCTCAACCCATCCTCTTTCTCCTTCCTCGTCTTTCTCTACTCAACTAGCCGCATAAAGATCCATGTACAATCATCGCTAAAAATATGACATATTTTGTAAAAGAAAAATAATTTGGATCTCTAATTGCTGAGCTCTATGAGAGCTCTAAACATGTGGGTCCCATCTGCTTGTGTGTATTTTTTATTTTTTTTTTTTTGCCCATCATTAAGTGTATAGGCTTGTCATTACTAGAACCATGTGAAGAAAAGTCTAGCTATTATATGTTCATTACTTATTGATTGGTTTATTTGAGAATTCCACTCTATGATGATGACATTTCACTAATTCTAATTCCATCAATTTACGTGTAGTGTACAACCAACCAAAGAAAAGTTACAAGTCTTCGAATGAACTTTCATCTTTTGTTGTTTTGGAAACTTCAACCAGACAAATCAAGTCGACTTCTTCTAGCATGAAAGGTTCATTAAAATAATAATTTTAAATGGGACTTTTTAATTTTAAAATAAATTATATTCACCTCTTCAGTTTTAATATAATTATATTGGTTTTCTAAAATTTTAATTTATATAATAATTATTTTTTTTCATCAACAATTTGTGAGTTATATAAATAAAAAAAATAATATTATCATCTCTTTTATATGAAAATGCATACTTTACGTCATTTATTTTTTATTTTTCCACTATCTGAATTAGTTTTGATCAATTTAATCTTACTAAAAGAAAGATCAATATAATTATGTTAAAAATTATAAGACTTACTATATTTTTTTTTTCAAACATCACGGAAGGATGGTGTAATTTATCCTTAATTTTAATATTGATGTAAAATATTTTATTTTAAATTTATTTTTTCTTACTTTTTAATTGGCAAAATGACTAATATATGTGTGTGTCAATTTCCGACCACACTGCCAATCAAGCACTCAGCTGGAGAACACTGGCAGAATAGATTAAGCCCGAATAACCTGTCACAGAAAAATAAGAATCTAGCGGTGATTTGTCCACCCGGGGGCACTCTGATGATCAAGTTAATAAAATATCTCTCAAAGATAACCAATAATGCTTAACTCACTAGACAGAGCATAAAAGACATACCTTAGACCCATTGGGGTGCCTCCATTTTATAGCCAACACAATCCTAGTCCCAATAGAAGCCTAGCTTTAATGGACTTAGGATTACTGCTAATCTTGGACTCCCAGTAGGATTAGGATAAACTCTTTAAGAGGCTTATCTTTATCTAAACTGAAAGTCCTCTCTCATTCTAGGACTCTTGTCCCTTATCTGCTTATCCCGGATTTTGGTTTCTTCACAGATAACCTCGGCCTAGCCGAGATTATCTCGGCATCATGACCAGGACACGTGACACCTCGGCTGACACTTCGGTGTCACCTCGGCCACGTGTTGTCATTCAAAAATTATGCCCCCACAACTGCCCCCTAGGTTCTATTACCTCGGCATCCTGAGGTGATGGAACCTATATCATTCGTTCCTTTAATCATGACCCCGGTTTAACTTCAGCTTGTAAATTTTTCTTCACATCATCACACAACACATAAATTTAACGTGCTCTTTCAATCATCATACTCAATGACTCATTCCAGTGATTGGTTTCCGTTTGCCTAATCATCATGCATTGTCTACAACAATCAACACTACCCTCCACCGGTAGCCCAAAGCAATTATTTCTAAGCAGGAAATAAATGCACAAATGGATAATATATCAACATTTCAACTAGATGAGCAATAAAAGATTCGTCTACACTCCTTAATCTCATACATTCCCAATTTCAACATTCTCAATTCAATTCCTCATTTTCTTCAATTAATTATATGCATTAATTAATTAAACCAATTAGGGCAAATTACCATAATTCACAAAACAACCCTAAGGTTCCATTTCCATCAATGTCCCAACATTAATCTCATTTCTCTATGCCTAACATGCATATAGGTTTATATATCTAAACCCCAACTTTTATAAAATTTCACAAGGCCCAAACTTTCTCAAAATTACCCAACAACCCCCAACATATCAAAATGCTAAAATTCAAAGACAAAATTCATAAGATGGAGTAGGTTATCCCTACCTCAAAGTTTGAGCCCCAATGGAGATGAAGACCAAAACCAAAATGCACCAAAATTTGAAATTTTCAGATTAAAATGACGCCCTCGACGATCAACACAACTATTACAAAGGCCAAAGGTGAGGAACTCACCCTAGCTAGATCAAAATCTAGAGAGAAGGCAAGATTTTAGAGAGAGGAGCTCTCAAAATGGATTTTAGAAAAAGTAGGAGAGAGAAAGAAAAGCAAAAAGTGATTCGAAATCACCCAGCGGATAGCTCATATACGTATGACCCGCTCGAGCGGAGAATACGACGCTCGAGCGCCAAGAATAAAACTCTGGACACGCTCGAGCGCAATAAGGCCCGCTCGAGCGCCAAGACACAAGAATAAAGCACTTCCGCTCGAGCGCGAAAACCAGTCCGCTCGAGCGCAGATTTCCACCTCCCAGAACTTACACCCAGAAAGCACTACCTGCTCGAGAGCCAACAAACCCGCTCGAGCTCCAACAAACCCGCTCGAGCGCCACCGCTCGAGCGTAAAGAGACCCGCTCGAGCGCATAAGTCACATCTGCAGAAGTTTTGCAGAAACCCGAAATACTGGAGGTGTGCAATCCCCGCTCGAGCGCCAGAACACCCGCTCGAGCGCTAAACTAGAAACCGAACTCCGCTCGAGCGCAGAATGACCCGCTCGAGCGTAACACCAAAAACCTGGGCAATAAGGATAGGGACCAAGGCTTAACCAACCTGTAACAACCCTATTCAAAACATCCTAAAACTCAATCATGTGGAATTAAAGGACACAACAAGATAGATACCACTACCAACCTCACGGAACCGAGTCCGGAATATAACAGAACAGTAAAGGGATAACCGGGATCGCTATAGGCAGAATAGATTAGGCCCGAACAACCTGTCACGGAAAAATAAGAATCCAGCGGTGGTTCGTCCACCCGGGGGCACTTCGACGATCAAGTCAGTAAAATATCTCTCAAAGATAACCAATAATGCTTAACTCACTAGACAAAGCATAAAAGACATACCTTAGACCCATGGGGGTGCCTCCCTTTTATGGCCAACACAATCCTAGTCCCAATAGAAGCCTAGCTTTAATGGACTTAGGATTACTGCTAATCTTGGACTCCCAGTAGGATTAGGATAAACTCTCTAAGAGTCTTATCTTTATCTAAAGTGAAAGTCCTCTCTCATTCTAGGACTCTTGTCCCTTATCTGCTTATCTTGGATTTCGGTTTCTTCGCAGATAACCTCGGCCTAGCCGAGATTATCTCGGCATCATGACCAGGACATGTGACACCTCGGCTGACACTTCGGTGTCACCTCGGCCACGTGTTTTCATTCAAAAATTATGCCCCACAACTGCCCCCTAGGTTCTATTACCTCGGCATCCTGAGGTGATAGAACCTATATCATTCATTCCTTTAATCATGACCCCAGTTTAACTTCAGCTTGTAAATTTTTCTTAAAATTTCAACAAGTGTTAAACATGACCTCGGTTTAACTTCAACTTATAAATTTTTAAAATTTCAACAAGTGTTAAACATGACCTCGGTTTAACTTCAACTTGTAAATGTTTAAAATTTTAACTAGTGTTAAACATGCCCTCGGTTTAACTTCAACTTGTAAATTTTTAAAATTTCAACAAGTGTTAAACATGACATCGATTTAACTTCAACTTGTAAAATTTTCACAAATTTCAACAAGTGTAAAACGTAACCTCAATTCATCTTCAACTTGTAAAGTAAATTTTTCACAAATTTTAACAAGTATTAAACATAACCTCGGTTTAACTTTAACTTGTAAATTTTTCAAAAATTTCAACAAGTGTTAAACATGACGTCGGTTTAACTTCAACTTGTAAATTTTTCACAAATTTCAGCAAGTGTTAATCATAACCTCGGTTTAACTTCAACTTGTAAATTTTTCACGAATTTCAACAAGTGTTAAACATGACCTCGGTTTAACTTCAACTTGTAAATTTTTCACAAATTTCAACAAGTGTTAAACATGACCTCGGTTTAACTTCAGCTTGTAAATTTTTCAGAAATTTCAGCAAGGGTTAATCATCACCTCCGTTTAACTTCAACTTGTAAATTTTTCACAAATTTCAACAAGCGTTAAACATGACCTTGGTTTAACTTCAACTTGTAAATTTTTCATGAATTTCAACAAGTGTTAAACATGACCTCGGTTTAACTTCAACTTGTAAATTTTTCACAAATTTCAACAAGTGTTAAACAAACCTCGGTTAAACTTCAACTTGTAAATTTTTCACAAATTCAACAAGCGTTAAACTAATTTTAGCTTGTAATTTCTACCTGTCCAGGAACCATTTTCCAACTCTCTATCCCCTAATGTGAACTTAAGTTCCACTTGGGTTCTCATTGTGCATGTATTCTAGAAACATCATCAAGTATCTTATCAGCCACAAGTGTAAAAAATCAAGCTAAAACTTTATTTATTATTTCGGCTAATAACAAAGAACAAAAAAGTCTAATGATAGAAAAATTTCAAATTGCAAGTATTCCAAGGCCTTGGCAACTCTTTACCTTCATTATCTTCAAGCCGATATACCCCATTGCCCAATACCGAGATGATTCTATAGGGTCCCTCCCATTTCGGGCCAAGCTTGCCCTCTCTGGGATCCTTCTTGTTGCCGACGACTTTTCTCAAGATGAGGTCACCGACTTGAAACTCCCTTGGGTTGACCTTCTTATTATAAGCCCTGGCAAGCTGCTGCGGGTATGCCGCCAGCTGAATTGCAGCTTTCTCCCTTGTTTTTTCTAGTAGATCCAGATCTCGGGCTAATAATACATCATTAGTCCCATTCTCTACTCCCTGAGTTCTGATCCCTGGGAGGCCGATTTCTAGTGGGATTACTGTTTTTGTGCCATAAGCCATGGCAAATGGTGATTCCCCCGTTGATCTTCTCGGCGTAGTTCGATATGCCCAGAGTACATTAGGCAATTCATCCGCCCACTTTCGCTTTGCTGCTTGCAGCCTCTTCTTTATCCCATCCAAGATAACTTTGTTGGACACTTCTGCTTGTCCATTGCTTTGAGAAAAACTTGGGGTCGAAAAATAATTCTTGATTCTAAATTTTGCACAGAAGTTCTTGATTAGCTTACTGTCAAATTGTGTTCCGTTGTCTACAACTATTGCCCTTGGGATCCCAAACCTGGTGATGATGTTCTTTCATATGAAGTTCTTCACATCCACGTCTCGGATCTTGGCAAGGGGTTCAGCTTCTATCCACTTGGTGAAGTAATCTGTTGCTACCAGCAGGTACTTCCTTTGCCTTGTTGCTTGGGGCAGTTTTCCAACAAGGTCCATGCCCCATTGGGCAAACGGTCAAGGACTGGATACTGGATTCAGGTCTGCTGCTGGTTGGTGTATCAGTGGTGCAAACCTTTGGCACTTTTCATACTTCTTGACATAGGCTTCTGCATCTTTCTGCATGTAGGGCCACCATTACCCTTGGGTAATGGCCCTATGAGCAAGTGATCTGCCCCCAGTGTGGCTTCCACATACTCCTTCATGTATTTTGTACAAAAAATCTTCAACTTGTGAAGGATGTACACACCTCAAAAGGCGTCCAGTGAAGGATCTTCTGTAGAGATGTCCCTCTACTGTCAGACTGAATCTTGCTGACTTCAATCTGATCTTGTGTGCCTCTTTGTGATCATCTAGCAGTTTTCCTTCTTTCAAGAATGCTACTATTGCATCCATCCAGCTTGGTCCCATGTCCACACATATTGCTTCATGCTCTATGGTCAGTGGTTCGATGCTCGGGCCCGACAAGTAGTCAACCATTATCATCCTTGCCTTTCCAGGTTGTATTGCACTAGCTAGGTTGGCCAGGGCATCAGCATGACTGTTATCATCTCGGTTAACCTGTTGTAATCGGCAATTCTGAAACAAGGCCACCAACCTGTTGACCTCCTTTTCGTAGGCCGACATCCTTTTATCTCGGGCTACAAACTTGCCCATTGTCTGGTTGACTATAAGCTGGGAGTCATAGAAGACTATCACCTCATCTGCTTCTACTGCTACTGCCAGTTTCAGTCCAGCAATCATTATTTCATACTTTGCTTCATTGTTTGAGACCATGAACCTTAAACGAATGGATTGTTCTAGTATCTGTCCATCTGGAGATACCAATACTACTCCTGCCCCCACTCCTTGTCGGTTTGAGCTCTCATCAACAAACAGTCGAAAGGCGTTGCCGATGTAAATGCTGCAGGGCCTAAGTTTTTCATCCTTCCTTTGTTCTGTTGCCCTCGACTGGGCTCCTCTTTGCTCACTAGGACATCATTTACCTTGGCTCAACGGAGCCCGATGTACGATGGATCCTGGCGTGAACTCGGCCACAAAGTCGGCCAATACTTGGCCTTTGATTACTGTTCTGGGTCTGTATTCCAGGTTATACTGGCCCAAGGCTACTGCCCACCTGGCTATTCAACCTGTCAAATCTCCCTGGTGCAATAGGGACTTCAAAGGATGTTCAGTTAGCACCACAATTTTGTGGGCTTGAAAGTAATGGTTCAGCTTCTTTGAAGCCATTACTAAGGCCAGTGTTAACTTCTCCAAGGATAAATACCTGGTTTCTGCATCAGCCAGGGTTTTGCTTACATAGTAAACAGCCCTTTGCTCTCATTTTTCTTCTCGGATTACTACTGCACTTACCGCATGCTCCGAAATTGCTAAGTACGGGAACAGCTCCTCTCCAGGTTCTGGATTTCAGAGAACTGGAGCCATGGTCAAATACTTCTTCAAGTCGGCCGAGGCGACTTTGCACTCTTCTGTCCATAAAAAGTCTATGGCCTTCTTCACTAAGCTGAAGAAGGGTTTGCACTTGTCAGGACTTCTGCTTATGAACCTGTTCAGGGTTGTACCCCTTCCAGTTAACATCTGCACTTGTTTCACCGATGTTAGGCTTTTCAGTTCTAGGATGGCCTTGATCTGATCTGGGCTGGCTTCAATGCCCCTTCTGGTCACCAAGTATCCCAAGAATTTACCAGATCCAACTCTAAATGCACACTTCGACGCAATGAGTCGGAGCTGATATATTTTTAGGATATCAAAGACTACCAAGGCATCATTATGTGGATGTTGTACCATCTCAAGGTCGGCTTCAGTAAAGGACACTACTAGTCCCTGACACTCCTCGGCTCGAGGACTTTTCTCCCAGACCTGGTACACATGCTGCAAGTGCTTTACCTTCTGGATCCCCCCCCTCCCGTATTTCGTTTTCGTTGACCTTTGAGTGAATTACATTAATTACCCAAGGTCCGCCTGCCTGCGGTTACTATGCTGGGGGAGGTGGAGCTGCTGGTGCTTGAGGCAGTCTTGCCTGCTCTTCCCTTGTCCTGGCTTCATCTACAAGGTCCCTTAAATGGCCTTGCCTTACCAGGTCTTCCAGGTGTGCTTTCAAGGCTCTGCAACCCTGAGTTAGATGCCCATCTTCATTGTGGTAAGCACAATGCTTACTAAGGCTTCTTCCCATAAACTCTCCTGGTACCCTTGCTAGTGCTCTGAAATAGGGCTAGGTTCGGATTTTATCCAGGACTTTGTGAATTGGAATTTGGAATATAGTTGTGACTGCCTGTGCGGCCCTCAGTCCTATCTCTTGTTTGTTGGATCCATTGTTACCTCGGCCTCGCTTCGGCGAGCCGTTTCTTTTCTCTTGCTTTGTCTCCTTAGTCCCTTGCGTGTCTTCCTCGGCTCTGGCATATTTCTCAATTCTGGCCATGAGCTCTTCCATGCTTTTTGGCAATGTCTTTGTCAATAACTTTCGTAGTGGACAATCATCTTTTAGACCGTTCTTGAAAGACACGACCACCACCTCTTGGTTGCACTCGGGTATTTGGTTGAATACCTCATAATACATTTTGGCATAGGCTCTCAGGCTTTCGTCCTTGCCAATTTTCAGAGCCATCAGGGCATCTACCCTTAACGGTTGTAGTTTGTTTGTCACGAACCTGGCCACGAACATCTCGGCCAGGCCTTCCCAGGTTTTCACAGTTCCTTTCGGCAGTTTGTGAAACCAATCCGATGCGATTTCCCCAAAGAATGAGGGGAACACCTTGCAAAGCAACGACTCATTCCCAGTGTATAATGCCATCGAGTTCAGGTATAAACTTACGTGAAAGTTGGGGTTCGACTTACCATCGTATATCTGGAACCTCGGCATACTGAATCTTTTCGGGGCCTCAAATTTGTCCAACTCCACCGAGAATGGTGTTCTCGGCTTAACAGGGGAAGTTACCTCGGCATTTTGCTGCTTCGTCTTGAGGTAATCTCTCAAGTCCTCTTTGGTCCGCCCAGGAGCTCGGCTATCTCTTGACTTCAGCCTTTTAGGTGCATTATTCTCAGCTTCATTGTGAGCCCTGTTCGACCTTTCTCCATTAGTTACGTCGAAGCACAACTCCTGCCTTTGAACATGCAGATGTTCTTTGGGGTCAGCTTCCTTGGTGCGATGTGTCCTTTGAGATTCTTCCCTTCTCGACTCTCCTCGCCCGACCTCCCTTGAAGGCCGGTGAGAGTGTTTTTCGCTCTTGGTGTGCTGGGGGGCTACAGGGACTGTTTTCTGCCCTCCCTTCTGGGCATTGGCCGCTGGAATCGGCATGTCTTGCAGCGGGAACGGTGGCTGCATGACGTTGTTTTGTATCATGAAATTGACGACCGATTGCAGGTCTGCCAATTTGTTTGCCATCCCCTTCATCACTTCGTCCATCCGTAGGCATCTATCCTTCCATACCTGGAGGTTATCATCGTTATAGTACTCATTTCGGTCTGATTTCTTCTATACGTCGCCTTCCTGGCCGACGTCCTTTCCTTCGTGATTCTTATCACGAGTCTCTTTGTTGCAGTTGTCTCCTTCGACGTCAAGGTCAATAGGTTGTCCACTCCTAGTAGGAGTGACATTCCCAACCTTCTCTCTCTGTCCGTCGTTGGCCATCTATTCCTCTTTCTTTCCCACAGACGGCGCCAAATTGTGTGTGTCAATTTTCGACCACACTACCAAACAAGCACTCAGCTGGAGAACACTAGCATAATAGATTAAGCCTGAACAACCTGTCATAGAAAAATAAGAATCCCGCGGTGGTTCGTCCACCCGGGGGCACTCCGACGATCAAGTCAGTAAAATATCTCTCAAAGATATCCAATAATACTTAACTCACAAGACAGAGCATAAAAGACATACCTTAGACCCATGGGGATGCCTCCCTTTTATAGCCAACACAATCCTAGTCCCAATAGAAGCCTAGCTTTAATGGACTTAGGATTACTGCTAATCTTGGACTCCCAGTAGAATTAGGATAAACTCTCTAAGAGTCTTATCTTTATCTAAACTGAAGTCCTCTCTCATTCTAGGACTCTTGTCCCCTTTTTTCACTTATCTTGGATTCCGGTTTCTTCGCAGTTAACCTTGGCCTAGTCAAGATTATCTCGGCATCATGACCAGGACACGTGACACCTCGACTGACACTTTGGTGTCACCTCGGGCACGTGTTTTCATTCAAAAATTATGCCCCCACAATATATATATATATAGGATCCAGTGTCACTACTGTGCGTAAAGCACAACAGTGACTGTTGTGCGGCCCATGGAACTCATTTCAAGTCCTATTTTGATGATTTGAACAGTTGAAAATTTAGGAAATATCAAGAACAATATACCTGTAAAAAATCAAGTTGATTAGATATCAATAACTTGTTTATCAAATAACATTTGTATTTAGTTTGATACATACATATTCAATTTTTTTTTATATAAAGATGTTATTTGATTAACAGATTATTAATATCTGATTAACTTGATTTTTTTATAGGTATATTGTTCTCGATATTTTCTAAATTTTCAACGGTTCAGATCATCAAAATAGGACCCGAAATGAGTTCCACGGGCCGCACAACAGTCACTGTTGACTGTTGTGCTTCATGCACAACAGTGACATTGGTTCCATATATATATAATGTTAAGTGATATGTACCCTATGGAAGTTACGAAATTTGTAGTGTTACTTACCATAAATGTCATAATTAAATTCTCTTCGATTATAATTAAAAAAAGAAATTGAGTCATAAATGAATACTACATAAGGTATAATTTTTTTTTTTTTGAATCATAACCAAATTAATGTCATAAAGAACATCACAATATATCATAACTAGCACCAGAATGTGTATAACCAAGTCACAACTAATAGCACAATAACTCATAATGAAATACTGTAAAAGTCATAACTAGAGAATATGATACATATCCCATAAAATTTATCTTTAATTTTTGTTAACATATCAAAAAAAAAAAAATCATTTTCAAGTGATAGCCTAGCGAAACTATTTAATCTTTCTTGTAAAATAGTTGTTGATCTTATATAGGATTTTATTAATGTTAGACTTAAACCCACATCGTCAATTTAAGTCACACAAACTTGATTAATATAATGCAAAAACCTCTCCCCTCATTGTCAATTGGTTCTGAGTTGGATACTTTAACATGGTATGAAAACTATATCTTGGATGGGTTTTTACGTCATGTGGTACAAACGGTCCATCTCTCAATTTGACCCCTTAATCACCACCATGTGCTATCAGATAGCATGTGAGGGAGAGTGCTAGATTTAAACCCACATCGCTAATTTAAACCACCCAAACTTGGTTAGTATAATGAAAGAGTCTCTCTACTTATTGTCAATTGATTTTGATTGAATGCTTTAACAAAATTTAATATTAAAGTACTTATTTATTCACAAGTAGCATCACAACTATAAACCCAAGGATCTGAATTAGTTGACGAGGTCTGGGATTTAGGGGTTTACTCTCTCTAAGGTCTCAAGTTTGACTCCCTCATCAGAACTCTTGGAGGCACAGACTGCAGGGTTCAAACCTTGTTTCGAAAAGTTTGTTTGAACTATAGGGACTTAGTCAGATGCACACAAGTTGGCCCAAGATACCTCACATATCCAAAAAGAAAAAAAAAAAAAAACACATGCAACTATTGTGAATAATTTTTTTATAAGCAATGCATGTATTTGAAAAAATAAACTAATGTTTTTATATAATCTGTCAGTTGTATTTTTATTTTTATTTGTTGTATAATATCTTTTAAAACTTTCTCTTCATAAAATAAACCTAAACCATGAATATATAAAAAAAAAAAAAAAACATTAGACCAAATTATACTTGAACTCCTTGTAGTTTGCTTATTCTGTGAATTTGGTCCACATAATTCTAATTGAATTAATTTGACCTTTGATTTTTTCATGTTATGTTATTTTAGTTCAATTAATAATGTTCATTTAGAAATTGGATTGAAATCAAAGGTAAAATAGTTCATTTACTCTCGTCAAAGTTATTGATAGTTTGGCGTTTAATTTGAAATGATCAATTCCTTTTTGAATGGACCATTTTGCTCTTAATTGCTATCTAATTTCTTATTGAGTGTTATCAAACTAAATTGAAATAATCAGAAAAAAATAAAGTGACAAAATTGATACAATTAGAACTATAATGGCCAAATTAACACAAGTGATAAAATAAAAGGACCACGGGTATAATTTATTCAAAATATTATCATACTTCAAGTTGCATTTCAGATTAAGAGAATATTTTATCTAAACTATTATAATTATAATTTTTAAATTAAATAAAAAATTGAAGCTATCTTCGTATGTAAAAAATTGGGGAAATGCTCTGGTGTGCATCATTTAGGGGTGTATACCATACGCAACCTACCAAAAAACTGTATAATTTATCCCAAAATTTCGTAATATCAAGCACAAAATACATAACCCAGTACAAATTGACATAACAAAAATGTCCAAAATTTTGTTGTTAATATTACAAAAGTTTGTGGCTTGGTTATGACATTTTTGTTACGTCAATTTGTGACGAAATTATGCATTTTGTGGTTGATGTTATAAAATTTTATAATAAAATTATGTATTTTTGTGATAGATTGCATATGATGTACACCGAATAATTTCCCTAAAATTTGTACAAATTTTTGTTGAACCAAGGAAATGACTTCATCTATTATGTTATGAGTGATATAGAGACGAAAGGAAGAATAAATGAAATAGAAGGTGCTTTTGCTCAACAAACAATTCATTAAAATTTAGGAATTTCTAAATACAACTACTAATATCTCTATACGCTCAGTAAACACGACCCAACTGGACATAATTCTCATCCCAACATTAGATAGGAAATATTGTGGAACCAACCAAAAAATAGTGTGAATTTTAAACAATATCACATGTCTTGATGTGACCATAGAGAGGCCACCCCATGGTTCTCATTGTCCATATTTCCTTTCACAAGTTTAATAGTAATGGGACGGACAACCTTCTAGAGTGAATTGTCATTGTTTGGAATATAAGGTCACATTGTTCATGGTGAATTGTCATTGTTTGGAATATAAGGTCTCATCGTTCATTTATGGATTTGTTTGTATCCGAGATGTACTTGTGTGTGAAAGCTTGAAATTCCTGAGATTCCTTTGAGGCTTGGAAAAGTATAAGGCCTCGTTTGGGAATCAAGTATTTTAATTAACCTCAATGTAAGTTTATATAAAATGTCTAAAATAATCTTTTTCGTAAATTTTAATGACTAAAATATCAATTTTTGTCAATTTTGTTTTTTTTACCGAAAATGGAAAAACAATTTAGATGAAAACAAGTAAAAAAAAAAATTAGAATTAAAATTGACAAAATCAAAATTTAGAATTTATTTTATGGTCAAATCTTGAAATTTTTCTTTTGTAATTTCTTCTAAGATTTTCTATAAAATTATACCCAGTTATTAAGAGAATAAATCATTTTTATACTATTATCCTCCATATTTTGCCATCATCTATTTCATAGGCCTTGTTTGGGCCTCCAACGATAATTGAATCGTTCATTTCATAATCTCAATGAGTTATGAAAAAAATCAGTTTCATGAAATATCACTAGATACATGGGCAAATTACATTTTATTTTTTTTAAATAGACAACAATTATGTCTTAAAACTTAAATCGTCTGTTTTATATAAAAAAAATATAATTTGTAATCCATTTATCGATATCTGATGAATCAGATTTTTTACATAAACTAGGAGTGATCGTAGATCGGGTTGGATCGAGTTGGGATGGGTGACATCACATCGGCTATCCATCCAAAATTAGGTGGATTGGAAAAAATAATCCTCATCCGTCCACCGGTTTGGTGGATGCAAATTGAGCGGGCCACGCAAGTTGGCAGATACATGTGATCGGTTTGGCAGTTTGGACTTTGCAAATTTTAGACATTTTTTCAAATTATAATTCATTACTTTTACAATCTCTAATAACTATTGATCTGAAAAATTATGTATTATTTGTCTATTATATAGGCCATAGCGCCATACATGCATATTTTTAAGGTATTGTTTTTCATTTAAAAAATATATATATATATATATATTTGTTATTTATATTCTATGTTGTTACTTGTTAGGAGTTCATTTCATTATTTATTTTTTGAACTTCATCTACGAGCGTATCGGGTTCATGCAAGTATGGGATAGTTAATCCGCCATCTGAAGTGTATTCGTGGATTTTGAAATATTTCATTTTCATCTGTCCAGATATCGAAAGACATACATTTGTCCAAAATCAATCAGGTTGGGTTGGGTTGGACGAATCTATAATCACACCTAACATAAACGATCTTCACTACAATGCTTACGAAGTGAACGGTACAAATTAATCATTGTGAATCTAGAGTGAGATCCACAAAATGAAATATGAAATAATATAGAGGATTGTGGTACGGATAGGATTACAAACGAATCGAGTTGTTCGTGAGGTCGGCTCGGCTCGACTTGACTTCGCTCATTAAGGGCTCGGCTCATCTTGTTTAATAAACAAGCCGAACTCGAGTTTGAATAAGCTTGGTTCTCGATTCATTTATCTTTATTTAAATTATAAAATAAATATATATTATTTATATATTAAATAATATAAAATATGTATAAATAATAGCATAATTATATTATTTATATGTTAAAATAGTATAAATAATACTTTTATTAAATAATATATAAATATATTTATATAATATAATAAAAATAATAATAATTTATTATTAAGTTTTAAGCCGAGCTCGAGCTCGAGTTCAAGCTCGAACTTGAGTTGGATAATCAAACTCAATAAACAAACGAGTCAAACAAAACTCAATTAGGTTCGATTCGTTTGCAATCCTAAATATATATAGTAACTATTCTCTTTTTATAAATTTTATATTTATTTCTATATTTTATTTAGTAGTCGTTTGGCATGTGGGTTGAGATTAGGTTGGGCTATTTTAGCAACAAGAAGACAAATAGACTTTTTAATTTCATTTTAAAAATTGTTATATTTAAATCATAATTATTATATTTTTTCTCTTATAAAAGTCAAAAAATTCTTCTTAAATATTTTAACCACAAATTAAAATAGTCAAAAAATTTAAAAATTAAAAAGCGAACCCCACAACCCAAACAAAACGTATACAAGTGCACTTGGTGACTTGATTGGGAGAGGAAGAATGGTCAACCGGGTCAGCAAGTGGAAGACTCGGATATGACTCCGTCAAACTAATCAACATCGAAAAACTATGTATTATATATCCAGTAATTATTTTTGTGATTTTTAATTATAATTTATTATAATATTAATTAGTGGTTAATCCATACAATGTACCGGTTAAAATATAGTTTTTCAAAAATAATATTTTATAAAATTTAGTTAAATTATTTATATATATGTTTATATATAAAATATTAAAAATAATGATTAAATTGAAAAAAAGATGTAATAATTTAAAATGAAAGAATAATTCTTACCATTTATTTTGATAATCTTAGCCCTATCATTTTATAAAAGTGTTATTTAAATATATAATAATTTTAAATAAATTATTTACGTGTATTTTAATAATTTTACCCTACTGTGCTATAAAAGTCTAACTTATATATATATATATATATATATATGTATGTATGTATATATAATATTTTGACACAATATTAAATTATAACATAATAAAATAAACACTTATTTTGATAATTTTAGCTCTATTGTACTATAAAAGTGTAATTTAAATAAATATATATAATAATTTTGTATGATATTAAATTATAACATAGCAAAAGAAGTACTAATTCTGATATTAAAAATAATAATTATAAAATTAAAAGTGAAAAGAGGAGAGATACACCACATAGGAGAGAGGAAAAATTTTAAAGTAAAACACTATTTTTAATATAAATAAAAAAATTAACAATCTTCATATTCATTGAACCAAATACAAAAAATAAAAAACCAGAAGCGATTTTGAAGAACTTACAACAATTGAAGAAGTAACTCAATACAGATCCTGAAACGGTCTCTGAATATATATTTATTGCTGATTTCCTCTTGTGAGTTGTGATTGTATAAAATAGTTTATGCACATACTTGTACAATTAAAGTATAATTCATATAGAATTTTTAGTTAGATTTAATGTAAAACTTAAATTGGATTTGTCGAAGAAATATTTCTAAAAAAATAGAGTCCTTATAAAATTGGTTAAGTTAGTGTAATGGGTTTGTGGGTTTGTTAGAGTAGAAAGAGATAAGAGCAGCATAACTTCTATGTAAATAGAAAACGTATGCTGAGGTGACTTTTTTAGAAAAAAGAGTACGACTTTAGAATGTGTCACCTGAGAGAAGGAAAAACAATACTTATATATATATATATATATAAGATTATGACTTATTGAGGTACTTATTTTGATTATAACTGAATAGGTTTTTAGTTATGTTTTCAATATTATTTGGTTATGACCCATTGTATTTTCTTTAATTATAGTTTAAAATTCATATAGTTATGACATTTATGATATCCATGCTACAAATATTATAAATTATATAAAGTACATATAAAAGAAAGGAGCTCAGCCCATAAATCCATTTTATGGACTTTTTAGCCTATAGATCTAGGCGCATTTTGTTCGGGTCTGATGTAGGCCGAAAGGTATCATATTGAGGCCACTTAAATTATATTTATAGTCCTTAAAGTATGGTTATTTGGCAAAGATGATGCATTTCGTGTACTTGTGCAAGTTTGGTGAACAACACGCATTCTCAGGTGAAAAGTAGCATAGAAGCAAATCCTTCACTTGAACAATGGAAATTCGCTGCCTGTTAATCCACTGCATGTGTGGCCATCCTCTACTGCACGTGCGTCCCACCACCGCTTGACCAACCCACCTTGGGAAGCGTGCGCAAAATTTCTAGTGTGTTTTTCTGAGAATAAAAGGAAGAAAATTGGATGAGATTAGGGTTTTGAAATTTTCTAGGGCTGAAAGAGAGACAACTAGGGCTAAGGAAAGAAGCTCAATCATCCATGGAGGCTCCTACCATCTTCACCACTTCCATCTCATCTTCTTTCCTCTCCATAAGAAGCTGAGCGTCTCTCTTAGGGTATTGATGAAACCCTAGCTAACTAACCGCAATTGTAATATTTGATTTTGTAATGTGTTAGGTGAGATAGTTGTAAAACTTTTGAGTTTTAATTCAATGTTATTCTACCTTCAGTCTTCATTTAATTCATGTGATTGAGAATGAATGTTTTACTATATTTTCATTGTGTTGTTTGCGAAACCCAAGATGCGCTATGCTATGACTAGATGAATTGTGCCATGAACCTTAGTTTAGAGTGGACAATCCGTGTCGGTTGAGATAGTGGGTGCTCATGCTTCAAACATAATTTTATCTCTCTCCAATTCCCAACTTGTAGTTGAGGAATTGGCTCGTTTCACTCATTCGTTGCATAATTCAAGTTCATAATTTCGGGTACAAAGCTAGTGGTGGATTCGAACCCTAAGTTCCCAATCCTAATTAATTCATTATCATTGTATTGCCTTTTCAGTTGGGATTTTATAAGCACTTTTGCGAACAAACCATCAACCATCAATTAAAATAATTGAGAAATTAACAATTAAAATAGTTTTGGAATATACAATAGGCCCTGTGGATACGATATCCATAGTTGTAATCTATGCTTACTTAATAGAGTTTGGGAAGATTGGTTCACGACATAACAATTTTTGGCGCAATTGCTGGGGACTTTTGGCGTATTTAGCCATTTTAGTGTTAATTTTTAATTTAGTTTATAATTTAGGATTTTCCTTTAATTGCTATTTTCTTGTGCCGGTTTTGTGTGCATAATTTGAAAGTCTTGTGCGAAGTGATACCAAGCATAGCAGTGAGCTAAAAATTGTAGCGTAAAAGTGTTTAAAAAAAAAAGACTCGAAAAAACTTAAATTAAAGGCAAAACAACTGCAATTTTGAGATTGAGCACGAAGTTGAGGCAACCAACTTGGCGCATCTGGAATTTCATTGGCGAGTAAAGTGTTGTTGTTCCCCACTGTAAGTATTTGTTGTCTTTGAGTTGTGATGTCTTTTTGGCACACTAGGGACAACGTGAGTATGGTGATTTTAGTTTATGCACATACGACGTTCGCGTCTACTGGACTTTGTTGAATTGGACCCTGAGATCGAGAAGACTATCAAGTTTTTTCGTGCATTATCCATTGCATCTAGAGTTATAGGAGCACTTTCACCTCAAACAATGTCCAAAGCACCTAAGGACCCGACTCGGGAACTTAAGACATAATTCACACTAATTGCATACACATCACCTAATTGCATTGTGTTACCGGGCACTAATGGCACCCGCTATGAGATCAAGCCTTGCACCATACAAATGCTTCCATTGTTCCATGGGCATAATAATGATGATCCTTACTAGCATTTGCATGAATTTCTAGAGATGTGCTCTAGAATTTCATGGAAGAGGCATTAAAATTGAGATTGTTCCTTTTTTCACTCAAAGATAAGGTCAAACACGGGTTGAATATTTTGACTCCAAATTCCATTACTACTTGGGATCAGTTACAATAGAAATTCTTAGAGAAATATTTCCCAATTGGTATGACCAATCAAGTGAAGCGAGCCATCATGTATTTCTCACAAATTGATGGCGAGCAATGTCATGAAGCTTGGGCAAGGCTTAATGATTTACTCAACTAATGTCCCCACCACTAAGTTCCAAAGTGGCAACTTGTCCACACATTCTATTATGGTTTGACTGACCCTCACTGCCAAATAGTGGATTCTTCATGTGATGGAACATTTATGAGTAAGTGTGAGAATGAGGCGTGGAAGCTATTTCAGAACATAAGTGAGAATTCACTCCTTCATGCCTCTACATCTAGACGGGTAAAACCTGTCGATGGAGCCCCAAAAGGAAGAGGTTTATATGAGGTTGTGCATAATACAGATATGGCCTAACAAGTTGAGACCCTATCACATAAGCTTGACCAATTCATGGCGGTAGGGCCTGTTTCTCACAATTGGAATCACTACAATACAATGAGGTGTGTGTCATTTGTGCGAGCCTTGCTTATTCTTTGACTGAGTGCCCAATGGTACCTTCAGAACTTGTTTAAGAGCATGTTAATGCAACTCAAGGGTACTCTAAACTAGGTAATGATCCTTTTTCCAACACATATAACCTGGGATGTTAAAATCACCCTAATTTCTCTTGGGGTCCATGAGCACCGAGCGATTCTTTTGCTCTTCCACCACAAAGGCAAAACTATTAGTTTTGCCAACCAATCTTCATACAGCCCACCACAACAATCATATCAACAAACACCTCTACCACTATCACCACAAAAGATTTCCGCCTTTGAGCAAACTGTCTTAGAGGTTCTTCAAGAGTTAAAGGGTGTTCCCCAACTTGTGCACTTCTACACTCGCTCTATAGCCAAGATTGAGACCCAACTGGGTCAAATGGTTACCACCATGAATAGAAGGAAGGAAGGGAAATTACCTAGTGAAATGGTGAACAACCCTAAGGGCTAATATGGAGTTGAGAGCTCTCATGCGAATCGCTCCATCCAAAAGTATGTTCAAGTAGTGATTACCCTTAGGAGTGGGCGGGAGTTAGATACTTTCTCGGTTGAGACCAAGGAAAAAGGGGGGTAGAAAAGGTATGTTCGGCGACCCACCTCCAAAGTTGGGAGATGAGGATAGTTTGACTAAAGAGGCTACTTTGTCTCCAAGTGATTCGGGGTATAAGGTGTTTTGGTTAAGGAGGCTACTTTGCCTCCAAGTTCGTTATGTGATTTGGTGGGACCATATGTGCCAAAGGCGCCTTTCCCATAACTCCTAGAGATATCCTCTTCTTTTGAAAGGAGTAAGGCCATTATGGAGTCCATAATGGAGGTGTTTAAGCAAGTGAAAATCAACCTCCTCCTATTGGAGGCCATTAAGAAAGTCCCCTCCTATGCTAAATTCTTGAAGGACCTTTGCACACAAAAGCGCAAGTCTCAGACTCACATATCCAATAAGGTCATTCTTACCGAGCAAGTAAGTTCCATTCTCATGAGTGACAAACCTCCTAAGCTCAAAGACCCTGATGCACCTACTATTGCATGTGTCATAGGTGATCATTATATTGATAGGGCCTTGCGAGACTTAGGACCTAGTGTTAACTTGTTGCTTTATTCAGTGTACGATTGGTGAGTTGGAGCCCACCGCGATCACATTGCAATTAGCTGACCAGTTTCTCAAAATGCCCCGTGGCATAATTGAGGACGTTCTTGTTAAGGTTGACCAGTTCTTCTTTCCGGTGGACTTCAATGTTTTAGACATGGAATCGGTGGCTACCACTAAGAAACAAATTCCCATGATTCTAGGTCATCCCTTCTTGGCTACGACCAATGCTTGTATTAATTACCGGACTGGGGTCATAGAGGTTTCTTTTGGGAATATGCAAGTTAAGCAGAACATTATCCAGGCTGCTCAATAGCTATCTAGGGAGGATGAATATGATTATTTTATGGTGCATACGGTGGATGAGTTGATTGAGGATGCATTGCCATCCATGCTGATTGAGGGCCCTTTAGAGGCTTGTCTAGCTCATTTTGGGTTTGAAAATTTTGATATTAATGGGTCAGTTAAGGAGGTGAATACCTTACTTGATTCTTCCTATTTACCAAATTTTCCTTCTTGGAAAGCTCGGTGTCCTTCTCTATCTAGTGAGTCTACACTTGAATTGAAGCCACTCTTAGCCACAATTAAGTTTGCATTTTTAGGGCCTAAGGACACTTTACCAATCATCATCGCATCAGACTTAACTGTTGAGCAGGAGAGTCAATTAGGGAGTGTTCTAAGGGCACATCGGAGTGCTATAGGGTGGTCGGTGGCCGCTTTGAGAGGCATAGATCCTTCATGTGCATGCATCGTATACATTTAGAGGAGGACACCAAGCTTTCTCATGAAATGCAGCGGAAGCTCAACCCTAACATGAAAGTGGTAGTGAAAAAGGAGGTGTTGAAGTTATTGTATGCGGGTATTATATACCCCATCTCGGACAGTAAATGGGTAAGCCCCACACAAGTGCTGCCTTAGAAATTAGGGATTACTGTTGTTGAGAATGAGCAAGGAGAGTTAGTTCCCACAAAAACCACCATCGGGTGGCGTGTGTGCATTGACTATAGGAGGCCAAATTCCATGACAAGAAAGGATCACTTTGTATTACCATTTATTGGTCAAATCCTAGAGCGGTTAATGAGAAAGGGTTTTTATTGTTTTCTTGATGGCTACTCGGGCTATAATCAAGTTCCGGTGTACCTCGCTAGCCAAGAAAAGACCACATTTACTTGTCTTTTTGGCACTTTCACTTATAGGCGCATACCCTTCAAGCTATGTAATGCACCGATGACATTTCAACGGTGTATGATGGCTATTTTCTTTGAGATGGTGGAGAAATTCTTAGAGGTCTTCATAGATGATTTCTCGGTGTTTGGGCCATCTTTTGAGGAATGCCTCCAAAACTTGTCTAAAGTTTTAGAACGTTGCACGAAGGCAAATTTGATATTAAGTTGGTAGAAAGGCCATTTTATGATTCGTGAGGGTATTGTGTTGAGACACATTGTGTCCCTATGTAGTATAGAGGTTGACAAAGCTAAGCTCAACCTGATTTCAGGTCTTTTTGCACCTACTTCTGTGCACCAAGTGCACTCTTTCCTAGGGCATACAAGTTCTTAAACCATCGATTTATCAATGGCTTTAGCAAAATATCACATTCCTTGTGTAGTTTACTTGTCAAGGATGCAGCTTTTATCTTTGATGAGGAGTGTTTGAGGGCTTTTGAAACACTTCAAGCGACTCTTATTTCCGCCCCAATCATGCAGTCACCGAATTGGTCCCTTTCATTTGAGATCATGTGTGACGCTTGGATTACGGGGTTAGGGCTGTGTTAGGCCAATGGGTGAATAAAGTGCCCTATGTTGTTTACTATGCTAGCCACACTCTCTCGGATGCATAACTCAATTACACTACCACCGAGAAAGAGTTACTAGTTGTGGTGTTTGCATTGGACAAATTCTGGTCCTATCTTCTAGGTTTGAAGGCCATAGTTTTCATTGATCATGCCTCTTTGGCAGTACTTATTATCCAAAAAAGAGACCAAACCTAGGTTGATTAGATGGATTCTACTCCTTCAGGAGTTTGACCTAGAAATCCGGGACAAGAAGGGGTTCGAGAATGTTGTGGCGGATTATCTTTCCTGAATCCTTGTTGAGCACACTAGTGACCCCTTACCTTTGCATGACTCGTTTCTGGATGAGCAGCTTTTTGCGGCATCACAAGTGAACCCCCTGTGGTTTGCTCACATTGTGAATTACTTAGCATTTGGGAAGATTATTAGAAATTGGTCTAAGCAAGATAAAGGCTGATTTTTCTCATAAGTCAAGCACTAGTTCTTGAAAGTCCTTTGAACCTCACCAAAAAGTGTGGCTCTTTAATGCCAAATTGTGGTTGTTTTAAGATAAACTTCGGTCTAGGTGGGATGGACCATTTGAGGTCGTCGAAGTATTTCTACATGGGGTAGTTGAAATAAAGAATCCCAAAGATGGCATGACCTTCAATGTAATACCCCTGTTCCGTAATATACTAATTGGTCCTTAAATTGAGTGTGATTATGTGTTTACCATGATTTTATGTGCCATTATGTGAATATAGGTGATTTTGAAAGTTTTATCTGTTCACCGTAGGAATATCTGTGTGAATAATCAGCTTTGGAAATTAAATTGGAGGCCTTATCGGCCACAGAACCCGAAATTGATTTCGCCATTGTGATTGGCATAATTTTTGGAGCCTACGGTGAAATTTAATTGAAAATTGATTCTGGTCAATTTAAACTGATTAAAATAATAAATTAAGTACCCCATTATATTATATTATTATATTGACTTAGTGGGGCTTGTTGTATATAAGCACTACTCAATTAAACTCCCTCTCTTGGACCCTGAGATCGAGAAGACTATCAAGTTTTTTCGTGCATTATCCATTGCATCTAGAGTTATAGGAGCACTTTCACCTCAAACAATGTCCAAAGCACCTAAGGACCCGACTCGGGAACTTAAGACATAATTCACACTAATTGCATACACATCACCTAATTGCATTGTGTTACCGGGCACTAATGGCACCCGCTATGAGATCAAGCCTTGCACCATACAAATGCTTCCATTGTTCCATGGGCATAATAATGATGATCCTTACTAGCATTTGCATGAATTTCTAGAGATGTGCTCTAGAATTTCATGGAAGAGGCATTAAAATTGAGATTGTTCCTTTTTTCACTCAAAGATAAGGTCAAACACGGGTTGAATATTTTGACTCCAAATTCCATTACTACTTGGGATCAGTTACAATAGAAATTCTTAGAGAAATATTTCCCAATTGGTATGACCAATCAAGTGAAGCGAGCCATCATGTATTTCTCACAAATTGATGGCGAGCAATGTCATGAAGCTTGGGCAAGGCTTAATGATTTACTCAACTAATGTCCCCACCACTAAGTTCCAAAGTGGCAACTTGTCCACACATTCTATTATGGTTTGACTGACCCTCACTGCCAAATAGTGGATTCTTCATGTGATGGAACATTTATGAGTAAGTGTGAGAATGAGGCGTGGAAGCTATTTCAGAACCTAAGTGAGAATTCACTCCTTCATGCCTCTACATCTAGACGGGTAAAACCTGTCGATGGAGCCCCAAAAGGAGGAGGTTTATATGAGGTTGTGCATAATACAGATGTGGCCTAACAAGTTGAGACCCTATCACATAAGCTTGACCAATTCATGGCGGTAGGGCCTGTTCCTTCACAATTGGAATCACTACAATACAATGAGGTGTGTGTCATTTGTGCGAGCCTTGCTTATTCTTTGACTGAGTGCCCAATGGTACCTTCAGAACTTGTTTAAGAGCATGCTAATGCAACTCAAGGGTACTCTAAACTAGGTAATGATCCTTTTTCCAACACATATAACCTGGGATGTTAAAATCACCCTAATTTCTCTTGGGGTCCATGAGCACCGAGCGATTCTTTTGCTCTTCCACCACAAAGGCAAAACTATAGTTTTGCCAACCAATCTTCATACAGCCCACCACAACAATCATATCAACAAACACCTCTACCACTCTCACCACAAAAGATTTCCGCCTTTGAGCAAACTGTCTTAGAGGTTTTTCAAGAGTTAAAGGGTATTCCCCAACTTGTGCACTTCTACACTTGCTCTATAGCCAAGATTGAGACCCAACTGGGTCAAATGGTTGCCACCATGAATAGAAGGAAGGAAGGGAAATTACCTAGTGAAATGGTGAACAACCCTAAGGGCTAATATGGAGTTGAGAGCTCTCATGCGAATCGCTCCATCCAAAAGTATGTTCAAGTAGTGATTACCCTTAGGAGTGGGCGGGAGTTAGATACTTGCTCGGTTGAGACCAAGGAAAAAGAGGGGTAGAAAAGGTATGTTCGGCGACCCACCTCCAAAGTTGGGAGATGAGGATAGTTTGACTAAAGAGGCTACTTTGCCTCCAAGTGATTCGGGGTATAAGGTGTTTTGGTTAAGGAGGATACTTTGCCTCCAAGTTCGTTATGTGATTTGGTGGGACCATATGTGCCAAAGGCGCCTTTCCCATAACTCCTAGAGATACCCTCTTCTTTTGAAAGGAGTAAGGCCATTATGGAGTCCATAATGGAGGTGTTTAAGAAAGTGAAAATCAACCTCCTCCTATTGGAGGCCATTAAGAAAGTCCCCTCCTATGCTAAATTCTTGAAGGACCTTTGCACACAAAAGCGCAAGTCTCAGACTCACATATCCAATAAGGTCATTCTTACCGAGCAAGTAAGTTCCATTCTCATGAGTGACAAACCTCCTAAGCTTAAAGACCCTGATGCACCTACTATTGCATGTGTCATAGGTGATCATTATATTGATAGGGCCTTGCGAGACTTAGGACCTAGTGTTAACTTGTTGCTTTATTCAGTGTACGATTGGTGAGTTGGAACCCACCGCGATCACATTGCAATTAGCTGACCAGTCTCTCAAAATGCCCCGTGGCATAATTGAGGACGTTCTTGTTAAGGTTGACCAGTTCTTCTTTCCGGTGGACTTCAATGTTTTAGACATGGAATCGGTGGCTACCACTAAGAAACAAATTCCCATGATTCTAGGTCATCCCTTCTTGGCTACGACCAATGCTTGTATTAATTACCGGACTGGGGTCATGGAGGTTTCTTTTGGGAATATGCAAGTTAAGCAGAACATTATCCAGGCTGCTCAATAGCTATCTAGGGAGGATGAATATGATTATTTTATGGTGGATACGGTGGATGAGTTGATTGAGGATGCATTGCCATCCATGCTGATTGAGGGCCCTTTAGAGGCTTGTCTAGCTCATTTTGGGTTTGAAAATTTTGATATTAATGGGTCAGTTAAGGAGGTGAATACCTTACTTGATTCTTCCTATTTACCGAATTTTCCTTCTTGGAAAGCTCGGTGTCCTTCTCTATCTAGTGAGTCTACACTTGAATTGAAGCCACTCTTAGCCACAATTAAGTATGCATTTTTAGGGCCTAAGGACACTTTACCAATCATCATCGCATCAGACTTAACTGTTGAGCAGGAGAGTCAATTAGGGAGTGTTCTAAGGGCACATCGGAGTGCTATAGGGTGGTCGGTGGCCGCTTTGAGAGGCATAGATCCTTCATGTGCATGCATCGTATACATTTAGAGGAGGGCACCAAGCTTTCTCATGAAATGCAGCGGAAGCTCAACCCTAACATGAAAGTGGTAGTGAAAAAGGAGGTGTTGAAGTTATTGTATGCGGGTATTATATACCCCATCTCGGACAGTAAATGGGTAAGCCCCACACAAGTGCTGCCTTAGAAATTAGGGATTACTGTTGTTGAGAATGAGCAAGGAGAGTTAGTTCCCACAAAAACCACCATCGGGTGGCGTGTGTGCATTGACTATAGGAGGCCAAATTCCATGACAAGAAAGGATCACTTTGTATTACCATTTATTGGTCAAATCCTAGAGCGGTTAATGAGAAAGGGTTTTTATTGTTTTCTTGATGGCTACTCGGGCTATAATCAAGTTCTGGTGTACCTCGCTAGCCAAGAAAAAACCACATTTACTTGTCTTTTTGGCACTTTCACTTATAGGCGCATACCCTTCGAGCTATGTAATGCACCGATGACATTTCAACGGTGTATGATGGCTATTTTCTTTGAGATGGTGGAGAAATTCTTAGAGGTCTTCATAGATGATTTCTCGGTGTTTGGACCACCTTTTGAGGAATGCCTCCAAAACTTGTCTAAAGTTTTAGAACGTTGCACGAAGGCAAATTTGATATTAAGTTGGTAGAAAGGCCATTTTATGATTCGTGCGGGTATTGTGTTGAGACACATTGTGTCCCTATGTAGTATAGAGGTTGACAAAGCTAAGCTCAACCTGATTTCAGGTCTTTTTGCACCTACTTCTGTGCACCAAGTGCAGAGAGTCTTTCCTAGGGCATGCAAGTTCTTACCATCGATTTATCAATGGCTTTAGCAAAATATCACGTCCCTTGTGTAGTTTACTTGTCAAGGATGCAGCTTTTATCTTTGATGATGAGTGTTTGAGGGCTTTTGAAACACTTCAAGCGACTCTTATTTCTGCCCCAATCATGCAGTCACCGAATTGGTCCCTTTCATTTGAGATCATGTGTGACGCTTAGATTACGGGGTCGGGGCTGTGTTAGGCCAATGGGTGAATAAAGTGCCCTATGTTGTTTACTATGCTAGCCACACTCTCTCGGATGCATAACTCAATTACACTACCACCGAGAAAGAGTTACTAGTTGTGGTGTTTGCATTGGACAAATTCTGGTCCTATCTTCTAGGTTTGAAGGCCATAGTTTTCATTGATCATGCCTCTTTGGCAGTACTTATTATCCAAAAAAGAAATGAAACCTAGGTTGATTAGATGGATTCTACTCCTTCAGGAGTTTGACCTAGAAATCCGGGACAAGAAGGGGTTCGAGAATGTTGTGGCGGATTATCTTTCCTGAATCCTTGTTGAGCACACTAATGACCCCTTACCTTTGCATGACTCGTTTCTGGATGAGCAGCTTTTTGCGGCATCACAAGTGAACCCCCTGTGGTTTGCTCACATTGTGAATTACTTAGCGTTTGGGCAGATTATTAGAAATTGGTCTAAGCAAGATAAAGACTGATTTTTCTCATAAGTCAAGCACTAGTTCTTGAAAGTCCTTTGAACCTCACCAAAAATTGTGGCTCTTCAATGCCAAATTGCGGTTGTTTTAAGATAAACTTCGGTCTAGGTGGGATGGACCATTTGAGGTCGTCGAAGTATTTCTACATGGGGTAGTTGAAATAAAGAATCCCAAAGATGGCATGACCTTCAAGGTCAATGGCCAAAGGTTAAAACATTACGAAGCACTAGTTCTTGAAAGTCCTTTGAACCTCACCAAAAAGTGTGGCTCTTCAATGCCAAATTGCGGTTGTTTTAAGATAAACTTCGGTCTAGGTGGGATAGACCATTTGAGGTCGTCGAAGTATTTCTACATGGGGTAGTTGAAATAAAGAATCCCAAAGATGGCATGACCTTCAAGGTCAATGGCCAAAGGTTAAAACATTACGTGGATGTTATTGA
Organism: Camellia sinensis; assembly: GCF_004153795.1. Classification (NCBI taxonomy): domain Eukaryota; kingdom Viridiplantae; phylum Streptophyta; class Magnoliopsida; order Ericales; family Theaceae; genus Camellia; species Camellia sinensis. Next base: position 1,081,183 of record NW_021025515.1, read on the forward strand.
GGGGAGGAGATGATTGAGGTGTTCCAATTGACGAACCCAGTGTATCTTCCCTAGTGATTGTTTGATGTCTAAGGGACTTTAAATCCTCTAAAGGTGTAATTCCTTTGGTGTTTGTTGTTCCCGAATGACATCTGACGGTCTGGTATAACAACCTAACTGTATTTGTAGCGAGTTCCTAGGAGATTAACTAAGATGGTGGAAACTTGAGTTCGAATGACAGCCTAGAATGCAAAGTTTTGGTAGTTTTGAGACGAAAGTCTGGTTTAAATATGCAAGGGTGTGGAGATTGCTTCAAAATCACCTCGGCTTGAAATCTATAAGGTAGCCCCATTGGTTGATGTAGCTTTTGGCATCTCAATAATGGATACTAAATCAACCTAGTCTGTCACGCTATTGGAAAATAGGGGAAGTTATAAACATAGTCAGGGAGAAAAGTAATACTTGTGGTTTTTGCAAGAAGATCATACCTTTGTTAAGCAATTAGGCGTTTGAATTTTTATTCTTACTTTTAATGTGAAATGGAAAAATTCGATCGCATGTGTGGCCCACACGGGTGCACAATCGGCCAGACCCATAATGTACTATTATACAGTAGCTGGAGTGGCCTAATTCTACCGCTGGAGCGGCCAAAAATAACCGCACGTGTGGTCCATATAGGCATACAAGCGGCATAAGGCTCAAACCATAATGCTTAACAGCCGCTAGAGTAGCCCAATTTCGCCTCAAGTCAGGCCCGAAATTCACCGTTTGAGCGGTCCATACGGGCACATGAGCGGCCCGAGCGAAAAACAAAAATATATGTACTTTCTGCAGCAGTTAAGAGAAAACCCTAGGCCTCTTTGACCATGACTTTCTCAACTCTCTCTCTCTCTACCTCTCATCATCTTCTTTGTCTTGTCTCTCTAAAACTCAACAAACCTCTATTATCACACACTACCACCACCTACCACACTTACCACCATCAGCAGCCCACTATCGGAGTACCATCGCGGGCAACCCATCTCCACCACCAGAGGCACTTTCCGGCAAGTTTTTCTGGCGAACTACATCAATTGTGCACTTGACACCCATTTTTCTACCATTTCTTCAAAACCTTAGTGAGTTCTTCTTTCTCTTTCTTTTTCTTTTCCTTTTTTTTTCCCTTCCCTTTCCCCTCCCTTCTCGGCCAGATTGCTTACTGACTTCCGGCCGCACATGTGGCCCTCCCCTCCAAAAAAAAAAAAAAGAAGAGAAAAAACTTGTTCGTTGTATTATATGTTTTAACTTAGTTTCATATTTGTTTAGCTTAGTTGTTTTGGGATAGTTGTCTCCTAGTTGTTAATATTAGCTTGATTTATTTGTTTGTTTTGTGTAACATAGTTGATTTACTAGTATAATCTTGTTCCTTTACATAAATAATAATAATAATAATAATAATAATAATAATAATAATAATAATAATAATAATAATAATAATAATAAACTTGCTGCATCAGAAGAAATTTTCGCAAGATGCTTAACATCACGGTATCTCTCGTCTTTTTTTTACTCTTTGATTTAAGTTTTGTAATTTGAATTATATTTTTTATAAACCGCCAATCCGCCCGAACCGCCAAGGCAAATCCGCCATTATTTGCCAACCGAACCGTCAGTTTTTGATAAGGAAAATGGCAAATTCTAGTGACACTTTCATCAATCCGCCACCCGCCATACGCGCACACCCCTATCTATGATCATGCCTTCAACTGGACTAAGCCGAGCTGGGTGAAGCAACGGTCTGAGACCGAACAAGGTCAGCGGAAACGAATGGAGTTGGGTGAATCGAGCTAGTTTTTGAGCTCGACCATGATGATCGGCCGGAATTGGGACTGGAATTGACCGGGCTATGCCTAGCTCGGTGGAAATTGTTAGGTCCAATTAGAGTGCGAGAGGAGAAACCCGCCAATGGTGTGCGTCAATACCGTTTAGTAGTTTGGCCATTGTTGTTTGGCGGTATTGACACGTATACGTGTAAGGAATAGAGAGGGCAGTATAACCGCTCGTCCAGATGAGGACAACAGAAGTAGTGTGTGCAGAACCCCTGAGGTTGATGGCCAGCCTAGAAAAAGGAGGAATGGAGGACGTTGGAGGTAAGCAACCTGAACAACCCTCTCTCTCTCTCTCTAAAAAGTGCTCTCTTCTTCTTCAAGTGGTCTAACTTGATCGTCAGAGGGACTATCCGGCAACACCCCGCCGGGCAGCTCACCGTTTCTCTGTTTCCAGGTCAGACGTCGTTACGTGAAGCTTGAGTTTAAGGAGTACGGAGAACGGAGGATATTTCGTCCTCGTACAATTGGCGTCGTCTGTGGGAAGACTTGATACACAAACCTTGCTCTTTAAGTTTTTTCGATCGTTTCCATGGCTAACAACAATGAAACTCCACTGTCCGTCGTCGATGGTGTTACGCCAGACTCTGTTCAACGGAGAGAAGGCCCCCCTGCTATTCTAGCCATGGCGGGCCTAGAGACCTCTTTGAGAGGTGCGCGAGACAAACGCGCAAGGAGTACTGATCGCTCGAAGAGTCCGAAGGTCCGTCGACGGCGGGTGAAGTCGCATGCACAGCACTTGGAGCACAAACTCGAAGACCAGGACGTCCTTATTCGCCGCCAAGATGGCGGCTGAAATCGAGGTGCTGAAATGCCAGATCAGGGGGAAACGTGTTGCTGGAGAGGGCAGCCTCAGTGAGCGCACCCCGTCTCCTTGCTCTGGCAGTCGCCGCCAAGAAAGGACGCACTCTCTCTCTATCACCAGAAGCTATGGGGTCGGGGACTCCGACCCACAGGTGGGCAAATCTCACACTCACGACAGCACTTGCTGTCCCTCACGTCCATCGTCGACATCGCGATACTCCTTTTTCGCCCGTTTGGGAGACCTGAGGGATGTGTTGGAGGAGAGGGCTCGCCGTAGGGAGACTCAGAGATTGCCGGCATTGCAGAGGCTAAGCTCCCAAATCCGTTGTAGTGAGGAAATGGCAATGCTGGCACCTAGAGTAGTGGCCTCAGCGCTTGTGGACAAAGAGTTGGCGAGACTTACAACTATACTGCTGTCTCTAGAAATCGAGAGTACACCACTCCCTGCCGGATTCTACCAGCCTAAGTTCACGTTGTACGACGGCAAGACGGATCCGTACATGCACGTGAGTCATTACTGGCAAGTAATGGCTGGACATCGGCGCAATGACGCTTTGATGTGCCTCATATTCCCAGCAAGCTTGGGAGAGCTGGGTTTGAAATGGTTCGAAAAGCTCCCGGAGGGGAGTATTGAGGGGTGGCAGCAACTAGCGGAAGCCTTCGTCACCAGATTCAAAACCAACACACGAACGCCGAAGGAGGTCGACCATCTCCTGGGCGTCAAGATAGAGTCTGGATGTTCGTTGAAGGCATACAACGCGAAATACTGGGAAACTTACAATGAGATCCTCGACTACCCCACCAATCTGGCGATCACTCAATACAAACGAGGTCTCCCAGTCGGACATAGGCTGCGAGATTCACTCACGATGCATCAACCCACAACCATGGAGTCATTGATGCAGCGGATCAATGAGCACATTTGTGTGGAGTACGATGCCGCCTCCGCGACCGAGAAGGCTAATCCGGTCGCGGAAGACAGAAGGGTGGCGGGGAAAGTTCACTTGGTTGGACAGGCGGATAACCGTCCAAACAACCGGTCAAAAGATCAGTGCCATGGTTCAAACCGTGATGACAGAAACAAGGGTCGCCGAAATGACCGGGCTGACACTCCCCGTGATGCAGTGGAGGATGCCAAAAGAAAATTAAAGGCACGGACTGGAATTACCACGGTATTTAAAATCCTTATCTACCACATTTTGAGCGAGATTCGAGGTGAACCATTCGTCCGTTGGCCAGCCAAGTTGGGGAGCGCGCAGAGGGGCTTCAATTCAAAATATCGCTACACCTTTCATGAAGAACGGGGGCACCGAACAGAGAACTGCTTGCCGCTCAAACAACACTTAGAGGACTTGATGGTGGCGGGGCATCTTGACCAATACATAGATGGGGGCATCAAGGCCACGCCAGCGGACCAAGGTATAACAAAGGTAAACCCGGGATCGCTAGCCAAACGGCCTGGCCGCCCTAGAAGCGCCCCCGCAAGGTGTAATCAACATCATCCACGGCATCATTAAACCGGCCAGGGTTTGCGAGCTGAGAGGGATGATCAAGAAGGCCGAGCACATGAGGGAAGTGCTCTCTGATCAGCCCGCTATGAAGAGGGGAAAGACCGAAGAGAGGGACATCCTTTCATTCTCGACCAAGGACTTGGAAAGAGTTCAAATGCCACACAATGATGCTTTAGTAGTCACTCTTCGCGTCAAAGACTTTGACATCAAGAGAATCTTGATCGACAAGGGGAGTTCGGTAGAAATTATGTATTATGACGCGTTTAAACAAATGAAGTTGGAAGACAAGGACTTGGCCCCCGCAACGTCCCCTTTGGTCGGCTTCAACTCACAGCCAGAATGGCCAATCGGAAAGATTATTTTGCCGGTCAAAGCGGGATTGGTCGTAAAGCAAGTAGAATTCTGGGTGCTCAAAGTTCCGTTGACTTACAACTTGATCTTAGGCAGGGGCTGGTTGCACGCCATGCAAGCAGTCACTTCGACCTTCCACCAAGTCATGCGCTTTCCGGCATCAAGCGGACAAATAGAGGAAGTTTAGGGGGACTAGGTGATGGCAAAACAATGCTTCGTTGCGGTAAATGGCAACCGAGCGGCCAAAGGGTTCATCCAAATGATTGAGGGGCCCGAGGGTAAAGAGGTCCTTGAAGACGTAGGAAGAAAGGCCGAGGAAAAATCAGTCGAAGATTTGGTGGAAGTGCGCATTGACGAGAACGATCCAACTAAATTCTTCCTCTTGGGATCATCCTTGTCTAGCACCAAGCGGATGGATTATGTCAACTTCTTGGTTTCCAATTTGGAGGCCTTTACCTGGACGCCTTACGACATGCCTGGCATCGACCCGAGCTTCATTTGTCATCAGTTGAATGTCTTCCCCAATGCACGGCCAGTCATTCAAAGGACGCGCCGCTCAACTTTGCATCATGCTGAAGTGGTGGCAGAAGAAGTGAAGAATCTGTTGGAAGCTGGGGCCATAGAGGAGGTGCAATACCCTCGGTGGATATCCAACACGGTGGTTGTTCCGAAGAAGAATGGCAAGTGGCGAGTCTGTGTTGACTACAAGACCGTCAACCGAGCTTGCCCCAAGGATAGCTTTCCCCTCCCACAAATCGACCAGCTGGTGGACTTAACCGCTGGCAATCAGAGGTTTAGCTTCCTGGACTCATATCACGGGTACCACCAGATAGCCATGTATAAACCGGACAGAGAGATCACGTCGTTCACAACCCCCAGAGGTTTATATTGCTACGAAGTCATGCTGTTCGGACTAAAGAACGCCGGGACGACTTTTCAACGGATGGTGACAAAGATTTTCGCCCCAATGCTGGGCCGCACCATGGAGGCCTACATCGACGATATGGTGGTGAAAAGTAAGGAGAAAGCTCAGCACCTCTCCGACCTAGCAGAGATGTTTGCTATACTTAAACGCCCCAAGCTTCGTTTGAATGCTTCCAAATGCGCCTTCGGAGTCGGCACGAGGAAGTTTTTGGGTTTTCTGGTCACAAATCGAGGGATTGAAGCTGACCCATCACAGATCAAGGCTATACAAGACCTGGAGCGTCCTAACACCACGAAGGACGTGCAATATCTTGCCAGGATGGCAGCCGCGTTGAACAGATTTATCAGCCGATCTTCTGATCGTTGCAGGCCCTTCTTTAAAACTCTGAAGTCCAAGTTCTTCTGGGATGACGAGTGCGACCGCGCACTAGCAGACCTGAAAGCATATCTTTTCTCAGCCCCTATTTTGGTAACACCTCAGCCAGGCGAAGAGTTGTACCTCTACTTGGCTGTCTCTCAGCACGTAGTCAGCGCGGTATTGGTTCGTGCTGAAGGCGTCCAGCACCTACCAATCTTCTATGTAAGCAAGACTCTACTCCCAGCCGAAACGAGATATCTTCTGTTGGAAAAATTGGCGCTGGCCCTAATGATGGCGTCAAGAAAGCTGGCACACTATTTTCATG
>NW_021025515.1:1091970-1111714 GCF_004153795.1 Camellia sinensis
CCCATACAATAGTTGTGTTAACCGAGTTCCCGCTCAAGTGCTTTCGAAAAGGCAGACTTCACTGGAGAATTTTGAAATGGGCCGTGAATTAGGGCAATATGACATCAAGTTTCGACCGCGGCACTGCAATCAAGGCTCAAGCACTGCTGACTTTGTGGCAAAATTTGCCCTGGGATGCATCCAGTCTGCCCAATTGATTTGGTTGGCGTGGATTTAGCACAACCCATGGTTCTGGCAACAAAAACAAGTGTTGGTGCGCAAGAGGAGGAAGGGCAAAAGAGTGACCGAACCAGCGAGGCGAAGACTCGAATGAAGGAGGAAGTCAACCATGACGAGGAAAGAGACCAAAATGAGCCAACCAGAGGACCTGGAATTGAGAAGCTCCCAGAACCCCTCTGATTGCTGGAAGCTGTTTATTGGCGAGATGTGGAAGCTCTTCGTTGATGGGGCGTCCAAAACATGGGGCCTGCTGGCATCGTGCTGAACTCGCCAGACGGGTGATCATCGAGCAGACAATTACACTCGGCTTCCCAGCATCCAAAACGAGGCGAGTATGGAGCTTCCTTGCCGGACTAGAGAAGCGCGCTGAGAATGAAAGCCACAGCCCTTAGGTATTTAGTGATTCCAAGTTGGTGGTCAATCAGGTCACAGGGGAGTATGAGACAAAGATGAAAGAATGGCAAGTATCAGGCGCTGGTAGCGCAGAGATCAAGAAGTTCGCTGCAATAAGGATGGAACAAATCGACCGCGAGGAAAACAGGCGGCCTGATGAATTGGCCGGGACTTGCTTTGTCAGACAGCTTTCCTAACCCCTTGATGATAGAATTTTTACCCCGGCCAAGTATTTGAGGAACCAGAATCAGCCGAGGTACTCTGCCACGACTTGGGCCCTTCTTGGATGGATCCTATCATTGCCTTCCGAAAGATATAAATTCTACCAGAAGAAAAAGAAGCGGCACACAAGATCCGGGCAAAGTCAGAGCAGTTTTGGCTCTCCCCGTCCGGGGCCTTGTACAGAAAATCTTTCACCGGGCCGTATTTGAAATGGGTCCCACCCACCAAGGTGGAGCTTTCCTCTATGAGATACATGAGGGCATCTGTGGCAGCCATACTGGGGGTAGATCCTTGGCTTACCAAGCAATTTCTCAGGGTTATTGGTGGCCGCACATGCAGGCAAATGCGCAAAAATATGTTCACAAAGTGCGGAAATGTCAGAAGTTCACCCACAGATCCACCAGCCAGTAGAGATTTGCTCCCTCTCACAAGTCCTTGGCCGTTCACGCATTGGGGTTGGTTATTTGTTGGGCCACTCCAGCTGCACCAGGGCGAACCGCAAGTTCTTTCATCGCCGCACCGACTATTTCACCATGTGGGTAGGCCGAGCCACTAGGCACCATAAGGGAAAAGGACGTGAAGAAGTTTGTATGGCAAAAACGTCATCACCCGTTTCGGTATACCCAAGCCCTCATCTCGATAATGGCACCTCAATTTGATTGGTAAACACTTTCACGGATTTTGCCGAAGAGTTAAAGATCGAGTTCTACAAATTCGACTCCCGGCCTATCCTAGTCAAAATGGTCAAGCAAAGGCCTCAAACAGACCATCCTGGACGGGCTGGAAGAAGCGGCTTGAGAAGGCTAAGGGCAAGTGGCTGAAAAACTCACCTAATGTGCTCTGGGCATACCGCACTACGCCAAGGCGATCAACCGGGGAAACACCATTTGATTTGGCCTATGGCATGGAGCATCATCCGTTGGAAAATTGGCATTTGCCAACTATTGCCTCTGAAAGTTTCCAGCCGATCTGAATAATTGAAGCGGTGGCGTTGGGTGACTTACTGAAGAAGGAGGGAGCGAGCATTTGGATCCACAATAGCGCCCTATCACAAGAACTCTCCAAAAAGTACAAACAAGGCTGTGCCACCCTAGGCTGTTCAAGATTGGGACTGGGTATTAATGAAAGGTGCTTGGCCAACACAGTGGTCCCTGGCGAAGGAAAGCTCCGGGGCAAAATGGGAAGGACATACAAGATGATTGCTCTTGCTGGAAAGGGGGCATACCATCTGGAAGATTTTAGATGGCAAAGCTGTCCCCCGACCATGGGAATACGGCCAACCTTAGTCTTTTACTTTTAAGATGTAAATCTTGCTTGTGTTTTTTAGCTTTCCTAGACCTTTAGCCTTTTGGCATTAATGTTAAAAAGATAGCATGCTTTTGTAATCAAAAAATGGCCCTTGGTTGTTTGGTATTACATCTTTGTACAATGTGAATTCGCCAGAACGCAGGCAATATGGGATGGCCAGGGCAAGGAGACCGACTGGAAATGGGACCGGACTGAAATTTCCATCGCCGGAATGAAGTAGACCACACAAACAGTTGTGCATTGTCAACGATAAATTGGCGTATGGACAATTCGGCATTAGGGCCAAGCTGGTTTGCTCGCCCGTTGAATGTTGGCTCGTCTATGACCAACTCAACTAAAACATTGGTGTTTTGCCCAATGTAAGGCCCGAGCTGACGTTGCTCGGCCCGGTTGGATATTGGTGTCTTGTCCAATATTGGCGGAAACGAGCGGAGTTTTCTCGCAGGATTCGCCCAATGTTGGAGTTTTGTCGCCGAGCTGACTTTGCTCGGCGGAAAATGAAATTGTTGGCGATCTACCCAACTGAAAGGGCGAGCTGATTTGCTCGGTCACATTAAATTACTGGAATTTATTAAAGTTTGAAAACGGTCAAGCGAGACTGATTTTGCTCGGACGCGTTCATGAGCCCTTAATTTCGAGTCGAAGTATTGAACCGGTTTATGGAAAAATTTTGCACCGTCGACGCCAAAAAGCAATAGAAGTTAAACGGGCCAAAAATTTCAAATTTCATTGCATTAACGAAAGGTGCGTTACAATTGTGGGGCCCTAGGCCGGGTTACATTCTAAAAAAAAAAAAGAGACAAAAACAAGCATGAAATAGGGAAGCATTTCAGTCCAAACTCAAAATCACCGTTCTGCTGGCGACCATCTCTCTGGGATTCCCCTATAAAAAAAATATTTAGGTGGCGACTCTGTATCTGGCAAAGCAGTCCATGTTTGGCACTTCTTTTCAAAAAATCTGTTTCTTAAAACGATTTGCCGGATTTGGACTCTTTGGTTCAAGATTAAGAACCGTGACGATTCGAGAGTCCGAGCTGTAGTGACCCCAAAATGAACAGAACGGGACTCACCCTCCCGGGGCGTTCAGGGGACGTCTACACCAATCCATGCCCAGAATTATATCAAAGTACCTAAAGTTCAAGGGCAACAAGTCCGCATACAGAATAACATTCCCAATTCACATGTCACAAAAACGATATATAGATTCACACAATACAGATTTCCCGGATGGAGCAGATACACATAGTAGATATGGCCATAATTCTAGAGGTCTACTCAGTCTAGATGCAAATGCACATGTTACAAAATAGTGTGTTGATCCGGAGTCAATTAACACAAAAGCATCCTCATTACATATAGAAATAGTACTTGAGACAACTGCGTTAGCATTCCGTGTATTGCCCGAAATAAGTGCGAAAACTCTCCCTTGCCTCATGGTATCTCCAGCGGTGGTAGATCTCATAGCATTTCCCGGTTTTGGAATTGATGCCGTTGAGCTAGCAGCTAATTTTCCAATGTTCTGATTACAATCCCTGGCCATATGCCCTTGTTTACCATATCTAAAACAGGCTCCTGACACACGGTAACAAACCCCACGATGCCTTTTACTACAAATATTACACATTGGGGATGTATCTTGGGAAGAATTAGAAGTACTCGAGGAGCCCGTATTCTGCTTCTTCAAAAATTTCTTCTTCGAAAAGAAGCCTTGTCACTTACTACCTTTCCAGTCTGTCGTTGGTTTAGTCTGTCTAGCTATGTTAGCTTCTGACATTATGGCCCGGTCTAGCACCCCAATATAGGTTTCCAGCTTCAGGACATTTACCCTTTATAGAATGTCGCTTCGATGCCCACCTTCAAAATGTCTCGCCTTCTTGTAGTCGGTATCGATCACATGTGGTGCAAACCTGGCCAATTCAGTGAATTTGGCCTCATACTCAGCCACTGTCATGCTGTCTTGTTTTAGTTCCATGAACTCTGATACCTTCCTGTCACGGACACACTGAGGGAAGTACTTATCATAGAAGACTTCCAGGAATTTTGCCCAGTTAATGTCTTTATGATTTTCACGCATTAACATCCACCATCTTCTTGCTTCGTCTTCTAGCATAAAGGTGGCTAGAAGCACTTTCTGTGTCTCCGAACAAGGGAACACTTCAAATAGCTTTTCGATGCCGAGGACCCATGCTTCGGCTTTCAACGGATCTAATCCGCCATGGAACTGTGGTGGTTTCATCTTCTTAAACTCTTTGGTGAGAGTTATTATTCGGTCATCATTCTGTAAGTCTGGCACGGGTGGTGCCGGAGGTGGAGGTTGTGGTTGCTGCCACTGTTGTTGTTGCCTCAATGTCTCTGCCATTTCCTGAATCAATCTTTCCATTCTATCCATTCTAGCAGTAGAGGACTCCTCTATCTCATCATCTCTTGTTCTCACCATCTGATTAGACTTGCATTATATTTTATACAAAAGATTCACAGGTACGCATATACTAAAGAGCATACATATTCAAATAATTCACAATGCAAGCAAATCACAAACTTATAACACATAATCGTTCACATTAAAACCTTTAAGTGTATTCTCGATGCTTTCAAATTCATACTCATCACATGAATGCATCCTAGATCTTTTCTAGACGCTTATTGCTCATTTGGACAAGTGTGTGAGTTATTAACTCGTGCTCTGATACCACTCTGTCATGCCCTGAACCCGCCCCTATGGGTTAAGGGCATAACCGGCCAGTAATCAAGGATTACCTACGGCCTCAAACCAAACAAGACATAACTCATCAGAGTAAAGGGGCCAAACAAAAGCCAAATTTAAAAATTTTATCCATAGAGCTGTGGTTACATGGCACATTATAACAATCCATATATATATATATACCTGTTAATAACTCACACCAAAGGGATAACAACACAAAGTTCTGTACATACACATGATCATTCAAGTCTTAGTCAGCCTAACCAAAACTTATATACAAAAGTAATCCAACATTCTCGCCAGCATAACAAAATGTAACAAAATAGCAAAAGGGCAAAAACAAGTCTCATGCGTGAGACGTATGGGCTGACTCTTCAAAACCTTGACTGTTTCTACATATTTCACCGAGGCTGGGTTTGGGCGTCCCTTGGCTCACCTACATAGACATGAGTGAGCGTGAGCGAAAGCCCAGTGAATAATATCAAATAAGGAAGATACATGAACAATCTTTGAAACAGTTACATCAGACGGCCTTAGGCCCAATTCATGTTTCTATTTAATGTATCAATCGACTAAAGTTCTAGACGTATCAAACGGCCTCGGGCCCAATTAACTCCTACCCGACAGCTTGTGGCCCATCCATCCATGTCTAACGGCCTTTTGGCCCAATCGTTCGTATCCGACGGCCTTTGGCCCAATCGTTCAAATCCGACGGCCTTCGGCCCAATCGTTCATACCAAACGATCATTCATGTCAGACGGCCTTTGGCCCAGTCATTCATATGTCAGACTATCATTCGTGTCAGACTATCATTCGTTCATGTCATACGGTCTCTGGCCCATTCATTCGTGTCATACGGCCTCTGGCCCATTCATTCATGTCATACGGCCTTTGGCCCATTCATTCATGTCATACGGCCTTTGGCCCATTCATTCCTGTCATACGGCCTCTAGCCCATTCACTCGTGTCATACGGCCTCTGGACCATTCATTCATGTCATACGGCCTCTGGCCCATTCATTCGTGTCATATGGCCTCTGGCCCATTCATCCGTATCATATAAATATTTGTCCCCCAATTCAATATAACAAACTTATAAGACTTATATAGGAATAAGCAATTGGACCAATGACAAACTTCAGATATCTTTAATAAGATATTACTCACAGTGTTCTGCTGGTGGATTCACCCTTGAGCTCGACCCTACACATCACATAACACATATGGGTCACAACCAATTCAATCTGTTCTTAATTCATACATCCTTCTTAGGCTTCCTTCTTATCCTTTTAATTCATTCATAAATGCTGAATGCATGCCTAAGAGTGCTTAGAAGTGAATGAGAACGGAAAATGAAACACATAACACTTTTACAAAATTTCTGAAACAGGGGTCTCCACTCGAGCGTGGGTTCCGCCGCTCGAGCGGACCCTCATGGTCTACAAAAATACTAGTTGCCTCATTTTTACGCTCGAGCATGAACTTGGACGCTCGAGCTGAAGGTCACACTACAAGGCTCCCCTCTCGAGCGTGAATGTCCCCGCTCGAGCGGACATCAATGTCTGCAAAAATACTGGGAGCTCGTATTTCACGCTCGAGCGGCGTTTTCCCCGCTCGAGCGGACATCATGAATTCTAGGTTTTCCAGAACTGTTCTTGAGGCTCAAACTTGCATTCAAACTCAAACAACTTGCATACCAGGACTTATACTTCACATGCAAACCTTCTAACATGTTACAAATGCTAGATTACAACATTATGAAGCTTAATTTCCATGAATTACTTACACACACACACGATTCATATCAAACCCATCATCAATACTTCAATTTCATGCATTCAACACTCATGCTTCTATGAATTGCACTTGTATGTGAACTATAACTTCCATTTTCAACTTAAATGATACAAATGATGATCAAAAGCATGAATTTTAACCACAATTCTACATGGATCATATTTTTCTTGCTCAATTGTACAACTTCATGGAAAAATCTTACATGCATGCACATATAAGCTTTAAATTCTTCAATTTCATTTCAATTCATGTTCTTGATTACCGAACTAGCTTGAATACATAAATTTACAAACTTATACTCATGAATCCATGCTCAATTGCTTACCTAGAGGTTCAATTCTTCCAATCTATAGCAAATTCTTGAGTTAATCTTCAAGATTTCGAAGCTTCAAGATCAAGGCTTCAATCCTTCCACACTCTCTCTCTAACCGACCCTCACTCTCTCTCTCTCTCTCTCTCTCTCTCTCTCTCTAGAGTGATTTTTCTACTTTGAGCTCAAACAAATGAATGAAAGTGTAATAGAGCCCCTTATAAGCTCTCTCTCTCAAACACATTTCATTAATATTAAATAATTGAGCACTATACCATCAATTTAATCTATTTAATTTGATCCGAATCAATTTTCAATTAAATTTCACTGTAGGCTCTAAAAATTACGCCAATCACAATGGCATAGTCAATTTCGATTTTTGTGGCCGATAGGGCCTTCAATTTAAATTCCACAACAAAAAGTCAGATAGATTTTCCTACGGTGAACAGATAGAAATTCAAAACAACACATATTCATATAAATGGCACTCAAAATCATATTAAACACATAATCACATTGTAATTAAGATTAATTAGCATAATACGGAGCAGGATTATCACAGCGGGCTATCAAGATGTAATCCCATTTTAAAAGCGGTAATGGATATGGATCGTTGCAGTTGTCATCAACCAAATTAAAGCACTCCTAGTAGCGCGCTGAGTATTCTCGCAAAGTTTCAACCGGCTTGATTTTCAGCGCCCACAACGAGTCTGCTTGCCTTGGCTAGGTCTCATTGGTGATGAATCGTGCCCTGAAAGATTTCTGGAGTTGGTGGAAACTCTTGATCAAAGCCAGTTTAAGTTTTTAATACCATCTGACGGCTAGTGGTCCCAAACTACTAGAAAATATCCAGCACATGAGTGCTTTGTCATCTGCGTGTAATGTCATTGCTTGTTTGTAATGAGGAATATGATTTGTAGGGTCCGACATGCCATCATACAGAGTAAACGTTTGTGCCTTTAACATTTTAGGGAAAACGACTTTGGCAATGTGTCATACGAAGGGATCATGTTTGTCTTCTAAATCCGAATCATGTCCTCCCTTCTAATGCCCGCATTGCACATGTGGAGTTCCTTCTGACGAACTCAAGTTGTCCACTCAACCCTTCTTTTTGGGCTCTATGGATGATGAATTTGATGCATCATTACTATCACGTCTCTGATGCCAGCGTTGTTGCTTAACTATATTTTTTAGCAATCGGCCTCGATTGCAGCGCGGTGGATTCTACTAGGACTTTGCCAACTCCTGGCGTAGTTGCTCATTATCCACCACCATGTCTTCCAGCCGCTATTCATTGTGTCTTGCTTGGTCTATCAAAGTTTGCATGGTATCCTCCACCAAGTCAAAGGCACATGAAGAGTTATGAGGTAAAAGTTCAAAGATCTTCATGTCGGGGTATTTTCTGGACCAAATACCGTTCCAGGTGGGATACTGTCTCCATCAGTCGATGGATCTTGAATCGGGTCTACCATGAATGAATATAAGTATTCCCACAGATGATGCCAAATGTGGTGAAATGGATTTGGAAATAGTTCTTCAATCTAGTAAGACCTTCAAGATCCTTGAGAAGTCACCTCAAATAGAAAATAACACTTTGGTCTGTGGTGCCAGAATTAGAATTCCGACAAGATGTTTTTCTCGACCTCTCTTCTCTCGTAAGATTTTCATATTTTATCACACATATGTCTTGTTTTAGCCCGCCTTTCCCTTTTATAGTTCCTCTTGGTAAGTCCTTTTCATTTCTTCTTGGCCCACTTCCCTATATTGGACAGCCTGGCTTCAATATGGGCCTGCTGTTTGTTACTATCTATTTGGCACCCATTATCATTGCTTATTCAGCTATGACTTATGGGCCAACGGGCTTTTATAACATTGGGCTGTCGAGCTCTTTATCTACATTTCAACATTTATTCGGCTCCCATAAAATTGAACATCAATCATTTATTTTATTTTTATTTTTATTTTTAAAGATTCGTCTTTGACATGAAAAGAGAAACAAAAAAAATGAAAAATAGTAGAAGATGTTTATGTTGTGGTGTCATATTTGATGAACTCTGAAATTTGGTCACAGAGAAAGAATGTAATGATATGATGAATATTATGAACATTGAAGTTTTAGATAAACGAAGAATATTGAAGTTGCAATCAATTAAAAAGTTATTGGAAGAAAGTGAAGAAAGTATTTGAATAGATAAAAAGAGAGAACTAGGTTTGTGGAGAGAGAGATAAAGAAATTATGTGAACAAATAGAGAGAGAAGTGGGTTTGTCTTAGTGTTTTTTTTTTAAATTTATTTATTAAATTCTTGTTTGTGATTTTGCTTGACCAAATATATGTATATTATATTTATATGTTTCAATATATCAGATTTGTTTGAACAGATAAAAAATTTGAAATTTCTTAAATAGATAAAAATTTAACAGATAGAAAAAATTGTACATATAAAATTGAATAGATAAATTTTTTTCACAAATTTTAGATAGATTTTAAATAGACAGGGAAATAAATTCACATATTTTAAATAAATAGGGAAAAACCCACAAATTTTGGTCAGATAGGGACAAAAAATCAACAGATAGAAAAAAATAAACAGATAGTGCAAAAATTTGAACAGATAAAAAATAATTTGAACAGATAGATATAAATTTAAACAGATAGATATCGTAGACACCCCATTTTTGACCACCCGCAAGACTTGGGCACTTTGTCTTGTGCATTCGATGATGAAAATAACATTGTATATGATTTGAATTCTCAACGGAGGAATATAAGCTCAAGCTCTGAAACAATCCCAAAACCTTCATATTTACACTATTCTCACCTCAAAGATCCCTTTTTTAACATTATGCCATCCTACACTGAGCCTTAAACAGAGGAACATTGGAGCACATTGGCGCTTAACTGTGCCTCATTGAGGGTCGGCCGTGCCTTTTTGGCGAGAAACACAGATCTGGGTAGGAATCAGCTAGCTGTCTATTTTTGAAGATATTTTCAACCTATTTTGCTCAAATTCTATAAATACGAACTGTGTTAAGGGTTAGAAAAATTTTAAAGAAGCAAAAACTCCCTTGAGAGCTCTTTCTTCCTGTGCAAGCTAGCTTTGAGATATTTTATCATCCTTGAACTATATCTATACATCATATACAACCTTAGAGCTGAGCCTTAGAGCCTTGATTGAGATTTTTGAATCACAATTCAAACTTGAGAGTGTCTTTGGATTGAGTTTGGTTTACACCAAGAGCTTGTTCTCTTCCAGAGGTATAAGCTAACCACCTTTTCTCTTGCTTTCATTTTTGTCTCTTTCTATCTATTTCTTGTGTTTTTGTGTTATTTTGGATCCATTCCAAGTGTAGGAACTTGGGGTTGAATAGCTACCAAAGGTAGAAAGGCTTGACACCCTTTCTTGCACCTTAATTCATAGCTCATACCCTTTGTTTTCACACTCTTTTCTTTGACTTTCAAACTAATTTTCAGAGTTGGAAAAGGCTAAAAAAACATGGTTTAAAAGTCTCAAAAGTGGAAGGGTTAGCCATCCCTCCTTGTTCTTGCTTACAAGTTTTGGTATCTCCTTGTTATTACCTATCCTTTTGTGCTCTTTAACATAAGTTTTAGCTACTTTTTTTTCCACATATTATGGGCTGTTTAGGGTTGTTTTATTTCATTTACTTGGTTTATGATTTGAATACTTTGCTTGTTTTATTTTACGTCCTCATGGCTTCGGTTGTTTAGGTTTTAGACACCGAGTCATTCGAGTTGATAGCCTTCTTTATCTCATTCTATATAATCAATCTCGCATAATCATTTCTACACCCTCCCTCATTTCTTCTTTTCTTTTGTTTGAGAGCTATTTCAAACGATCGATTGTTATTCAAGGCATGAGAAAGAGACCTAGGCTCAATGGCTTAATCTATATAGAGGCTCATTGCCAAGGCGTAGTCTCTCTTTCATGTTATGGATCACTTCTCGTTTGACATGTCTTCTCATTTAGTGGACTTAACTCTCATTATTGGACAAATTGATTAAGTAGTGGAAAGGTAAATTGGAAAGGGTTAATAAAATTGACTTCAAATCAATGAAATCAACCTAAAGAAAATGTGTAGAATTGGTTGGATTCGGCTGGACGTTATGCCAAGTCCATCACTTCGAGAATTGCCACTAATCAATCCATGATATTTTGACGAAACTTGAGGTGTGTCAATCTCCCTCTTCGAGCACCCATGATAAGAGGGAGGGGTGGTTGTCTTCATTGCATTTATCAATTGTCTTGCCCAAATTGTGTTTGAAATCATTAAGCCATCAACTTGTGCCAATTGATGGTTTCGGACTCGAATTCACTCTTCTATTGAGTTTCATGGTAGATGAGAGTAGATGGGACAAACATGGCTTAAAGTTGCTCTGTTTGCACTATTTTCACCCTAGAGCACAAAAATAGATTTTTGCAAGAAATTAGGGTACGACTGGCCGCATTTGGACCTGACCGGTCCTCATTAGGAGCCGACAAGGCTCCAATGTTTGGTAAATAGAGTATTTTGGCAGAAACATGGGGTAGTGGCTGAGGGTGAAATAAAGTAGATTCCGAGAAAGGCAGATAGAGTAGCTTCTGCAGACTGTCCGCATGAGCAGGCATTCGATCCTTGTGTATTTTTTATTTTTTTTATATATATGCATCATTGTTGTAATTACTTTTCCTATTATTGTTGTAAATATTCTTGTTGTAATTAGCATTATGGTATTAGTGTTGTAATTATTATTGTTATAGTATCCTTGTGGTGATAAATTAGATAGCTTGTTATTCATTTAGTATTCATTTGAATTTGTAATAGTTAGTTTAATCCGAACACTTGGGCGCTCATTCGAACCCTCTTGCACGAGGGCAAAATATGTAATAATTGTGTATGTCTTCCAACCCCCATTTTTTTCTCCATTTTATTTACCCGCTTATAATGGTAGCATCATATTTACTTAGCATTTTCCATGATTCACATGCACTCGTCTCGCATGCATAAGGTTCGGCTCATCATACTAATTAAATGTCAATTTCAAAGTCATTGCTCGAATATGTGAATTATCCTATGTCTTGAATTGAATCAAATTCTATGCTAGTAGCCGAACTTATCATTCGCATAATATGTTCATTAGTCATATTGCATCATTTAAGAACATGCATTTTTCCTAATTAATTTGTTTTGTTTGGCTTGCCTTGGAGTACTAGGTGAGCATTTCTTGCTTTATAATTTTGCATTGTATGTTTGTGTTGACATGACGAGCATACTTTCCATGAGGCTAAATGCTTAAGTGATATACCTGGTTGAATACCGGTGGATGAAGGCTTTTTTACTTAAGTTGGAATAATTTGATTAATGTAAATACGAGCTCACTTTTTCCAAGTGACATGTATTCAAAACACTTTTTCAAAACAAAACATAAAAATCAATGCATTCCAAATTTTGTGAATTGGTTTATATTTGTGTGCATCACCTAGTAAAATTAGCATAATAACCGGAACAAGAGTATATATTGTAAATAAAAATCACATCATGATTAGTAGAGGTCGATCTTTGATTGGGAGAGTGGGGTGCTCAAATTATGACTTTCCCTTCTCATACCTAAGTTCCTGAGTCGAGACACTTTGGTGATGACGGACTAATGGCCTTTAGCACGTGTCACTGGATTTCTAAATTTTCCAAATATATTTAGGTGGTGACTCTGTAATCTGACAAAGCAGTCCATTTTTGACATTTTGATTCAAAATCGATTTTCCAAAAGAATTGCCGAATGTGGACTCATTTGTGTTTTTTTATTTCACATTGTACTTGTGAAATCAGATTCAGAACCACGGGAGCCCGAATTGTAGGGCTAATCATATCCAAAAGGGGTACGAAAAGCAAGCTACAGATATAAATTTGAACAGATAGTAAAAAAAGTCAACATATAAAAATAAAGTCAATAGATAAATTAAGGTGTAAAATTCAAAATAAAATATCATTCAAAACTAATAAAAGGACTTCTCACGAAACTATTTTATAAAAGTTAGACCTTTTACTAATAAAAAATATTCATTGAACCAAATATCTTATACTATCTTTAAATTAGATTTATCTTCAATTTTCTCAGACAACAAAGTGTAATTTATCTATTTATTTAATGACATTTATTGTAATAAACTATGATCCCTCATGGCCATAACTAAATTGGCAACAAACAATAACGTCACAAAGTGGTAGATTAGATTGGACAAAATTGATGAGCTGTGTTGTTTTTGACAGAGTGTATGCTTCACGCTGCTGATGAACAAATAGTGGAATGGGCATTGGACTGTACCTAAATGGTTTGTAGGTTTGGTTTTGAAGATTGCACTTATATTGCACAACTCGACAACGATTTTTGTTCCACACACTATATTAAAAAACGATATTTAATTTTTTGATTTGAAAAAATAGTTTTTGGAATTTTAAATTTTGTTAGTAATTTTTGTTATAGGATTTATTATAGTTTTTATCACTAAACTATCATCAAATTGTCTACTTAATTCCTAAACTACCGATTGAATCTATTTAGTCTGTAAATTATATAAATCAAAATATATTTAATCCCTAAACCATTGATTGAATGTATTAAGTCCCTAAAATATATAATGAAACCTATTTACTTCCCGAAATAATTTAAAAAATAAAATATAAGTAATTTAAATTAATAAAAAGACCATAGTTAAAATTTTATTCAGAGAGATAGCTTAAATTTCTATTTTCTCGTAAAAGTGTTTTTTTTTTCGTTATATGTTTAAATTAATATCATAACTTAGTTTCTCGGTCTTGCCAATAAAATTATACAAATATTAGATATATTAAAGAAATAGAATTAAATAATTTAAGTAATAACACCACTACAAATAATAATAGAACAAACTAATGCATTAGAGTAATATTACAAATCTAGACTTAACTATCCAAAAATTATCCAGAATTATTATCTTATGGTTTAAATTCATTCTACACGTAGACTGCACATTATACAAATTCACTCCCAACCACACAATCTCTTTCGGAGTAGATTCGGGGTAATTAAGATGGGGTACATAGAATTATTCAATACATTAATGGTGGTTGGTGTTTGTGTAACGCCCTAAAATAATAATAACAATAATCCATCTCATGATATTCAATAGTAACATCACCTGCGAAATAATAACCTTTCATTCATATTCTTTTATCGTACAAAAGATAACATATGCGAGTATACATTTATAAATCCTAAATCATGAATATATAGCATATGCCACATATGAGTAAATTGAAGTAAAATGTCATACAGATAAATTAATGCTTTAATAACCACATCTTTCCAAGACAATGCTTGGTTACAAAAAAAGTGAGTTCTACTCAATACAGTTGAAGCCCAAGGCTTGTACAAAATAGTTACAACAAGAAATAAAAAATGAGCCTTCGGCTCCACGGTTCTCCCTAGGTAAGTCCTTGGTGGAGGCATATTATCAACACTTGAAAGTTATTTTCTACATAGGGTATGCTAAAGCCTAGTATAGATACTTTAACACAATATATGGAACTTAGCAAAGTTATAAGGTCAATGAACATGCATGCCATTTGTCAAACATTATACTTTTCCATCTCAAAACAATGTATTGCCTTTATAAATATATTTCAATTCATGAAAATATACTTTTATATGAGAAAACGAGGCAGTGGATACAAAACACTAAGAATGTCTAGATACGTGTCCGCCAGTAGGTTATATAAGTACTACCAAAGCCATTTTAATGGTATTAACTGGAAGAATCGGCACCTAACCGTGCAGGTTTCTAGACTTTTATCAAGGATACATATGCCAACAATATAAACCACAACCACACCCCCTAACCAGATTCACCAAGGTATATACCCATTTTTCTCCAAAACAACACATTTTCAATGTTCAAGTATAAAAAAATGTTCGATGCACAATGTATAAGAAAGTAGTTTTAATTCAACCTAATCCTCATGTCATTTGTACAACAATCAAGACTATTTTCTACCGATAGCCCAAAACATATATTTCTACTCAACAAATAATTTTCCAATAACTGATAAATCTCATAAATTTCAAAATGGGAGCGATAATAATATCCAACTCCACTTTCATCATCAACAGATACATTTTTCTATATCTTTCAAAATTCAACATCTTTTCTTTTCCTTTCATAAAATTAACATCAATAATTTTAAGACAAAACTTCATTTATTTCTAAAAATCACTTTCAAAGAAAGATCCTCCCATATTTCAACACAATCCATCAATATACACACATGATATAACCCTTCGCAATCATTTATTTGAAAAATTCTTATTTTACTTTTTAACATGAAACCCCAGGTTTGATTTAAAACTCCCAAATTACCAAATACTTTTCAAAGAGCAAATAGTTATGCTAAGAAATATACGAGAGGTTAAAGAAATCTCTACTTTAAGAGTAGAAAATGAGGAGAGCAAGAGTGAAACTTTGGCGGAACCAAAAATGAGATTCTCTCCGATTAGATTGAAGCTTATGAGGAGCTCTACCTTTTTCTCCAAAGAGCAATATTGGAGAAATCAATGGATGATCGAGTATTTGGGGTTTTAAGAAAGAACTAGAGAGAGAAAGTGACAAAACTAGGGTTTTGGAATGTTCTAGTATAACGATTTTGGTTTAGATCCCACCCATTTGATGTTTTGGATCCGGGTCTCATTGTCTTATACAGTCGTTCATGTCATGTTTCTCCTACTTCTCTTTGAGTTTGGCTATTGGGATGTCTTGGTTGCGTTTGGAATAGGTTGGTAGCTTGTTTTTTCAAATTGTTGTTGTCCAAAATTTTGTTCCTTTGCTCGAGCATCACTTCTTGGGCTTAAGCGGTCTTTGTGATTTTTCAACACTTTTGGAAGTCTATTAAACTACTGGGAAGTGGTATTCTCCGCTCGAGCGAAGCTTCTTACGCTCGAACGGTGTTGGCTGGAGTGGCCTTTGTTGCACTAGAGCGTTGGCCTTCTTACGCTCGAGCGTTGCAACTTATTGTGTATGGTTGCTTGAGCGACACTTCTTGCGCTCGAGCGATTTGTGCATATATCAGATCGTGAAAAGCCACTTTTGAGTCACTTTTTCATATTTCTTTCTCTTTAAACTTTTCCAAACCCCAGATCCACACCCTATCTCTCTAAAACTCTACTTTTCTCTACAAATACATCTAGATTTGGTGAGTTTCGTCCCCCATGTCTCTTTCTTGAAAAGGTAGAGCACGCCATGGGCTTCCATTTAATTCAAAAAAAGGTGGGTTTCGACATTTTTGAAGTATCTCCGTTCTCTCTCTCTCTCGTCTTCTAAGCTTGAGGAAGGGATTCTTCACACCTTCTATGAGTTTTAACTTAGTTATTTGCGATTTCTAAAACAATATTGTGATTTTGGGGATTACGAAACAAATCTAGGGTTTTGGATTAAAGATCAAAAGAGGGGTTTTTACATTGGATTCTTGGAAATGGTTGTGGGATTGGAAATGAGATTGAGTTGTGGTAAAATAATTGGTTTTGTAGTTTAGAATTGATTTTAGAAGGAAGAGGGGGTTTTGCCCAAATTATGTTAAATGTTGATTTTATATAAATTATGGAATTGGTGTTGGGAATATGAAACTGGATTGGTTTTGATGAGGATAGTGGAGTGGATATTTATTATCACTCACATTTTGAAAATTTATCTTTAACGAGAATTATGTATCGGTTTAGAAATATCTGTTTTGGGCTAACGGTGGAAGATAACTATCATTGTTGTAGAAATTGCATGAGAATTAGGGAATTGAAACTATTTTCTCATTCATTTTCATTGAGCATTATCTCACACTTATACATTGAAAATGTTTATCGTTTTGGTAAAAAAGGATGAATCGAGGAAACATTTACTGCCTTATTGCAACAAGTTGGCCAGAATGTCTGTGGTAAAAGTCCTAAAAATCGTGTGTACACGTGGGTGCCGATCTCGTGGACGAAATATCTATAAAATGGCAACAGTAGTGCTTGTATAGCCTACGTTTACATGGGTGCCGGTTCATAGTTTCCTGCAGACGAAATTTCGGTGGAAGGTTATATTGGTTTTAAGATTCCCAGAATGTGATTCATTGCCCTATTTTCTATTGTGAAAGAAATTATTTATGAATTATGATATTAACTGGGCATTGCATAGTTTTAGAAAAAGAAATAAGATATTTTTGCAGGAGCATTGCATATGCATTCACCTTATAGCTTTGTTAAGATTCAGATACTATGTTGGATTATTTCTACTGGGCTTTGGCTCACCATATTTAGGAAAACATTTCAAGTGCTGATGATATGCCTTCACCAAGGCAATAGCATGGGAGGACTTGGAGCAAGAGCTTCATTTTGTTGGTTCTTTTTATGTGTGTGTGTGTGTGTGTATGGGTGTGTGTGTATGTTTTATACAAGCCAATGGCCTTTAACTGTTTTGGGCTTGAATTCCACTTTTGTTGTAACCAAGAATTGTCTTGGAAAGTTGTAGGCCTTTTGGGCATTTGTTATATGTTTTATTTTCATATCTTATTTCTCGTTGTAACATATGTTATAGATTCAGGGTTAGACTTGTGAACGTATATCTGCATATGTTGCCCTTTTGTATAAGTAGTTTGGATTAATGGAAGATAACTGTTTCATCGCATGTTATTATGTAATTAATATTGTGGGTGGTTTGTTGCAATTATTTAGGGGCATTACATTTAGAGAGGGTGAGAGAGAGAGAGAGAGAGAGAGAGAGAGAGAGAGAGAGAAAGAGAGGAATAAAAGAGTGATTCAAAAATCTTTTTTGCCGAACTGATATACGCACAGACCGCTTGAGCGACCAAAACACCGCTTGAGTGTAAGATACAATAAGTGATACCGCTCGAGCGGCCAAGAACATCGCTTGAGCGCACAATGATCCCTTTTCAAAAGTTTTGCAGACTTGTAGGGTTTTGGAATGTTTTAGTATAGCGATTTTAGTTCAGATCCGACCCATTTGATGTTTTGGATCCGTGTTTCATTGTCTCATACAGTCGTTCATGTCTTGTTTCCTCTACTTCTTTTTGAGTATGGCTATTGGGATGTGTTGGTTATGTTTGGAATAGGTTGGTAGCTTGTTTTTTCAAACTGTTGTTGTCCAGAATTTTGTTCCTGGTCGAGCATCACTCCTTGCGCTCAAGCTTTTTGAGTTTTTAGCACTTTTGCAAGTCTGCAAAAGTACTGGGAAGTGGTATTCTCCACTTGAGCGTAGCTTCTTACGCTCGAGCGGTGTTGGCTGGAGCGTCCTTGTTGCACTAGAGTGTTGGTCTTCTGTCTGTAAAACTTCTGGGGGTTTGTATTCTTCACTCGAGCGAAACTTCTTGCACTTGAGCGGTGCAACTTATTGTGTCTGGTCGCTCGAGCGACACTTCTTGCACTTGAGCGATCTATGCATATATCAGATCGTGAAAAGCCACTTTTGAGTAACTTTTTTATATTTCTCTCTCTTTAAACTTTTCCAAACCCCAGATCCATACCCTTTCTCTCTAAAACTCTATTTCTCTCTACAAATACATCTAGATCTGGTGAGTTCCACCCCCGTGTCTCTTTGTTGAAAAGGTAGAGAACGCTGTGGGCTTCCATTTGATCCGAACAAAGTTGGGTTTCAACATTTTTTAAGTATCTTCATTCTCTCTCTTTTCTTCTAAGCATGAGGTAGGGATTTTTCATACCTTCTATGAGTTTTAACTTAGTTATTTGCGATTTCTAAAACAATATTGTGATTTTGGGGATTTTGAAACAAATCTAGGGTTTTGGATTAAAGATGAAAAGAGGGGTTTTTACAATGGACTCTTGGAAATGGTTGTGGGATTAAAAATGAGATTGAGTTGTGATAAAATACTTGGTTTCGTGGTTTAGAATTGATTTTAGAAGGAAGAGGGGGTTTTACCCAAATTATGTTCAATGTTGATTTTATATAAATTATGGAATTGGTGTTGGGAATATGAAACTGGATTGGTTTTGATGAGGATGGTGGAGTGGATATTTATTATCACTCACATTTTGAAAATTTATCTTCAACGAGAATTATGTATCTGTTTAGAAATATCTGTTTTAGGCTAATGGTGGAGGATAACTATGATTGTTTTAGAAATTGCATGAGAATTAGGGAATTGAAACTATTTTCTCATTCATTTTCATTGAGCATTATCTCACACTTATACATTGAAAATGTTTATCGTTTTGACAAAAAAGGGTGAATCTAGGAAACATTTACGCCTCGTTGCGACAAGTTGGCCTGAATGTCCATGGTAAAAGTCCTAAAAACTGCGTGTACACATGGGTGCCGATCCCGTGAACGAAATATCTGTAAAATGGCAATAGTAGTGCTTGAATAGCCTACATTTACATGGGTGCCGGTTCACAGTTTCCTGCAGTTGAAATTTCAGTGGAAGGTCATATTGGTTTTAAGATTCCTAGAGTGTGATTCATTGCCCTATTTTCTATTGTGAAAGAAATTATTTATGAATTATGATATTAACTGGGCATTACATAGTTTTGGAAAAAGATATAAAATGTTTTTGCACGAGCATTGCATATGCATTTACCTTATAGCTTTGCTAAGATTCATATACTATGTTGGATTATTTCTATTGGGCTTTGGCTCACCATATTTTGGAAAACATTTCAAGTGCTGATGAGATGCCTTCACTATGGCAATAGCTTGCGAGGACTTGGAGCAAGAGCTTCATTTTGTTGATTCTTTTTTTTTTTTTTTCTTTTATGG
>NW_021025515.1:1112717-1149838 GCF_004153795.1 Camellia sinensis
AATCTGCATCTCAGACGTCGAAAGCAGCTTTTTGAGTCACTTTTTCATATTTCTTTCTCTTTAAACTTTTCCAAACCCCAGATTCCACACCCTATCTCTCTAAACTCTACTTCTGTCTACAAATACATCTAGATTTGGTGAGTTTTCTCCCCCCGTGTCTCTTTGTTGAAAAGAGTTAGAGCACGCAGTGGGCTTTTCATTTAATTCGAAACAGTTGGGTTTTGACGATTTTTGAAGTATCTCCGTTTCTCTCTTCTCGTCTTCTAACTTGAGGTAGGGATTTTTCACACCTTCTATGAGTTTTAACTTAGTTATTTGCGATTTCTAAAACAATATTGTGATTTTGGGGATTTTGAAACAAATCTAGGGTTTTGGATTAAAGATCAAAAGAGGGGTTTTTACAATGGATTCTGGGAAATGGTTGTGGGATTGGAAATGAGATTGAGTTGTGATAAAATAATTGGTTTTGTGGTTTAGAATTGATTTTAGAAGGAAGAGGGGGTTTTGCCCAAATTATGTTAAATGTTGATTTTATATAAATTATGGAATTGGTGTTGGGAATATGAAACTGGATTAGTTTTGATGAGGATGGTGGAGTGGATATTTATTATCACTCACATTTTGAAAATTTATCTTTAACGAGAATTATGTATCTGTTTAGAAATATCTGTTTTGGGCTAACGGTGGAGGATAACTATGATTGCCGTAGAAATTTCAAGACAATTAGGGAATTGAAATATTTTCTCATTCATTTTCATTGAGCATTATCTCACACTTATACATTGAAAATGTTTATCGTTTTGACAAAAAAGGGTAAATCTAGGAAACATTTACTGCATTGTTGCAACAAGTTGGCATAATGTCCATGGTAAAAGTCCTAAAAATCGCGTGTACACATGGGTGCCGATCCCGTGGATGAAATATCTGTAAAATGGCAATAGTAGTGCTTGTATAGCCTACGTTTACATGGGTGCCGGTTCACAGTTTCCTGCAGACGAAATTTTGGTGGAAGGTTATATTGGTTTTAAGATTCCCAGAGTGTGATTCATTGCCCTATTTTCTATTGTGAAAGAAATTATTTATGAATTATGATATTAACTGGGCATTGCATAGTTTTGGAAAAAGATATAAAATGTTTTTGCACGAGCATTGCATATGCATTCACCTTATAGCTTTGTTAAGATTCATATACTATGTTGGATTATTTGTACTGGGCTTTGGCTCACCATATTTGGGAAAGCATTTCAAGTGCTGATGAGATGCCTTCACCAAGGCAATAGCATGGGAGGACTTGGAGCAAGAGCTTAATTTTGTTGGTTCTTTTTGTGTGTGTGTGTGTGTGTGTATGTTTTGTACAAGCCAATGGCCTTTAACTGTTTTGGACTTGAATTCCACTTTTGTTGTAACCAAGAATTGTCTTGGAAAGTTGTAGGCCTTTTGGGCATTTGTTATATGTTTTATTTTCATATCTTATTTCTCGTTGTAACATGTGCTATAGATTTTGTGTTAGACTTGTGAACGTATTTCTGCATATGTTGCTTTTTTGTGTAAGTAGTTTGGATTAATAGAAGATAACTATTTCATCGCATGTTATTATGTAATTAATATTGTGGGTGGTTTGTTGCAATTATTTGGGGGCATTACATTTAGAGAGAGAGAGAGAGAGAGAGAGAGAGAGAGAGAAAGAGGAATGTAAAAGTGATTCAAAAATCTTTTTCCCCGAACTGATATATGCACAGGCCGCTTGAACGACCAGAACACTGCTTGAGCGTAAGATACAATAAGTGATACTGCTCGAGCGACCAAGAACATCGCTCCAGCGCATAATGATCCCCTTTCAAAAGTTTGTAGGCCTGTAGGGTTTTGGAATGTTTTAGTGTAGCGATTCTGGTTCTGATCCGACCAATTTGATGTTTTGGATCCATGTTTCATTGTCTTATACAGTCGTTTAAGTCTTGTTTCCCCTACTTCTCTTTGAGTATTGCTATTGGGATGTATTAGTTACGTTTGGAACAGGTTGGAAGCTTGTTTTTTCAAACTGTTGTTGTCCAGAGTTTTGTTCCTTCGTTCAAGCCTCACTCCTTGCGCTCAAGCGGTCTTTGTGAGTTTTTAGCACTTTTGCAAGTCTGCAAAAGTACTGGGAAGTGGAATTCTCCACTTGAGCGTAGCTTCTTACGCTCGAGCGATGTTGGCTGGAGCTTCCTTTGTTGTATTAGAGTGCTGTTCTTCTGTCTGTAAAACTTATGGGAGTTTGTATTCTTCACTCGAGCGAAACTTCTTGCACTTGAGCGGTGCAACTTATTGTGTCTGGTCGCTCGAGCGATACTTCTTGCGCTTGAGCGATCTATGCATATATCAGATCGAGAAAAGCCACTTTTGAGTCACTTTTTTATATTTCTCTCTCTTTAAACTTTTCCAAACCCCAGATCCATACCCTTTCTCTCTAAAACTCTATTTCTCTCTACAAATACATCTAGATCTGGTGAGTTCCTCCCCCGTGTCTCTTTGTTGAAAAGGTAGAGCACGCCATGGGCTTTCATTTGGTCCGAACAAAGTTGGGTTTCTACATTTTTTAAGTATCTTCATTCTCTCTCTCTTCTTCTAAGCTTGAGGTAGGGATTCTTCATACCTTCTATGAGTTTTAACTTAGTTATTTGCGATTTTTAAAACAATATTGTGATTTTGGGGATTTTGAAACAAATCTAGGGTTTTGGATTAAAGATCAAAAGAGGGGTTTTTACAATGGATTCTTGGAAATGGTTGTGGGATTAGAAATGAGATTGAGTTGTGATAAAATACTTGGTTTCGTGGTTTAGAATTGATTTTTGAAGGAAGATGGGGGTTTTGCCAAAATTATGTTGAATGTGGATTTTATATAAATTATGGAATTGGTGTTGGGAATATGAAACTGGACTGGTTTTGATGAGGATGGTGGATTGGATATTTATTAGCACTCACATTTTGAAAATTTCTCTTTAATGAGAATTATGTATCTGTTTAGAAATATCTGTTTTAGGCTAATGGTGGAGGATAACTATGATTATTTTAGAAATTGCATGAGAATTAGAGAATTGAAACTATTTTCTCATTCATTTTCATTGAGCATTATCTCACACTTATATATTGAAAATGTTTATCGTTTTGACAAAAAAGGGTGAATCTAGGAAACATTTACTGCTTCTTTGCAACAAGTTGGCCTGAATGTCCATCGTAAAAGTCCTAAAAACCGCGTGTACACATGGGTGCCGATCCTCTGGACGAAATATCTGTAAAATGGCAATAGTAGTGCTTATATAGCCTACGTTTACATGGTTGCCGGTTCACAGTTTCCTGCAGACGAAATTTCGGTGGAAGGTCGTATTGGTTTTAAGATTCCCAGAGTGTGATTCATTGCCCTATTTTCTATTGTGAAAGAAATTATTTATGAATTATGATATTAACTGGGCATTGCATAGTTTTGGAAAATGGTATAAAATATTTTCGCACGAGCATTGCATTTGCATTCACCTTATAGCTTTGTTAAGATTCATATAATATGTTGGATTATTTCTATTGGGTTTTGGCTCACCATATTTTGGAAAACATTTCAACTGCTGATGAGATGCCTTCACTAAGGCAATAGCTTGGGAGGACTTGGAGCAAGGGCTTCATTTTGTTGGTTCTATTTTTTTTTTTTTTTTTTTTTGTGTGTTTGTGTGTGTGTGTGTGTGTGTTTTGTACAAGCCAATGGGCTTTAATTGTATTGGACTTGAATTCCACTTTTGTTGTAACCAAGAACTGTCTTGGAAAGTTGTAGGCCTTTTGGGCATTTGTTATATGTTTTATTTTCATATCTTATTTCTCGTTGTAACATATGCTATAGATTCAGGGTTAGACTTGTGAACGTATATCTACATATGTTGCCTTTTTGTATAAGAAGTTTGGATTAATGGAAGATAACTATTTCATCGTATGTTGTTATGTAATTAATATTGTGGGTGGTTTATTGCAATTATTTGGGGGCATTACATTTAGAGAGAGAGAGAGAAAGAGAGGAATGGAAAAGTGATTCAAAAATCTTTTTTCTCAAACTGATATACACACAGACCGCTTGAGCAACCAGAAAACTGCTTGAGCGTAAGATACAATAAGTGACATTGCTCGAGCGACCAAGAACATCGTTCAAGCGCACAACGATCCCCTTTCAAAAGCTTTGCAGACCAATAGGGTTTTGGAATGTTTTAGTATAGCGATTCTAGTTTATATCTGACCCATTTGATGTTTTGGATCTAGGTTTCAATGCCTTATACAGTCGTTCATGTCTTGTTTCCCTTACTTCTCTTTTAGTTTGCCTATTGGGATATATTGGTTGCGTTTGGAACAGGTTGGTAGCTTGTTTTTTCGAATTGTTGTTGTCCAGAATTTTGTTCCTTCGCTTGAGCATCACTTTTTGTGCTCAAGCGGTCTTTGTGAGTTTTCAGCACTTTTGCAAGTCTGTAAAAGTACTGGGAAGTGGTATTCTCTGCTCGAGCGTAGCTTCTTACGGTCAAGCGGTGTTGGCTGGAGCGTCCTTTGTTGCACTAGAGCGTTGGTCTTCTGTCTGTAAAACTTTTGGGAGTTTGTTTTCTTTACTTGAGCGAAACTTCTTGCACTTGAGCGGTGCAACTTATTGTGTCTGGTCGCTCGAGCGACACTTCTTGAGTTTGAGCGATCTATGCATATATCAGATCGTGAAAAGCCACTTTTGAGTCACTTTTTCATATTTCTTTCTCTTAAAACTTTTCCAAACCCCAGATCCAAACCCTTTCTCTCTAAAACTCTACTTCTCTCTACAAATACATCTAGATCTGGCGAGTTCCTCCCCGGTGTCTCTTTGTTGAAAAGGTAGAGCATGCCGTGGGCTTCCATTTGATCCGAACAAAGTTGGATTTCAACATTTTTTAAGTATCTTCATTCTCTCTCTCTTCTTCTAAGCTTGAGGTAGAGATTCTTCATACGTTCTATGAGTTTTAACTTAGTTATTTGCGATTTCTA
The DNA here is from genome assembly GCF_004153795.1 of Camellia sinensis. NCBI lineage: Eukaryota > Viridiplantae > Streptophyta > Magnoliopsida > Ericales > Theaceae > Camellia > Camellia sinensis. Next base: position 1,117,731 of record NW_021025515.1, read on the forward strand.
AAACAATATTGTGATTTTGGGGATTTTGAAACAAATCTAGGGTTTTGGATTAAAGATCAAAAGAGGGGTTTTTACAATGGGTTCTTGGAAATAGTTGTGGGATTAAAAATGAGATTGAGTTGTGATAAAATACTTGGTTTCGTGGTTTAGAATTGATTTTAAAAGGAAGAGGGGGTTTTGCCCAAATTATGTTAAATGTTGATTTTATATAAATTATGGAATTGGTGTTGGGAATATGAAACTGGATTGGTTTTGATGAGGATGGTGGAGTGGATATTTATTATCACTCACATTTTGAAAATTTATCTTTAACGAGAATTATGTATATGTTTAGAAATATCTGTTTTCGGCTAATGGTGGAGGATAACTGTGATTATTTTTGAAATTGCATGAGAATTAGGGAATTGAAACTATTTTCTCATTCATTTTCATTGAGCATTATGTCACACTTATACATTGAAAATGTTTATCGTTTTGACAAAAAAGGGTGAATCTAGGAAACATTTACTGCCTCTTTGCAACAAGTTGGCCTGAATGTCCACGGTAAAAGTCCTAAAAACCACGTGTACACAGGGGTGCCGATCCCGTGGACGAAATATCTATAAAATGGCAATAGTAGTGCTTGTATAGCCTACATTTACATGGGTGCCGGTTCACAGTTTCCTGCAGACGAAGTTTTGGTGGAAGGTCATATTGGTTTTAAGATTCCCAGAGTGTGATTCATTGCCCTATTTTCTGTTGTGAAAGAAATTATTTATGAATTATGATATTAACTGGGCATTGCATAGTTTTGGAAAAAGATATAAAATGTTTTTGCACGAGCATTGCATATGTATTCACCTTATAGCTTTGTTAAGATTCATATACTATGTTAGATTATTTCTATTCGGCTTTGGCTCACTATATTTTGGAAAACAGTTCAAGTGCTGATGAGATGCCTTCACTAAGGCGATAGCTTGGGAGGACATGGAGCAAGAGCTTCATTTTGTTGGTTCTTTTCTTTTCTTTTTTTTGTGTGTGTGTTTTTGTGTGTGTGTGTGTGTGTGTGTGTGTATGTTTTGTACAAGCCAATGGCCTTTAACTGTATGGGACTTGAATTCCACTTTTGTTATAACCAAGAACTGTCTTGGAAAGTTTTAGGCCTTTTGGGCATTTGTAACTACGTGTACACATGGATACCGATCCCGTTGACGAAATATATGTAAAATGGCAATAGTAGTGCTTGTATTGCCTACGTTTACATGGGTGCTGGTTGGCAGTTTGCTGCAGACGAAATTTTCGTGGAAGGTTATATTGGTTTTAAGAATCCTAGAGAATGATTCATTGCCCTATTTTCTATAGTGAAAGAAATTATTTATGAATTATGATATTAACTGGGCATTGCACAGTTTTGGAAAAGGATATAAAATGTTTTTGCACGAGCATTGTATATGCATTCACCTTATAGCTTTGTTAAGATTCATATACTATGTTGAATTATTTCTACTGGGTTTTGGCTCACCATATTTTGGAAAACATTTCAAGTGTTGATGATATGCCTTCACTAAGGCAATAGCTTGGGAAGACTTGGAGCAACTGCTTCATTTTGTTGGTTCTTTTACTTATTTATTTATTATTTTTTTTGTGTGTGTTTGTGTGCGTGTGTGTGTATGTTTTGTACAGGCCAATGGCCTTTGACTATATTGGATTTGAATTCTACTTTTGTTGTAACCAAGAACTGTCTTGGAAAGTTGTAGGCCATTTGGGCATTTGTTATTTGATTTATTTTCATATCTTATTTCTCGTTGTAACATATGCTATAGATTCAGGGTTAGACTTGTGAACGTATATCTGCATATGTTACCCTTTTGTATAAGCAATTTGGATTAATAGAAGATAACTATTTCATCGCATGTTGTTATGTAATTAATATTGTGGGTGGTTTATTGCAATTATTTGGGGGCATTATATTTAGAGAGAGAGAGAGAGAGAGAGAGAGAGAGGGGAACGAAAAAGTGATTTAAAAATCTTTTTTCCTGAACTGATATACTCACAGACTGCTTGAGTGACCAAAACACTGCTTGAGGGTAAGATACAGTAAGTGACACTGCTCGAGCGGCGAAGAACACCACTCGAGTGCACAATGATTCCCTTCCAATAGTTTTGCAGATCTGTAGGGTTTTGCAATGTTTTAGTATAGCGATTTTGATTTAGATCCGACCCATTTGATGTTTTGGATTCATTTTTCATTGTCTTATACAGTCGTTCGTGTCTTTTTCCCCTACGTCTCTTTGATTTTGGCTATTAGGATATATTGGTTGCGTTTGGAACAGGTTGGTATCGTGTTTTTTCAAACTGTTGTTGTCCAGAATTTTGTTCCTTCGCTCGAGCATCAGTTCTTGCGCTCATGCGGTCTGTGTGAGTTTTCAGCACTTTTGCAAGTCTGTAAAACTACTTGGAAGTGGTATTCTCCGCTTGAGCGAAGCTTCTTACACTCGAGCAGTGTTGGCTAGAGCGACATCTGTTGCACTAAAGGGTTGGTCTTCTTTCTGGAAAACTTCTAGGAGTTTGTATTCTTCGCTCGAGCGAAACTTCTTGCACTCGAGCAGTACAACTTATTGTGTCTGGTCGCTCGAGCAACACTTCTTGCGCTCGAGCAATCTATGCATACATCAGATCGTGAAAAGCCACTTTTGAGTCACCTTTTCATATTTTTCTCTCTTTAAACTTTTCCAAACCCCAGATCCACACCCTTTCTCTCCAAAACTATACTTCTCTCCACAAATACTTCTAGATCCGGCGAGTTCCTCCCCCGTGTCTCTTTGTTGAAAAGGTAGAGCACACCATGGGCTTCCATTTGATCCGAGCAAAGTTGGGTTTCGACATTTTTGAAGTATCTCAATTCTCTCTGTCGTCTTCTAAGCTTGAGATGGAAATTCTTGACACTTCCTATGAGTTTTAACTTAGTTATTTGCAGTTTCTAAAACAATATTGTGATTTTGGGGATTTTGAAACAAATCTAAGTCTTTGGATTAAAGGTCAAAAAGGGGGTTTTGACAATGAATTCCTGGAAATGGTTGTGGGATTGGAAATGAGATTGAGTTGTGATAAAATAGTTGGTTTCGTGGTGTAGAATTGATTTTAGAAGGAAGATGGGGTTTTGCCTGAATTATGTTAAATGTTGATTTTATATAAATTATGAAATTGGTGTTGGGAATATGAAATTGGATTGTTTTGATGAGAATGGTGGAGTCGATATTTATTATTACTCACATTTTGAAAATTTGGAAAGTTTATCTTTAATGGGAATTATGTATCTGTTTAGAAAAATCTGTTTGGGTTATTAGTGGAGGATAACTATGATTGTTGTAGAAATTGCATGAGAATTAGGGGAATTGAAACTATTTTCTTATTCATTTGCATTGAGCATTATCTCACACTTATACATTGAAAATGTTTATTGTTTTGAGAAAAAGGGTGAATTTGGGAAACATGTATTGTCTCGTTGAAACAAGTTGGCCTGAATGTCCATGGTAAAAATCCTAAAAACCGCGTGTACACATGTGTGCCGATCCTATGGACGAAATATCTGTAAAATGGGAATAGTAGTGCTTGTATAGCCTACGTTTACATGGGTGCCGGTTCACGATTTCTGCGGACGAAATTTCGGTGGAAGGTTGCATTGGTTTTAAGATTCCCAGAGTGTGATTCACTGCCCTATTTTCTATTGTGAAAGAAATTATTTATGAATTATGATGTTAACTTAACATTGCATAGTTTTGGAAAAAGATATAAAATGTTTTTGCACAAGCATTGCATATGTATTCACCTTATAACTTTGTTAAGATTCATATACTATGTTGGATTATTTCTATTGGGCTTTGGCTTACCCTATTTGGAAAAACATTTCAAGTTCTGATGATATGCCTCCACCAAGGTAATAGGTTAGGAGGACTTGGAGCAAGAGCTTCATTTTTTTGGTTCTTTATTTATTTATTTACTTATTTTTAAAATTTTTTTTTTGTGTATGTGTGCGTGTGTGTGTATGTTTTGTACAGGCCAATGGCCTTTAACTATATTGGATTTGAATTCTACTTTTGTTGTAACCAAGAACTGTCTTGGAAAGTTGTAGGCCTTTTGGGCATTTGTTATATGTTTTATTTTCATATCTTATTTCTCGTTGTAACATATGCTATAGATTCAGGGTTAGACTTGTGAACGTATATCTACATATGTTGCCTTTTTGTATAAGAAGTTTGGACTTACCCTATTTGGGAAAACATTTCAAGTGCTGATGATATGCCTCCGCCAAGGTAATAGGTTAGGAGGACTTGGAGCAAGAGCTTCATTTTTTTGGTTCTTTATTTATTTATTTACTTATTTTTAAAATTTTTTTTTTGTCTATGTGTGCGTGTGTGTGTATGTTTTGTACAGGCCAATGGCCTTTAACTATATTGGATTTGAATTCTACTTTTGTTGTAACCAAGAACTGTCTTGGAAAGTTGTAGGCCTTTTGGGCATTTGTTATTTGATTTATTTTCATATCTTATTTCTTGTTGTAACATATGCTATAGATTCTGGGTTAGACTTGTGAACGTATATCTGCATATGTTACCCTTTTGTATATAAGTAATTTGGATTAATAGAAGATAACTATTTCATCGCATGTTGTTATGTAATTAATATTTTGGGTGGTTTATTATAATTATTTTGGGACGTTACATTTAGAGAGAGAGAGAGAGAGGAATGAAAAAGTGATTCAAAAATCTTTTTTCCCGAACTGGTATATGCACAGACCGCTTGAGTGACCAAGAACACCGCTTGAGCGCATAATGATCCCTTTCCAAAAGTTTTGCAGATCTGTAGAAGACCGCTTGAGTGCAGAAAAGACCGTTCGAGTGAATATCGTACTACTCCCATAAGTTTTGTAGAGCTGCAAAAATATTGGGAGATCTCAAAGACCGCTCAAGCGACCGAAACACTGGTCAAGCAAACAAGAAGAAAACTGGGCATCTACTATTTGAAAAACTAACTCCCAACCTGTTTCAAACACAACCAATAACCCAACTTAACTACTAACAAGACAATAAAGGATATGAACAACAGTTAAAAGTGTGGAATCCTGGATCTAAGAGTATTAAATGGGTTAGGTCTAAACTAGAACCGTTATATTCTTCCTCCCTTAAGAAATTTCATAGCTAAAATTTAAACCAAACCAATATCCACCGAGGTTTCAATTCCATTGATCACCAACATTAATAAAGATGATAAAACAAAGTCATCCAGTACCAAACACTACAATTCAAATTCCCAAAACATTTTCAGTGTTTTACATATTACATTATGAATAAGATTTTCAATACAAGTCTCATATATTAACAAATAGGTGTAGATATTTCTCACGGACTTCTGCCTCACATTCCCAAGTCGCCTCCTCGACTCCATGGTGTCGCAACAACACATTGACCAATGGGATGGTCATGCCACTCAAGACTTGATCCTCAGTATCTAACACCTAAACTAGTCTTTCCTCATGCGAGGCATCCTTATCTACCTCTAACTTGGTCCAATCCAGCATGTGTGAAGGATCGGGCTCATATTTCCAGAGCATACAAATGTGAAACACGTTGTGAACCCCAAAAAGTTGGGGTGGCAAGGCCAAACAGTAAGCTACCTCTCCATTGTGCTCTAAAATCTCAAAAGACCAAATAAATCTAGGAGGCAACTTCCTGCTTTTCCCAAATCTCATCAAACCCCACCTTGATGATATCTTCAAAAATACGTGATCCTTCATCTCAAAAGACAAGGGCCTCCATCTGTGGTCAGCATAGCTCTTCTGACAACTTCCAATTGAAACTAACCATTTACAAATAAGCGCAATTTCTCGGACTAACTCTGGACCTAACATATCTACATCACCCACCTCAGCCCAACGCACAAGGGATCTACATAGTTTTCCATACAAGGCTTCAAAAGGTGTCATAACAATACTCGCTTGAAAACTGTTATTGTAGGCAAATTCCATCAAAGGCAAGTGCCTCTCCCATGACTCTTAAAATCAAGAACGCAAGCTCGAAGCTTGTCCTTTAAAATTTGAATGGTGTGCTTGGACTACCTGTCAGTCTAAGGATGATAGGCGGTACTAAATGTCAACTTAGTGCCTAAGGCACCTTGTAGGCTCTGCCACAACTGAGCCATAAAATGTGGATCTCTATCCAAAACAATGGTCACTGGAACCCCATGAAGTCGCACTATATTTCTAACATAAAAGTCGACAAGATAGTTTACTAAGTCATGTGTGCACATGAGTACAAAGTGTGCAGATTTGGTCAACCGGTCGACCACTACCCATACCACGTCATTACCCCATTGTGTCCTCGGAAGACCTACAACAAAATCCATCGTGACATGCTCCCACTTCTACTCAGCTATAGGTAAGGCTTGTAAGAAACCCGCTGGTCATTGATGCTCAACCTTCTTTGTCAACAAGGCATCTCGAAACAAAAAAGGCTACATCTTTCCTCATCCCCCTCCACCAAAATTGGCGACTAAGGTCGTTATACATCTTTGTGCCTCTTGGGTGTAGTGCAAGGCGTGGATGATATAACTCTCAGAGTACCTCTTCTCTACAAGATTTTGGCACAAAGGGCGGTGTAGGTACCCCACACTCGAATTAGCATAAATGTTTAAACCCTTCTTTACCCTTCCACTAGATATCTTTCCTTGGATGGATTCCACTTTGCGATCCTCCAATTGTGCTTCTAAAACTTGGGTCACTAGAGTAGGTTGTGCAACTACAGTGAACAAAATAGCTGACCCGATGGACTCGCCAAGATGCAAGTCAAACTCACCCACTACATTCAATATCTCCCATTCTCGTATGGTGATACTAGCTACACTACTTATAGATTTCCTACTCAAAGCGTCGACCACTACGTTGGCCTTTCCTAGATAATAGTGTAACTCAAAATCATAATCCTCTATGAACTCTATCTACCTCATCAGCCTCAAATTCAAGTCCATCTGTGAAAATAAGTACTTCAAACTCTTATAATCATAAAACACCTCAAATCTCTCCCCGTACAGGTAATGCCTCTAGATCTTCAAGGAAAAAATCACCGTGTAGACACCCAAGTTTTGACGAACCTTACGACTTGGACACTATTGCATGCACACCTGATGATGAGTCTATATGCTCGTTAATTGCTTGAAGTCCTCAGTAGAAAGCCGTAGCTTGGAGCCTTTCAAATCCTATACATCTGTTGCCTTATTTTTGGACCAAACTCTGTGCTTTTCAAGCTTGCAGCTTCTGATGGCCTACCGGCCACCTTGTTGGGCTGCTGGCCATCACTTTTTGGCTGCTGACCACTGATGTGTCTTGCCGACCACCAGTGATGGCCCACCGGCCACCAGTTTCTTTTGCAGATATTTTGTGACAGTTGTGCCAGCTGTTTGCACAGATGCATGCATCTACCCCCACATGTAGGGCTGGATATGTTTGAGGAGAATTAATGTTTTCTATATATAGAGGGTCTCCCTCTCATGTTTGAAGGTTAGAAAATTTTGAGATGAAAATTTTTCCTCTCTCTCTACAATTCTCTCTCTCTAGCAAATTCCTACACTTTTGCCTACAAATCTTTAACCTTTGCCTATACACCCTTAACCAAACCTTCTCATCTTTGAGATGAGGCACTTTTGAGCTTGGTTTGAGCTCTTGAAGGGTGTGTTGTCTTGGTTTTATTGCTTGAATTGCTTTTTCTCTTCAAAAGGTATAAGGCTTTGCCTATTCGCTAACTTTCTCCACTATTATTCTTGCTATTTTCCAACTGTTTTGGGCTATAAAAACTCTGTGTTTTTAGGTTGAAGCTTGGGTTTTGAGGCCATTAAAGGTTGAGGGGTGATCCACCCTTCTTTGTACCTTGTTTCGGAGGCCTTTGCCCTTGTGTTTCCCACCCTTGCATCATCTTTTTCAGAACTTTTAAACACTGATTTTTTGAGTTATTTTAGTGGTCAAAATGATGTTTTGAGGTCCAAATTTGAAGGGGTTACCCTCCCCTCTGTGTGTCTTGCTTACTAGCCTAGCTTGTGCCATGTTTTAGCATATCAATTTAGCTATTGTTAGCTTAATTCCAGCATGTTTTAGGACTTATTTTTAACTTTTTAGCACTGTTTTGAGTTGTTGGTTGCATTTGATCTCTGTTTTGCAGGTTTGTAGTGTAATAGTTCTCATGAGTTTGGTGTTCTAAGCCTTAAACGCCATCTCCTTTGAGTTGATAGCATTTATTTATGCTTTTATCACTCATTTTTAGCACTAATAATCTTTGCGACCTCCCTCCTTTCTTGGCTTTTGTTTTGCTTTGAGAGTTGTTTCAAACCTCTTGTTCTTTTAAGCATGAGCTTGATGTTGTCATGCTTAATGGTTTAATTCCTTTTAGGGGTTCATTATCAATGACATGACATCTCTTTCTTATCTTAAGTTAACTCTTGGTTTGGTACTTCACTACACCAGAGGACTTAAATTCACCCTTTGGACTCAATTGATTAAAGAATGGTTAGTAATTTGAAATGTAGTAAAATTAACACTAAAATGGTACAAGACAATAAGTGTTGTGTTCAATTGGACATTAATTGAACACATGGAACTTGGGCCATTTCATACTTGTTAGTGATGAAATGATTCAAGTCTCCAAGGTCATCACTTCCCTTGATCTTTCATGATAGAGAGGTGGTTTTTGAGAGTCTCATTTCATTACAGTTATTGAACTTGCACACTTGGTTTTACAAGCCATCATGCAATGAAATTGCATCCATTGATGGTTTGTGAACCAAACTTGCTACTCCTTTGATTTGTTCATGAAAAGAAAGGGTGAGTTGTGTAGACAAACCCTTGAAATAACCTGTATATGCTTTACTCTATTGTAGTAAGGAGAACCGGGTAGCAGTGGCCGACAGACCACTTTCCATGGTTGGCAGGTGGCCGGTTGACCACCTTTGATGGCCGGCCAGCCATCACTGGTGGCCTGAAACCTTCATAACTGGCCGGCCAGCCACTGATGCAAAATTTAGTAGAATGTTTGTAAGGCAGAGCAGAGTTATTCTGGAAGTGGGCAATAGTGTTGGTGTTTCATTGTGCAACAGAGGTTCTCCGGAAGCAAAATAGTGGCTTTTTGGGTGAAAATCGAGCACATGCATGAGCATTCCTCGCATATCGCACCTATTTAGTTTAAATACTTAGCTTAGTCATTTGTTGTAATTAATTAGTTGTAGCTAGTTAATTTTGTAAAGTGTTATAAGTAATTAGTTAGTTAATTAGTTATTCAATTTCGTTTTGTAATTAGTTAGTTAACTAGAATAGTTAGTTGATTCATTTGCTGTAATAATTAGTTAAGTAGTTTAGTTTTTTACTCATTTTGTTTTGTAATAATTAGCTTAAGCTTTAATTAGTTAGTTAATTAGCTTAGTTTATTCGGACTCCCCTTCATGAGAGCGCAATGATGTAATAACGTGTATGTCTTCCAACCCCACGTCTTTCTCCCTTTTATTTAACTGCTTATGATGGTTAGTTCAGGGAAATCATGTTTTGTTTAGCATACTTCATGTTTGCATTCATTTGTATTGCCTGCACCGAGGCTCGATTCATCATTCTAACTGCATTGTTAGTTTAAATACTTCTTTGAATACATGCTTAGACCGCATGCTACTTAATTTCTTTACATATCATGTTAAGTAGCCGAGCCTAAGTAATTGCATATTGTATGCATTGCATTAGTCATATCGCATAGTTAGGAATCATGCATTTTTCTAACTCATTTTCTTTTTGGCGTGGAGTACTAGGTGAGCCTTCATTCGCTTTAGCATAATTGCATGAGTGTGATTGTTACCATGTCTAGCATGCTTGCCGTGAGACTAATTTCTTAATTGTTATAACTGCTTGAATGCCTGTGGATGAAGGCTAGTTGCTTGAATTGGAATAATTTGAGTAATGTTCATATGCGATCACTTTTTCAAGTAATACATATTTCGGAACAATTTTCAAAACAAACATGAATTGAGATGTTCCAACTCTTACAAAGTTAGTCTATACTTGTGTGTGCGCGCGTCATAGAGTAATGCTAGCCTAATAAATCAGAACATGAGCGTATAATGTACACAAGATTCATATCATAATTAGTAGAGGCTGATCTTTGATCGGGCTAGCGAGGGTGCTCAAATTCATTCATGACCTTCCCCTTTCGTACCTAAGTTCCCGAGCCGAGACAATCTTGGTAATGATAGACACGTGGCCTTTGACACGAGTTATGGGTTTTCTGAATTTTCCCAAAATAAAATATTTAGGTGGCGACTCTGTATCTGGCAAAGCAGTCCATTTTTGGCAATTTGATTCAAAATTGATTTTCCAAAAGATTTTCCAGATTTGATCTCTTTGGTGTTTATCAATTTCACATTGCACTTGTGAGATTAGATTCAGAACCGCAGGAGTCCGAACTGTAGGGCATATTTTGCCTTCTAAAAGAGGGTGCGAAAAAGTTGAGCTACAGTTTCTGGTGACTCCACTGGGGAAATTAGAGAACTTGACTTCAACATCATGATATGAAATTTTATTTACACTTATATGTTTCTTTGCAATGCATTTACATTGGTGCGCTTAAGTCACTATGTTTGCCATCTGCTATTCCTGGACGGTTTGCTGGAGGCTTGCCTGAAAAGCTTGCCAAAAGGATGACCGTTCACGGGCTCTGCCACGATGGGAACACAACCGTTGGATCTGGAATACTGCTGTATCGTTTGATCCTCCTTTCACTTGTCAGAGTTAGGTGCGAGAGGTATATTCGGTAGTCTTGCTGAGGTACCCCTTTTGACCATTTGGCCTAGTTGCATATCTAAAGCCGTAGAGACTGTTCCAAACTAGGACATGATGCTCACTCGAATACAGGATAGTGTGAAACCACTTTGTTCGAATAGTGAACCCTAGCTCTCGCCAAAACTAGGACAGGGTAACCCTACCCCCTCATCGAGGTGTTTTGGCTCTCAATTAACTGGTATGTGCTTTATAGTGAAATTGTACAGGAACGTGCATATCAGTTGCAAGTTCGGTATTAGTTTTAAGGGCAGAATTCAGTATTGAGTGCAGTCCTACAGCTTTTGATTACATCTGTGTATTGTTAACATCTGAGTTGAGGTGTTGTGCGGTTTCCGATTACTATTTTCCTTTTGCATTATTTCTTTTTTCTAGGTAGTAAAACACCATAGCTTTTGATAGTTTGGATATCCCCCATGCACTCTGGACCCGTGTCAGAAGGCTTTACAGAGCTAGAGATCTTGTTAGGGGATAGCCCATGTTTACTTCGCTCCTGCCGGTTACTAGACGGAGGAGGGTAAGGCAGAGTTCACTGCTTCCATTTCTACAGCAGTCATTCCTCATTTCACCTGCATCTAGTCATGCTCAGTCTTCTACATTTAGTCCAGTATGAGATCACTCACCCATTCTGATAGCACAGTATCCCCCAATCAGGATGGAGGACTTGATTTACCACATTCAACAAACAGTTGAAACCATACAGCAAGACGGTGCTCGGCAAGCCGAGGTCACAGCACGTCAGGCTAAGGTAATAAACAGGCTACAACAACAATAGCCACAGTCAGCAGTAGCTTCTGCATCTCATGCACCTTCTACAGGTATCCCAGTATTGGGAGCCACTGTCCATGTTGAGAATCAGGGCAATCTGGCAAAGTCAATCCCACCACAAGCCTTCAAAGCACCTGTGTATCAAACTGAGGCTCCATTTGAGTTTGAGGTTGACCCGGCTATGTTTAAAGTCAACAAACTAAAGAAGCCCTTCAAGAGGGCACAGGGTGTTAACTCTATCCCCAATATAAAAGATGGCTATACCGACTATACAGTGACATTGCCAGATCGGTTCAAAATGCCACACATTGATAGATTCGATGGCTCTGGAGATCCCATGGTTCATCTTCGGCTATTTTCAAACATTCTACGGCTGATGGACCTGACCAGACTGCAGAAGCTCTCACTCTTTGGCCAAACCATGTCGGGAATAGCGACTATATGGTATGCAAAGCTAGAGGATTCTGTGAGGCAGAGCTGGGAAGAAATGGCTGAGGCCTTTGTTGCACAGTACTCATATAACACGCAAATCGTGGTCACAACCTGTGATCTCGAGCCAACGCGCCAGGAGTTGAAGGAGGGCTTCCCAGAATTCACGACTAGGTGGATGGCCAAGGCTTCAATGATAACCACATGACCTTCCGAGGAAGATCAGATAAGGATGGTAGTCCGCAATCTGCATAGGAAATTGTTGTAGAAAATGATCGTCCTACCTTTGTTCACATTCACCAAGCTCCATGAGATGGGGGTTTAGATTGAAGACACCATGAAACGAGGGCTGATTACTGATGAGAAAGAGCAGGCCAAGAGGCCTTTTATGCGTAGTTCCAATGCAGCTACCAGCAGTAGGAAAGCTGCACGACCATCTGATGTGAGTGTTGTCACCACCGCAACCAATACCGCCAATCCCTTCGCCAATATAGCTCCACAAACTTTAAACAACCCCGCCCGATCCCAGAGGACCTTTACCCCACTCTACATGCCTTTATCTTAAGCCATAAAGGTGTTGATCAAAAAAGGGCACCTCAAACCATTAGAGCCGCGTCCACTACCCGATCCTCTTCCATCCAAACACAACCCAACCAAGTATTGTGCATTTCACCAGCAACATGGTGACGACACCGACCAATTCTTTAGGCTGCATCATAAGATTCAAGACCTCATTGACAATAAGGTGATTGCACCACCCCAGAAAAAAAATGTCACTACCAACCCTCTCCTAGCCCACAATCAAGTTCCCCCACCACACAATCTAAACCTAATCCATACATTGGCCATCCCCTACGACCCCAACGCATATAGTACCCCTTTCCACCTACCCAAACCGAAAGTTTGCATTCTTGAAAGCACAGATTTGTGCATGATGGATGGCTCCCTACTACAACCTAAACCTATGGTGGTGACAATTAGCGTAGAAGGAAGGCTGGCTTTAGAGGAGAGTACGAGTTTGTTGCCTGAGTGCTTGGAGGACTTATCTGAGGGGAAGTACGATCCAAGCTGCTACGTTGTGCAAATTAATCAAGTCAAGCTAGAAGCAGTATTCCCAATAGTAGTAAAGGTCAATGTGGTTAGGGAGGATGGCCCGATCCAAGGTTTAGACGATTTGATAGAGCCAGAGGAGGACTTAGACAACCTGCAGTTCTTTGACAAACAAGATCAAGGGGATGTGCAGATTGATTGGTTTGATTTGAATGGATCAGCGGACGACTCTGGGTGGTTGAGTGATGAACTGGATAGGTAGGAAGGAACTATAACAAAATCGGAAGAAAATGGAGCAAGAATTGCTGCAGTGGCCAGAATGGCTGATGAAAAAGGGAAACTACTGGAAAACATCGGCATGAAAATTTTAGCTCAGGAACTGGGACTGTGAGTACTGTGGACATAGAACAGGAAGCTGTGCTGAAGTAGTTTGCACAAGAGAGGGCTGAAAACAACCCAAAAGCTGTAATGGCCCAATACCCTATGGGGGAAACTTGTGAAGTGAAAATGATACAAACAGAGTTGGACAACTATTTGTTGGTTGCAGTAGGTGTATGGTAGGAGGATGATGATCTACTTCTGGCTCAGACCGACGAGGACTGGAGTGAGTACCTCCTAGATGACACTTGGTACGCTAAAGAGATTGATCATATGACATGAAGTGGGCGGTATTTCAAGCCACCTCACTTAAACCAGGCTGAGGCCTTTGGGAAAGATAGAGAGGTTGAGAAACAGAAAGAGAAGCAGTTGGAAGAAGAGGTAGTGTGAAGCAACTGAAGAAAATCCAAGCCAACATCTCAATCTGAGGTCTTCTTATGGCCTCCCGGGTGCATTGACAGGCTGTATTATCAGCAATGGACAAAGCTAAGTTGTCCATTAACACTACCCCTGAATTGCTTGTTGGATTGGTCTTCCCAGGTGGTGACAGGCCAACCCCAACCTTTTCTAATAAAGAATTGCCGCCGGAGGGCTCAGCTCACAACAAACCCCTATACATATCTGTTGACTGTAGAGAAAAATGGGTACCGGTGGTGTTGGTTGACACCGGTTCAGCTACCAATGTCTGTCCTTCCCGCACAGCTTACGCCATTGGCGTTAGACCAGCAGATTTCATGCCCACAACCCAAGTAATTTGGGCATATGATAATACAAGCAGGGAGGTTATGGACACGGTGCAAATCAGAGTCTAGGTAGGCCCAGCTCAGCAGGATGTCAAGTTCCATGTCCTGGATATCTAGCCACCTTCAACTTCCTACTAGGGAGGCCTTGGCTGCATTTGGTGAAAGCAGTCTCCTCTACCCACCACTATTGGCCGATGTGTCGTATAATCCGCATGGATTTGGGCTGGGATATGTACCCACCAAAGAGGATTGGCTCATGAAAAGGGAAGAGATGGCAGGCAGAACCCGAGCCAAGTAGGCTAGGAAACACTATGAGCTCGTTCATAGGCCAATCCGGGGAACGCTGAAAGGCCACTTCGATCGAGAGGGTGAAGATTTCCTCTTTTGCAGCTTTCCTGAGCCCTAGATGAATTTTGTGAAGCAGTGTGTTCCTGGCTTCAAAATCTTCTTTGATCTATAATTGTAAGAAAGTGGTGCCGTGAAAAATGCTGAACCAACTGCTGAAGATGAAAAGAGCATGGAAAGTGACTCGAACAACAGTGAGCTTGGAGTAGGGGCAGCACTGGCATGTCTCTTTACAAATCCTCTGGCCGACTTAGAGATCATGGGGGACAACCTTACCATCTCCATGATTGGGTACCAACCGAGTGCGAACCCATTTAGTAGCATTTTGGATGTATCTGAAGCACCATCTCTTATTTGGCAGCTGGAGGAGGGCTACCTGTCTAGTTTTGAGTAGGGTAACGAGCTAGAATCTGATTCCACAAAGTCTGTGGAGTCAGAATCAGATTCCGATTCTTCTGAGTCTAGTATTCTTAGAGGTGATAACCCGGATGCAAGGTCTTGTCTAGGTCCTCTTTTTCTTTTGCTTTTGAGTTAGTTGTGACCAAAGAGCTGGACCTTATGAATGAGAATGTCGTTGCTAATTCTTGGTATTTCTCTGTGCCGCTTGTTTATTGCATTGACCAAGATTTTCAGAATTTTAATGAAAACGAAGAGGGAGGAATTCCCCTGGTTTTGAAAATTTTGATTAATCGAGAGGAGGAGAGGTTTGCAAAATCCTGCGCTGATGAAATCATTGCTATTAATGTAGGTACTGAGAATGATTTGTGTCTGGTCCAGATCGGGTCCACGTTGTCTTCGGAGGAGCGCGAGCGTTTAGTCACTTTATTAAAAGATTTCAAAGATATTTTTTCATGGTCCTACAAAGACATGCTTGGAATCGATCCTGCGATTGTACAGCATCAGATCCCTCTTGGCCCTGAGGCCCGACTCATTAAGCAGAAGCTGCACAGAATCCGTCCAGATTGGGCATTGAAGATCAAAGAAGAGGTCACCAAGCTGATCGAGGCAGGATTCTTGTTTGTAGCTGAATATCTGACTTGGCTGGCCAACATCGTCCCAGTACCGAAAAGGGATGGTAGAATCTGGGTGTGTGTGGACTTCTAGGATCTGAGCAGAGCCAATTCGAAGGACGACTTCCCTTTGTCGCACATCGATGAATTAGTGAACTTCACTATTGGTCATGCACTGCTATCCTTCATGGACGGGTTTTTCGGGTGTAAACAGATTCTGATGGCGCTCGAGGACAGAGAGAAAACTGTATTTACTATATCGTGGGGTACCTACTGCCATCGGGTTATGTCGTTTGGGCTGAAGAATACCGGGGCTACCTATCAAAGGGCTGCAACCACCATTCTGCACGACATGATCCACAAAGAGGTTGAGGTGTACATGGATGACATGATTGTCAAGTCCAAAGAAAGAGAGGGCCACTACACCACCTTAAAGAAATTCTTTCAATGGATCAGAGAATACAGACTGAGGTTGAATCCGCAGAAGTGTACTTTCGGTGTAACAGTAGGGAAAATGCTGGGCTTTGTTTATCACACAGAGAGTAGATCCTTCCAAAATCAAGGCCATCCTAGAAATGTCACCATTAAGGACTGAAAAAGAGGTGCGGGGCATTTTGGGTAAAGTGTAATTCATAAGACGGCTTATTTCTAAATTAACCTTGACTTGTGAATCACTTTTTGGCCTCCTAAGAAAGGAAAGAAATTCTGATGGGATGATCGATGTCAATTCGCTTTTGTGCAGATCAAACAGTACCTTCAGAATCTGCCTGTGTTGTCGCTGCCAGAGCCGAGGAAGCCTTTGATTCTGTATCTGTCAGTGACCGACACAACAATGGGATGCAATGCTTGCTCAGGAATCTGAGATAGAGTGGAGAAAACTATCTACTACTTGAGCATGAAAATGCTGGATTATGAGACCTGCTACACTCTGTTAGAGAAAGCTTGCCTAGCCTTGGTATGGGCTACTAGGAAGTTGAGGCACTACTTGTTAGCTCACTCTGTAATTCTGGTTTCGAGATTAGATCCCATAAAATATCTCTTTAAGAAACCAGTGCTTACGGGTAGGCTAACCTGTTGGTTGCTTCTCCTCTCTGAATTTAATCTCAAGGTTACCCGCAAGTCGGTCAAGGGGAGAGCTGTAGTGGAGTTCCTTGTAGATCACCCAGTAGAAGGGGATGAAGCAGTGGAATACCTATTCCCAGATGAAGTCATTCTGCAAGTTGAGGAGGAGACTTGGATGATGTACTTTGATGGAGTGCCTAATCAGTATGGCTATGGGATAGGTGTGCTGCTGATAACACCCGACGATTCACATATACCTTTTACGTTCAAACTCCGGTTCAAGGTGCCTAATAATGAAGCAAAATATGAGGCGCGTATCGCTCGTTTGGAAGTAGCCCTAGAACTAGTGGCAAAAAGGTTGGACGTCATCGGGGACTCAAACTTAGTTGTTTCTTAAGCAAATGGAGACTGGAAGGTCAAAGAAGAAAAGATGAAGGTTTATCACTAGACCTTGGACGTTCTGATTCCTAGGCTTGAAAAGCTGACATTCACGCACCTACTGAGAGAGAACAACAGGTTCGGTGATGTTTTATGAACTCTATCTTCTATGATAGACATCCCACTTGGAGTCCGGATGCGTCTGATTATCATTGAGCAGAGATATACGTCGGCCTATGAGACTATCATCACAATCGATGAGGTGCAAGACAAAAACCATTGGTACTACGATATTTGGAACTTCTTGGGAAATAAGATTTATCCACCAGGGGCAAATGCTAAAGACAAGGGGGAAATATGGCGAATAACCATCCAATTTATCATTTGCGGAGGTAAACTGTACAAAAGAGGTCATCTGGGAATGCACAAGTTGTGTGTCGAAGAAGAGGAATCAAAGCGCCTGATGGAGGCCATCCATGGAGGAGAGTGCGGAGTGTACATTAACGGAGTGATGTTAGCCCGAAAGATTCTCAAGCAAGGTTACTATTGGTCCACTATGGAGGAGGATTGTGTTGGTTTTGTTCCGCGATGCTAGAAATGCCAAATTTATGCTATTCGTATGAACATCCCACCGTCAAAACTGTACAACATGATTTCACCATGGCCTTTCTTGGTCTGGGAAATCGACGTCATCAGCGCAATCACACCAAAAAAGTTGAATGGGCATGAATACATTCTGGTGGCAATTGATTACTTTACAAAGTGGGTGGAAGCTCAGTCCTATGTTGTGTTGAAAGCAACGCATGTGGCTAAGTTTATCAGAAACAATATCATTTGCCGTTACGGAGTCCCAAACAAGATTATATCGGATAATAACTCTCACTTCAAGAAAGAGGTGATAGGCTTGTTGAAAAAATACAATATGGCTTTTCATAAGTCGTCTACATACCGGCTGCAAACCGACGGAGCTGTCGAGGCCACCAATAAGAAAATCAAGAATAACTTGCACAAGATGGTTAAGACCTAGAGGGATTGGCCAGATAAATTGCCATTTGCACTCTAAGGCTATAAAACTTCAATTTGGACGTCTACAGGGGCCACTCTTTATTCTCTCATCTATGGGATGAAAGTTGTTTTGTCGATTGAAATAGAAGTCCCGTCACTGTGAGTTATAGCTGAATGCCAGATAGCAGAGGCGGACTAGAAACAGAGCAGGTTTGAGGAGTTGATGCTTTTCGACGTGAGAAGACTGAAAGCATTATACAATGTGCAGGGCTACCAGCACAGAATTGGTAGGGCATTTAAGAAAAATGTGAAATCCCGGAATCTCAAAGAGGGAGAAATTTTGCTGAAAGACAATTGAGCTCCCATTTACGACCCTAGGGGCAAGTTCAGAGCCAATTGGACTGGTCCTTACATCATCAAAACTATTTGGTCGGGTGGAACTGTTATTCTCATGGACCTGGATGGCCTGGAATTTTTCCAACCGATCAATATGGACAAGTTGAAGAAATACTATCCCTGAGAAGCCCACTAGGCCGAAAACCCGGAAGGGCGACCTAGGAAAAAGTTAGAGCATGAAAAATTATAAATAAAGAAAAACTGAGCTCGTAAGGTTGAAAGCCCTAAAGGGTAGCCTTGGCAAAAGTTAGAGCATAAAAGGAGAGAGTTAATACTTGAGTGAACCTGAACCGAACTACGTAAGGCCTGATTCCCATATTCGGGATACGTATGCAACTTCATCCTGAAGTTTGGCCGTAAACACCTCTAACTCAACTGTCCTGTCCATGTGTCTGATCAGGTCATCTTTGTTTGTTCTTTACCTGAGGGTTCGGTTATGATCTTTACTTTGAGAGAAGAGTTGGTTACAATGTTGAGTAGTGCTGCTCAGTCAAGGGGCAATTTGTGATCTTTTGATTCGGAGTTGTACACATTGAGGATTGATTTCGTGCGTGTTAGGTGGTGATCTTTTTTGAAAATGGTTTTAGAACTTTTTAATAAAAGTTGATTTTGTTCAAAATTTTACCTTTTACAACTTAGACCATTTTTGGACCAAAAGGAAAATTTTCAATGTTCACAACTTTAATTTCATTGATTTCAACTTAAAGTTCTCCAACTCTCTGATACAAATCAAAGTTGTTTTTGTTACATCAAAAAAACTTGAAAAGAAAGGTCAAAGCAATAAACTAGGGGCATAGATGAGTCAGGTGCTCCTACGTCCTCTGTTCGTGCTTGTGGAAGCTTCTGAAGCCAAAGTGGGCTCAGTTTGTGCCTCATTCTCGAGCCAAGCCAAGCATTCGCCAAAAAAGGCACAACTGAAGCTTGGGGCAGGGGCCAGAAGCTCTCTTGTCCTCCAAGCAATAAGGTACCTAGCCAAGTGTGAACCACAGATGGGGAATGAAACTGGGTACTCTACCCCCTCCTCTAGGCGGGTATGATCATGCCCAAACTAACGTCTAAACCGGAAGGGGAAGTAGAACACACAGTGTATAAGGCCAATCAACTGTGTGCCAAGTTACCGAGCCATGCTATAGCTCTTCTTAGTCAGATTAAGCCAGGGGCAAGGCCAAGCTATGTCAACAGCAAACTTGTTGCACATCCAGTGGCACCACCATCCCTCATTTGGGAAATCAACTAGATAGTGGTGGAAGAAATAGCCTCGATCTGAGTACTCAGGGCAAGAGTCCACTACTTTCAGCTTATCCATAAGCCACACTTGGGAAGGGATGAAAGAAGAAAGAAATTAAAGAATAGAGAGATGTATGTTGAGGGAAAAGTGAGAAAAGGGTTTTGAGAGAAAAACAGAGCATGAGTGCCGAGCGATGTGAGAAACACATATGAGAAAGGATGGGAAACAATACCTGAAGAAGTAGTGGGCTCCTCGCGAATCTAGCAATCTCCCGTCAATGAAAGGCGTCTAAGCCCATCCAAGTCTTGGCCAGCACTAAGCCAATGCAACTCTTGCCTTCTCTTAGACCTTGGGCCACTTCGATCAACCGAATGTTGGGCCCACCGAAACTAAGGGCAAGAAGGACATGAGCAAGCATACATAAGCAGAGGGCATGTTGCCGAAATCCTCACTAGAGAAGGTTGTCTCGGTAACGATGTCGGAAAATCGATGAATCAACTGGGAATGTCTAGCTCTCCATTGTGGGCCAAAGATCGAGCCGCATGCGGAGTAAGCCAACACATCCGTCCCAAAGCTTGAGCGTGGCCAAAACTGAGCTGAGACATGATTTCCTCATCGCACCGGGATTCCATTAGTGCTTCATCTCCATCAGAAGGCCTCTGGCGTACTGCTCCATCTCCTCTAATGTCTCTGGGTCACTCCCTCTGAAATGCTCAACAAAGCAGCTATACTTGACCATAGCTGTCCGATACAAAGATGGGCATACTCCAAGTAGCTGGACCCAAGCGGCCTTCCACTCCCCGATGACTGTGTCGAAAGGTATCGGATCACCCTCTACTCCTAAGCTAGTGAACATAGCAAAGTCGTAGGGAGTCATCATCATCTCCTCGACAGTGGAGAAGTGGAAGGAGTTGGTGGTGTCCCACCATCTCTCCACAAATGCTCCCAGAAATGGATGACTCGCGATGACCCGCATCAGTTTGGAGCCGAAGAGGCCGAAGCTAGTCTCGTCCACAATGTCGTGAACTCTAGCAGAGAGCTCATCATACCAATCTCATGCAGTTGTGGCCACGAACCCTCTGAAGGCACGAGACTCGCTTTGTCGCAAAGAACAGATGAATCAGATAAGGTAGTGATGAAAGTACAGTCGAATAAAAGTTAATGCAAGAAATGCAAGTAAATAAAGGGATGAATACATGAAAACAGAGTTCATACCTCAACGGCGACGGATGAAAGGTGAGAAGCCGACTCCCTCAATAGGAGGTCCTCCGGTACACCGAGAACAAAGTCGCTAAAGCGCCTAATGCCTCCGGGTGGCAAGATATGTGTGCGGGGATAATACCTCGCTGGATCAAAAGGGTGTACCCTCAACGGTAGTGGCTCCGGCTTGAGCTCAGGTTCGAACTCTGCCTTGAGGTCGGCCTCAATACCTTGAGTCACCTTGCTTGCCTCGGCAGTGATCGGTTCCTTTGCCTTAGCAATAGGTGGGAATACGGGTGGAACCTCAAGAGGAGCTCTGTCACTTGGGAAATCATTTGTCATCTGGAAAATGGGTGAAAAGTAGGTGAAAAGTGAAGAAAAATGGAGAAAAGAGGGTAAACTTAGAAAAAGTCAACCCTAGAAGAGAGAAAATGGAAGAAAAAGTCAAAGTCGGGAAAAGTTCACGAAACCCAGGAGAAACTCGAGGGGAACAAGCCGAGAAGGGTGAAAATGAGGAAAGAAGTGTTGAAATCAAATTTTGATTGGTTCAAAAGGAAGAGAATTAAGACGGTTTAGCAAATAAAGTTTGCATGGGGCGTTGGAAAATGCGTAAAAAGCTCAGATCTAGAGATGGAAAGTGTCTAGAGAGAGAAGGAAGGATTTCAGCTGTAGAGAAATGAGGAAATGAAGTGTTGTGGTGCATATTTAAAGACCCGAGGCAAAAAGACCAAAAAAACCCCTATATTGCCATCGGTGGCCGGCATGCGGCCGGCGAAGCTTGTTCATGGCCAGCAGCCTCCCCCTGTGGTTGGTAGGTGGCCGACGGCTTCCTTATGAGTCCTAATGCAGTTTTGTGTCTTTGTTTCCCAAGAGTTGCAAGGAAGGTTCACTGTTGGGTCCAGATTGTCTCTACGAAAGCTCAAAACTGTGTTTTGGTGCACGACGTTCATCGCTTGTCAATATGAATGAGGTGTATCCTTTTTAAACACATTGTAATTCTTACGAGAGGTAAATTAGAAAGTGCTATCAGATGTCGCTTTTATTTGTTTTGCCTTTGTTCTCCTTTCGCTCTATGTTGTTGCATAGAATATGCATTTCACATATATTGTTGCATAAGAATTGCATTTCACATATGCGTATGTTACATGCGTGTCTCGCATTAGTTATGATTCACTCATAGAATAAATTTATGCTCTTATTTAATGCATAGAATATACTTTTGTTTCTTGCATAGAACATGCTTTCACTTCACATGTTATGTTAGTTTTCTATCTGACATGGAAAGTTTACTTTGTGCATCTATCGCACTTGTTTACTTTGTGCATCTATCACACTTGTTCTGTCACACCCCAAACCTGCCCCTAAAAGTTTGGGCATGAACACCTCAGAAATGGACAGTTAATTCGATACATACAACATGTGGGGCCTGAACAGAAGCATTTAATAACATGAAATAATATAATTTAACATCCATCGAGCTCGTACCTACATGCCAGGATCTCAATGTGCCACTAAATAGTTCCAAACATGATAGACAGATATACGAGAAGCAGATATTTGCAATCACACAATAACATATATGGACATATGTACAGAACCAGCCTCGCATGTGGGCATACAACAAAAATGTTGGTAAAGAAGGGTATACACGACCAATTAAAAGATGTAAGACCAAACTAGGGGTCACTAAGGAACGCTAGAGAACACATAAGCTTCTTCACACTGCTTGACCAAAAAGGAGTGACCAAAGCTAGACTAAGACCGACCTCCAGGCTGATTGCCTACAGAGACAAATATAACACAAAGTGAGCGAGGCTTAGTGAATAATAGTACTTAAACAATTTAATGAATAAACTTGAATTATAACGTATATAAGGACAGAGGTCACATGGTTAATCTTTTCCTGTAAATATTTCCAGAACGGCCTTGGGCCCAATCTTTGTACAGAGTGGCTTCAAGCCCAGTATCACACAGAACGGCCTTAGGCCCAACAAATTTATACAGAGCGGCCGCTAGCCTAACAAATTATACAGAATGACCTCTGGCCTAACAGGTTCTACAGAATAGCCTCTGGCCCAGATATCAACAGATTGGCCTCTGGCCCACAGATCGTACAGAACGGCCTCTGGTCCAGTATTAGCAAAACAGAATGATCTCAAATTCATAAGAATACCACTAAACAATAGTGCACATACAATTCCCCATGGTTTATCACAAGTCGACATGGTTGTTTTGCGTACAATAGAATATTAATAATAACTAGAAACAGAAGGCACATACGTCACTACAACACAATTAATAAGGACAGAACAATTCTCATCATAATGGCCTTAGGCCCATCATTGCCAAACAAAATGATTCCAGATTATTCCATGATGCACATATGTTCCATTTGATCATTTTAAATTAATAAAGTTAACTCACGGGTAACAGAACGTTAATATTAACTATTAACAGTAGGCAAAATGTAGCACTACAGTACAATTACTCACAATGCGGTGACGGAGCGATGGTTCCTCCCGGAACGCGACCTACATACGCGCGCAATTCAAGCATTAGGTCGTTTCCCCTTTTAAACAATATCGAATTCGTTTCGCTTCGGGTGAATTTACAGGCATTATAAAGGCATCAAATACAGATTTTAATAACATCAGAGAGTCAAACACGCAAAATGGAGCAGACAAAATTTTGCAGCATGGGCCGCACGTGTGGCTGTGAGGTCCCACACGTGCCTTTTTTCCAGTAGCTTTAGCCCCAAATCCCCTGTTTTCCGCACGTGCGACAGTGCTTCTTGTACGTACGGCTATGAGCCCTGCACGTGCGGCGATTCTGTCCAGTTTGTGCAATCCGAAATCAAGCCAAAAATTCAACAAAGCAATTACACCACAAGGCACCAAATCAAGAAATTTAATACAATATGATAATATAATATTGTACTAACATAAATCACAACTCTCAATTAAGGCTTTACCCTCCTCCAATTCACATACATAACTCAATTGGTCTTCAATTATATATATATATATATAATCATCTAATTCTATAGATGAGCTCAACATGCAATACCAAGAAAATAAAGTGTAATTTCTTTCAATAAAGCTCCACTCAACTCAAAATAAACAAATAATAAGAACACCTTCACAATTAGGCAATTATCACATATATAACCTCATTCACAAACCCCAGTTTACATGAACACAAATTGAAATTCAATTCAAATCAGTTAGAGAGGTTCATAGGGATGGATTAAACCTACCTTGAACTTAAATCTTCACAACACCTCTCAATTTTCCCAATTTTCCTCCCTTGGTGAACTCTCCTTTTCTTCTCTAACTCTCCTCTTCTAACTCTCTCTTAGGAGATATTTTTTGAGTTCAAGAATATGAAGTCAATGGTTGAGATAGATAGATATATATATATATCAAAATGTTGAATAAAACAAAATTTAATCAGTTCAGTCATTCCGAATTAGATTTTCACAAAAATGCTTACTATGACTTAAAAATTATGCTGATCTCAAATATAAGGTCAATTTCAGATAATTAAGCTTCTAAGGCTTCCAATTTCTGATCCAAACATTATAATTGCAATAGATTTTTCTCTTATTCTACAGATATGAATCTATAATCATAAGATTCACTTAATTAAACTTAATTTCACATGAAATTTCACAATAAGCATACAAATGCACAGAATAGGGGACTGAAAGCATACCAGAAAACATGTACGAGGGTTAGGTTATTAAATGTTCATTTTGTGCATCTATCGCACTTGTTTACTTTGTGCATCTATCACACATGTTCACTTTGTGCATCTATCGCACTCGTTTATTTTGTACATCTATCGCACTCGTTTCCTTCATGTATCTATCGCGCACTTTTCTATTTCATCTCAGGATGTGCGAAGCGTGAGCCCGAGCGATTTTATCTCAGGACATGTGAAGCACGACCCTGAGCGAGTTTCATCTTGAGACGTGAAAAGCGCGGGCCCGAGTGGTTTTCCTTATATCTCAGGACAAGTGACGCATGGCCCTGGGTGGGTTGTATCTCGAGAAGTGCAAAGCGCGAGCCTGAGCAATCTTTCTTGTATCTTAGGACGTGTGACGTGCAGTCCTGGGTGGGTTTCATTTCGGGACGCGTGATATGCGAGCCTGAGCGGTGTAGACACCCCATTTTTGACCGACCTTGAGACTCAGACGTCGCCAATTGAGTGCTTGGTGATATTGCGTATCGTGCTCGTTCAGAAGTTTCAGAGTCTCGGCTGCGAGCCTTGCCTCCGGACTTCCGAACCCTCTTCTGTGCCTTGCATCGGTTTGCGGACCAGACTCGATTTTCTCTGTTTCTTTTCCTGAGGAGAGGGAGAGGTCCCGTAGACCATCTCTCAGTGGCCGTGGGCTACATTTTGTGGCTGTAGGCCATTTTGGCCATTTCGGAGCCCGGTTCCCGATTTTTCGGAGCCGTTGGCCGTGTGCCTCCGTTCGGGACCACTTAACCACCTCCATTTGCTTCGGTTTTTGGCGTACTTCCTATTTGCTCCCTTTTGAGGGACACTGAGGTCTGAGAGACCCACTTCATGGCCGAATGCCACTTTCGGTGCTTAACAGGCAGTTTTCGGGGCCCCGAACTGCATGTTCTGGCCCCCGAACATTCGTTTTGCATCGGTTTTCGTTCTTTTTTGGAAGGTACCTCTGTTTCATCCCTAGGGAGGCCGTAGAAGGGTGGGAGGCCAGCAATTATTTCAGCAACCAGTTATATATCCTCCGACGCCCGTTTTTCTCACTTCCGAGCCAATGTTGAACACCCTTGGGCCATTTTCTTGAACTTTTAACTACATATTTGTGATGTACACACATGGGAGGACCCTAAAAGTTGGTGGCCGGCCACTAATGTTGCTTGACCCTTTTGAACCCCTCCTAAAAGTGGGTTGTTCTCTCTCCTGGGTCACTTTTTCCAGTGTTTGACCACATGGTTGTACTGTACACACATGGGAGGACACCAATATCATATGGTCGGCCACTAATTCAACTTGACCTTTTTGACCCTTGGCTGGCCGGCCATAAGAGGTGGCCGGCCGGCCACCTGCAGCTCCAAAACCTGGCCGGCCATAATCCTTACAGTGTGTACTTTACAGCTGTATAGCTGTTTTTCCCAAAAAATATCTGTATCCGGGGGACAGCTAGTGAGGGAAAGTTGTTCCTTTTTTCCCCACACTTTCCCTCCTTGCCCTCCCTCTCCTTGGTCCATATAACTGGCCTCCAGCTTTGGTCCAAGGGTTGGGAAAATTTTACCTTCAAGACTTGTATCCATATCTCCCTCTATCTCTCTCTTTCAACCAAAACAACCAAGTTCTACCACCTTTTCTTCATCACCACCTAGCATCACCACCACTACTCCATTTCCAGCAACTGGGGGAGTTTTCCAGCAGCTAAGAGGCACCACTTCTCAAGCCAAGAAGCAACCAAAGACTTGTCTTCAAGGGTGAGTAGCATTTCCCTCCTTTTGGTCCATATCTTGTGTCATTTATAAGCCATATATGCTTACTTTTTTGAGCTCCGGCCCTAACTGAAAGTGGCCTTATTTTGAGCTCTTTTTCACTTTTTCTTAAGGGCTCAACACTGTTTGAGCCCCCCATATTGCACTTGCTTCAATATCCTTCTTAAATACCGTTATCTTGCGTAGTATTTTTGGTTTGTGTGTGATCTGTTTTGGAGCATGATGTAAACTGTAAATAGGCTTATTTCGAGCCCCTCTTCAATATTGAAGAAGGGCTCATCACTGTTTGGGACCTCCATATGCCACTTCGTGTTATATCCCTCTTTGGTCCCCATTTTTGCATGATTTGGCGGCCTACTATGCTTCGGTTTTTGGTCATTTTACAGAACTGAAAATAGTCTTATTTTGGCCCATTGTTCATGTTTCATTAGGGGCCTTTCATGGTTTGGGACCTCCATATGCCACTTCATGTTATATCCCTCTTTGGTCCCCTTTTCTTGCATGTTTTGGCAGCCTACTATGCTTCGGTTTTTGGTCATTTTACAGCACTGAAAATAGTCTCATTTTTGCCCATTCTTCATGTTTCATTAAGGGCCTTTCATGATTTGGGACTTCCATATGCCACTTCATGTTATATCCCTCTTTGGTCCCCTTTTCTTGCATGTTTTGGCAGCCTATTGTACTTCTGTTATTGGCCATTTTACAGAACTGAAAATAGTCTTATTTTGGTCCATTATTCATGTTTCATTAAGGGTCTTTGGATTTTTGATGGATGTTTTGTATACTTTGTGCTTTGGCCATCTTTTGGCCCATTTCTTGCATGAGAGTTTAGCTATACTTGTGCTGGTTTTTGTGGTTTTCCATAAACTCTAAAATATCATATTTTTGGCCCCTCTCCAATATTGTAGAAGGCCCCTAATCTTTTTGGGGCCAGAAGCTGTGAGCTGCTTCATTATCTCATATTTAGGGCCATTTTTGCATGCTATTTTTGCCCTATTTGTGTTTGCTGTTTGGCCATGCTTTGAACTATAAAGATGCTTATTTTGAGGCTTCCTTGCTTCTGTCTTTTCATTCCATGTATCAATTATGCATGCATTGCATAGCTATAGGCCATTTCATGCGCTAAAATTCATGTTTCGGGAGAGATTCCATGCATCGGGTGTCATTTCGCCTTATTTCGGGGCTGTTTTCCCCTTTATTTTGCTACTGATTGCTGCATGTTTGCATGTCATATTCCATGCCTTTGCCATGTCTCATTAGAGTGGCATTTCGGTGCCTGAGGGTCGGTCCTCAGTTTGCGTGCACGCTCTCTCATATTGGTGTAAGCCCATCATTGCATTGCGTATGCCATTTCATCCATAGCATTGTGCATGTTCGGTTGTGTATTACCTCGTGTAGCCTGTGTGCCATTCCATGACATTGTGTATGTTAGGATTGTATCTTAGTTGCATTTCATGCATGTCATGCATATTGCATCCTGTTCGGGATAGGAGTTAGCCCGGGCACGGGAAACGAGGTGCATTTCGTACTCCGAGTGACAGAATGTGTCTCAAATTCCCCAGTCACCGACACTCCGGATTATCCATGATGGAGTTAGGTTTCAGTTTTACTTTCACGTGCATTCATTCTATATTGAGTTGCACATTTCGATTCCTCGGCCATCATGCATCGATATGCGTGATTGGTGGCACGAGGATCAAGGCATGCATATATCTGTGAAAATACATTGCTATGCCCCTTTCCTGCTCTCTGTTGCAGCAAATGAAGAATCAGCAAACTTCCGAAGTTTGGCCCGCTTTCCAAGAAAAATCACAAAACAGAGGCTAATCGGGGCATCCCAGTGGATTTTCGCACAAGGCGGCCCAAACATGCATCATTCATCAGAGTCAAGGCAGTCCCTGGCTTGCACGCCAGTTTTACAGCTTTCTTAGCTAATTTGATTAATTAATTAGGAATTTGTACATTATTCGGACTGTATTATTTGGACTGTAATATTCTTTTATTCGGACGCCCTTGCGCGGGGCACAACTGTAATAAGTTGTTGCGTGAGTGTGATGTATGTCTTCAACCACGTCTTTCTTCCCTTTATTCTCTGCTTTATGATGTTAGTATTTACGGCTATTTAATTAGAACGTATGATGCATGTTTGCATTCATTCATCTGTTTTGCAATGCACGGGCATGCGCATCATCACTAACTGCATAGTATTTCAATTTCAAGTTGAATTACTGTAGCACCCCATTTTGACCGACTTGAGACTCAGACGTCACAGTTGAGCACTTGGTGAATATTGCATTAATGCTGCTCGTTCAGAAGTTTCAGAGTCGCGCTGGAGCCCCGCCTCCGGAACTTCCGGCCTTCTTCGGGTGCCTGCCTCGGTTTGCGAACAGACTCGGTTTTTCTGCTGTTCTTTTCCTCAAGGGAGGGAGAGGTCCCGTAGACCATCTCTCAATGTCGCCGTAGGCTACATTTGGTGCCGTAGGCCATTTTTTCCCATTTCGAGCCCGTGTTTCGTTCGGAGGCGTCAGGGCGTGTGCCCTCGGTTCGAACGGCCTAACCCATCTCCGTTTTGCTCTGATTTTTGGGCATACACTTATTTTCTCCCTTTTGAGGACACTGGGGTCTGAAGAAAACCCACTTCGTGAGCCGAACCCACTTTCGGTGCTTAACGGGCAGTTTCCGGGCCCGAACTGCGTGTTTTGGCCCCGAACATTCGTTTATGCATCGGTTTTCGTTCTTTTTGCGGTACCTCTGTTTTTCACCAGGAAGGTCACTGTGAGGGTGGGAAGGCTATAATTGTGCAGAACCAGTTAATATCTCCTCCGGAGCCCCCGGCGCCCGTTTTCCCAACTTCCGGGCTAATGTTGAACACCCTAGGGTAGTGTTGCCAACTTTCACCAACAACTGTGATCTACACACCTTGAGGACCCAAAAAAGTCATGGCCGGCCATTCAATTGTCTATTTCTATTTTTGCCCTTCTCTTCCGGGCCAATGTTGAACACCTTGGCCGCATTCTTTGAACTTTGAACCACAATATCTGTGATAACACACTTTGGAGGACCCTAAATTTTATGGCCGCCATTAATTTTTCTTTCCATTTTTGCCCCTCCCTCTTTTCAAATGCAATGTTGAACAACCCTGCGAGTCACTGCTTGCCAAACCCCAAACCAATTATATGTGACCTACACCATGAGAGGACACCAAAAGTGGTGGAGCTAGTAATTTTTGGTCCGAAAAGCCAACTTCTTTTGGCGTCAAAAGTGTTTCAGCATGAATCCGGGAAGGAGAAGAAGCTGCGCGGCTTCACCAAAACGGGCGTAACTCTTTGCACAAGAGGAATTAAGTTATAAGGCCATCACCATTGGAAAGCTTACTTCCGGGGCTTCATTTTGCACTCAAGAATCTCCCAAGTCCAAGTCCGGGGGGGAGAGATGTGGTTGGTTGAAGTACGCTTGGACTGAATCTGCGCGGCTTCACGGAAAGGGGCATAACTTTTTCTACAGGAGGAATTTTAATGCAAGGTTTGCGCCATTGGAAAGCTAACTTCTGGGGCTTCATCCTAGGGGGTGGCCGGCCACTTTTTCTGGCCGGCCGGCCGTTTTTTTCTTTGATCTAGCCGGCCGGCTATGTTAAGTGGCCGGCCGGCCACCTGGAGCAAAAGTGATAGGCCGGCCTGCTTCTTCAGGTTGAGTGCATTCCAGCTGTGCCTTGGTTTTCTCCAAAAAATATCTACATCCGGGGGGACCCTTTTGGGGGAATTTTGCTCTCCTTTATGCCCCACCTTTACACCCTGCTTTTGGTCCATATAACCAGCTGCCAACATGCATTAGAGAGGTTAGAAAAACTCTCCTTCAAACATCCATACTCAACTCCATCTTCATCCCTCTCATTTCTTCAAAAAACCCTAAGTCCCTAACCATCATTCCTTCTACACCACCAAGCTCTACCACCACCACATCATTTCCAGCAACAAGGAAGGTTTCTCAAAGGCCAAAGAAGCTGCAAATTCATCCAAGAAGCAACAAAAGTTTGAGTCTTCAAGGGTAAGTAATACTTTTACCCTTTTGACCCTTTTTCTTGATCTATTTGTAAGCCCCACTTGCTTTTTGTTTCAAGCTCCGGACCTAACTGGAAAGGGCCCTCTTTTGAGCTCAACTTCACTTTTCATTAAGGGCTCAATCCTGTTTGAGCCCTCCATGACACACTTGCTTCATTGATCCTCTTGTATGTAACAATTTTGCATGCTATTTTTGGCCCATGAGCAATTTGTTTTCGAGTATGTTGTAAACTAATATTAGGCTTATTTTGAGCCCCTCTTCAACATTGGAGAAGGGCTCAACATTGTTTGGTGTTTCCATGTGTCACTTGTAGTTATATCCCTTATTTGGCCCCATTTTTGCATAAATTGGTAGCCCCCTTTGCTTCTGTTTTTGGACCTTGGTCCGAACTGAAAAAGTCCTTAATGGTCCGAAACCTCGAGCATATTTATTTTCGAGTATGTTGTAAACTGATATTAGGCCTATTTTGAGCCCCTCTTCAACATTGGAGAAGGGCTCAACATTGTTTGGTGTCTCCATGTGTCACTTGTAGTCATATCCCTTATTTGGCCCCATTTTTGCATAAATTGGTAGCCCCCTTTGCTTCTGTTTTTGGACCTTGGACAGTTCTTAAAAAGTCCTTATTTTGGTCCATACTTCATGTCTCATTTAGGTCCTTTCATGGTTTGGGGCCTCCATAGGTCACTTCATGTTTTATCTCTCTTTTATTCCCCATTCTTGCATGTTTAGTTAGCCTACCATGCTTTTGTTTTTGGCCATTTTACAGTTCTGAAAAAGTGCTTATTTTGGTCCATTCTACATGTTTTATCAAGGTTCTTTGGCTGTTTGGTGATTACTTTGCATACTTCATGTTATAGCCATTTTTGAGCCTCATTTTGCATCACATTTCTACCATGTTTGTATACTGTTTTGGCCATTTTACAGTTCTGAAAATATTCATATTTTTGGTCCCTCTTCAATGTTGTAGAAGGAACTTTTTCAGTTTGGGTTTTGTTTACATCACTTGCTTCATTACCCCTATCTTGGCCCCTATTCTTGCATGCTATTTCTGCCATATCTATGCTTGCTGTTTGGTCATGTTTATAACTGTGAAAGTGCTAATTTTGGGACTGTCTAGCTTCTGTCTTTGCATTGCATGTCCATGTCGTGCATGTTTAGCATAGCTATAGGCCATTTCGGGTGCCTAATGTGGCATTTCGGGGCAATCCCTTGCATTTCATGTCATTTCGCCTCATTTCGGGACTGTTTTCCCCCATATTTTGTTGCTGAAATTCTGTTAGAATGATTGCCATCCATTCCATGTCATTTCATCATATTTTGTCACCGCCTCGGTTTGCGTGCCCGTGTGCACGCATTTCGAGGCACTTCATTTTTATCCGCCGGCATCCTATGTGAGTGTGGCTGAGGCTCACTCATGTTGGTATAAGCCCATTTGTCATTTCCATGTCATTTCATCATTTTTTGTCACCGCCTCGGTTTGCGTGCCCATGTGCACGCATTTCGAGGCACTTTATTTTTATCCGCCGGCATCCTATGTGAGTGTGGCTGAGGCTCACTCATGTTGGTATAAGCCCGTTTGTCATTTCCATGTCATTTCATCATATTCCATCATTGCCTCGGTTTGCGTGCCCGTGTGCACGCATCTCGAGGCACTTCATTTTAATTCACCGGCATCTTATGTGAGTGTGGCTGAGGCTCACTCATGTTGGTATAAACCCATATCATGTT
>NW_021025515.1:1152503-1182531 GCF_004153795.1 Camellia sinensis
CTCCTCTCGTACCCAAGTTCCCGAGCCGAGGCAACTTTGGTGATGACGGACACGTGGCCTTTGGCACCGAGTCAGGGTTTCCTAAATTTCCCATTAAAAACATTTAGGTGGCGACTCTGTATCTGTTTGGCACTTCTTTTCAAAAATCTGTTTCTCAAAACGATTTGCCGGATTTGGACTCTTTGGTTCAGATTTAGAACTGTGACAAATTTAAGAGTCCTGAGCTGTAGTGACCCCAAATGAACGGAACGGGACTCACCCTCCCGGGGCGTTCGGGGACGTCTACAAGCGGGTTTTTCTTGAATCTCGGGATGCATGAAGCATGAGCCCTAGCGGGTTTTCTTGTATCTCGGGACGCGTGAAACGCGAGACCGAGTGGGTTCTCTTATTTCTTAGGATGCGCAAAGCGTGAACCCAAGCGGTCTTTCTATTTCTCGGGATGTGTAAAACGTGATCCTTAGCGGTTTTTGTTTTTCAGTTTCTCAGGACATGTGAAACACGACCCTGAATAGTTTGCTCAGTTTCTCAGGATTCATGAAACGCAGCCTTGAGCGGTGTTTTCTTTTCCAGTCCCTTGTTTTGGCATGGTCATAGCGTGTTTTAGTTCTTTTTGCATCAAACCTGCGATGGTTTTAAGCTTGGAGCTGCTCATTATTTTGGTTATTGCATTTGTTATTGCTTATTGCATCTTGCATAATCATGAGTTTTCAAAATAGCTGGCTTCACGTAGCGTGTTAGTTTAGCTCTCAAAGTTGCATTGTGCTTATCATTTGCATCTTGCCCCGGAACTACGCTAGTTTGATTCCTGGCAAAGGGATATGTAGGTAGCCTGTGGGCGCAACCATTTGTTTCTATCTTGATTGTTTGTCCAAGTCTTATGGCCTTGTCAAAATGGGTCATCTCTGGGTTTTGACATTCACTTACGTCATTTCATGACTCTGAGTGATGTCAAAGAAGGGCAACTGTAGG
Organism: Camellia sinensis; assembly: GCF_004153795.1. Classification (NCBI taxonomy): domain Eukaryota; kingdom Viridiplantae; phylum Streptophyta; class Magnoliopsida; order Ericales; family Theaceae; genus Camellia; species Camellia sinensis. Next base: position 1,153,473 of record NW_021025515.1, read on the forward strand.
CACTCCATTTTTGACGGCCCTTACGACTTGCACACCATTGCATGCACACCCGATGATGGGTCTATATACTCTTCAAGTGCTCAAAGTCCTCAGCAGAAAGCCGTAGCTTTGAGCCTTTCAAACCCTGTACATCTGTTGCCCGATTTTTGGACCAAACTCGGTACTTTTCAAGCCAGCAGCTTCTGGTGGCTTGCCGGCCACCTCAGGGTGTGCTGTCTTGGTTTTGTTGCATGAATTGCTTCTTCTCTTCAAAAGGTATAAGGCTTTGCCTATTTGCCTGCTTTCTCTGCTATTATTCTTGCTATTTTCCAACTGTTTTGGGCTATAAAAACTCCGTGTTTTTGGGCTGATGCTTGGGTTTTAAGGCCATTAAAGGTTGAGGGGTGATCCACCCTTCTTTGTACCTTGTTTTGGAAGCCTTTGCTCTTGTGTTTCCCACCCTTGCGTCATCATTTTCTGAGCTTTTAAACACTGATTTTCAGAGTTATTTCAGTGGTCAAAATCATTTTTTGAAGTTCAAATTTAGAGGGGTTAGCCTCCCTTCCTTGTGTCTTGCTTACTAGCTTAGCTTGTGCCATGTTTTAGCATATTAATTTAGCTATTGTTAGCTTAATTCCAGCATGGTTTAGTACTTATTTTAGACTGTTTTAGCACTATTTTTAACTACTAGTTGCATTTGAGCTTTGTTTTACATGTTTGTAGTGTGATAGTCCCCATGAGTTTGGTGTTCTAGGCCTTAGACACCATCTCCTTTGAGTTGATATCATTTATTTATGCTTTTCTCACTCATTTTCAGCACTAATATTCTCTGCAACCTCCCTCATTTCTATGCGTTTGTTTTTCTTTGAGAGTTGTTTCAAGCTTCTTGTTCTTTTAAGCATGAGATTGAGGTTATCATGCCTAATGGTTTAATCACTTTTGAGGGTTCATTATCAACGACATGACATCTCTTTTATGTCTTAAGTTAAATCTTGGTTTGGTACTTCACTCCACTAGAGGACTTAAATTCACCCTTTGGACTCAATTGATTAAATAATGGTTGGTAATTTGAAATGGAGTAAAATTGAGACTAAAATGGTACAAGATAATAAGTGTTGTGTTCAATCGGACGTTAATTGAATAGATAGAACTTGGGCCATTTCATACTTAGTAGTGATGAAATGATTCAAGTCTCCAAGGTCATCACTTCCCTTGATCTTTTGTGATAGGGAGGTGGTTTTTGAGAGTCTCATTTCATTATAGTTATTGAATTTGCATACTTGGTTTCACAAGCCATCATGCAATGAAATTGCATCTATTGATGGTTTGTGAACCAAACTTGCTACTCCTTTGATTTGTTCATGAAAAGGAGGGGTGAGTTGTGCAAACAAACCCTTGAAATAACCTGTATATGCTATATTTGTCCTCTGTTACAGCATGGAGAACTGGGTAGCAGTGGCCAACAGGCCATTTTCCATGGCCTGTTGGTGGCTGACAGACCACCTTTGATGGCCAATCGGCCATCACTGGTGGCCGGCAACCTTTATCACTGGCCGGCCGGCCACTAATGTAAAATTCAACATGTTTATAAGGCAGAGCTAAGTTATTCTGGAAGTGGCCGATAGTGTTGGTGTTCTATTGTGCAATAGAGGTTCTCCAGAAGCAAAATAGTGGCTTTTCGGGTGGAAATCGAACACATGCATGAGCATTCCTCGCATATCGAGCCTATTTAGTTTAAATACTTAGCTTAGCCATTTGTTGTAATTAATTAGTTGCAGCTAGTTAATTTTGTAAAATGTTGTAACTAATTAGATAATTAATTATTTATTCAATTTCGTTTCGTAATTAGTTAGTTAACTAGAATAGTTAGTTGATTCATTTGTTGTAAAAATTACTTAAGTAGTTTAGCTATTTACTCATTTTGTTTTGTAATAATTAGCTTAAGCTTTAATTAGTTAGTTAATTAGCTTAGTTTATTCAAACTCTCCTTCGTGAGAGCGCAATGATGTAATAACGTGTATGTCTTCCAACCCCACGTCTTTCTCCATTTTATTTAACTTCTTACGATGGTTAGTTTAGGGACATCATGTTTTGTATAGCATACTTCATGTTTGCATTCATTTGTATTTCGTGCACCGAGGCTCAGTTCATCATTCTAACTGCATTGTTAGTTTAAATACATTTTTGAGTACGTGCTTAGACTGCATGCTACATAATTGCTTCACATATCATGTTAAGTAGCCGAGCCTAAGTAATTGCATGTTTCATGCGTTGCATTAGTCATATTGCATAGTTAGGAATCTTGCATTGTTAGGAATCTTGCATTTTTCTAACTCATTTCTCTTTTTGGCTTGGAGTACTAGGTGAGCCTTTACTCGTTTTAGCATAATTACATGAGTGTGGTTGTTACCATGTCTAGCATGCTTGCCATGAGGCTAATTGCTTAATTGCTATAACTACTTGAATGCCTGTGGATGAAGGCTAGTTGCTTGAATTGGAATAATTTGAGTAATGTTCATATGCGATCACTTTTTCAAGTAATACATATTTCGAAGCAATTTTCAAAACAAACATGAATCGAGATGTTTCAATTCTTACAATGTTAGTCTATACTTGTGTGTGTGCGTATCACACAGTAATGTTGGCCTAATAAACTGAAACAAGAGCATATAATGTACATACGATTCATATCATGATTAGTAGAGACCGATCTTTGATCAGGCGAGCGGGGGTGCTCAAATGCATTCATGACCTTTTCCTCTCCTACCTAAGTTCCTGAACCGAGACAGCCTTGGTGATGACAGACAAGTGGCCTTTGGCATGAGTCATGGGTTTCCTTAATTTTTCCAAAATAAAATATTTAGGTAACGACTCTATATCTGGCAAAGCAGTCCATTTTTTTCAATTTGATTCAAAATCAATTTTCTAAAAGATTTGTCAGATCTAAACTCTTTGGTGTTTATCAATTTCACATTGCGCTTATCAGATTAGATTAAGAACCGCGGGAGTCCGAATTGTAGGGATTATTTCACCTTCCGAAAGGGGGCGCGAAAAAGTCGAGCTACATACCGCCATTAACTCTAGATCGTGGGTGGGATAATTTCTCTCATGTGTTTTCAACTGCCGTGACCCATACGCTACCACCTTCCTCTCTTACATCAATGCACAACCGAAACCTTCCTGAGATGTATCATAATAAACTGAACAGCCCAAACTCCTCTCCAGAAAAATCAAAATTGGAGCAGTAGTGAGTCTAACCTTAAGTTCTTGAAATGATTTTTCAGAAGTCTCACTGCACACGAATTTAATTCCCTTCCTTGTCAATCTAGTACATGGTGAGGCCAATCTAGGTAAATCATTCACAAAACGTTGGTAATACCTAGCTACACCCAAGAAACTCTGGATCTTAGAGGCATTCTTAGTTTGCTCCTAATCTTGCACTGCGTCTATCTTAGATGAATCCATGGTCACCCCTTCTCTGAAAACCACATGGCTTAAAACGTAACCTCGTTGAGCCAAAACTCACACTTCCCAAGCTTAGCATATAATTGATGTGCTCTAAGCAACTAAAGTACAACCCGAAAGTGTTCCTCATGCTTCTCATCAGAGGGTATGTAAACTAGGATGTCTTCGACAAAGACAACCATGAATCAATCTACGAACTCATGAAAAACTTGATTCATCAAGTCCATAAACGAAGCCGGTGCATTAGTCAACCCAAAAGGAACTACTAAGAACTCATAATGGCTATACTGCGTACGAAATGCCATTTTTTGAATATCCTCCTCCTTCACCCTTAACTGATGATAACCTGATCTCAAATCAATCTTAGAAAAACAACGAGACCTTTCAACTAGTCAAACAGGTCATCTATTCATGGTTTTGGGTACTTGTTCTTAACAGTTACTCGGTTCAACTTTTGATAATCGATGCACAGTGGCAATGTGCCATCTTTCTTTTTAGCAAAAAGAGTCGGCGCTCCCCAAGGTCATGTACTAGCATGAATGATGCCCTTATCTAACAAATCCTGATGTTGCACCTTTAACTCAAACAACTCGGCTGATAAAAATCTATATGGTGCCATAAAAGTCAGAGCCGTGCCTGGCGCTAAGTCAACTGAGAACTCAATCTTTCTATGTAGTGGCAACTCTGTGAGATTTTTGAGAAAAAAATATGGATATTCTCTAACTACCCTCAACAATTCACCCTGGATTATTCTACCCTCATTAGTTACTGTGATGGCAAAAAGAAAACTCAACTCTCCTCAACCTTAAGGTTATACAACGGAGGGGTAGGACTAACACCTTTGTCACACATGAAGTAAAAGCGTTTCCCTGATAGCATACATATAGATATCCTCGTATGATGGCAATCTATCATGGCCCGGTAATGAGTCAACCAATCTATACCTAGAATTACGTTAGAAGCATGCATGTCAAGAATAATAAAATCGAAAGAGAGCCAACGATCTGCAACCTCAATCTCACAAGAGCGACATACTCGACCCAATGCCGCTCTACCCTCAATAGGTGTTTCAACCAAAAGAGAAGACTCCAATAATTAAAACTCCAAACCCAAAGTGGATGTAATAGAAGATGATATGAATGAATGAGATGCACCAATATCAATCAACATGTTGGCAGTAGAGTTGAACAACAAAAAGTTACCTCTCATTACAAAAGGTTTTGGCAACTGATCTAGCGTGGTAACAGCATGCAGATTGAGCCGAAGTGGCTTCCTAATTGGCCCACGAGGCTTGTGCTGACTGTGCTGGCTGCTAGCTCTATGCTTGCCTCAAACCTGACGCATTAGATGTGCCACCAGATTGACGACAAAACCTCTTCAAGTGCCCCGACTGTCTACACTGATAACCGGTATACGACTAACCTCTCTCCTGACTCTGGCTCTGAGGATGAGCCGACGACGGTGTAAACTATTGCCTTCCTCCTTTCTGCGGGCAAACTAAAGATTTGTGCCCCAACTGACCACATTTGAAGCAAATGAACCCTTCCTGGTTACCTCTTCCTGAACCCAAACTTGGCACTAGAAAGGTGGATAGGGATTGTGTAGCCTAGGACTGTTGTGAGGTGGAACCCCTTTGCCGTTTGTTGTCCCTAATGTCCCCCTAAACATCTTGGGACCTTTGCCTAGAGCCTCTCATCCGTTCCTTCTCCGCTTGTATTACGGTCTTAAAGTGAGCCGCCGACTCCACAAAATGATCATAATCTCGAATCATTGATTCGGCCACCTGAGGGTACACGGGGATGACTCAAAGGAAGAAACTCAACTGACACAACAACACAAGACAAAACAACGAAAATAAAACTCACAACTTAACTATTTACAGGACACAATTCAAAACAAAATCAGTATCCTTGAGACAAAAAGGGGTTTTCACTCTTCAAGTCCAACGGTAGAATTCACGAAAAACTTCAAGTATCCCATGGGATTGTCCAAACCAGCTTTCAATTTAGTATTAACATCCACACCTAGTAGGATTGATTTCAGACTTTCAAATTAGGTCTCACATATTGAGCCTCCTAATTACCCCAGTTATCCCCACACATCTCATTGACTGTGTTGGCTGGGGTCAAGGCAAGCCGTGGATGAGATTTATGTTATAGGATGGCAATCTATTGTAGTCAAGGAGAAGTTTATTGACAGCTTTGGGATTTTCAGGTGAGGTAATGACCTTATTGTCAATCAAGCCTTGAATTTCATGGCGAAGGCGAAAGCAACGGTCAGCATGGTGACCGTATTACTGATGGAATGTAGAATATTAGGTAGGATCATGTCTAGGTAGAAGAGGATTAAGGAAAGGTCAAGGATTGAGCGATTTGAGATACCTTTTTTCATCAGTAGCTTCAATGCACAGGTTGGGCTCATATGGAGATAGGTGAAAGTTCGCTTTTGGGAAGAGGAAGCATCAGTGTTAGAAACATTGGCAAACAGGTTGGCGAGTGTCGGCTGGGTATTCATGGGCTTGGGACTGGAATCAGGATGGGTGCTTCTAGTAAAGTACCCCTCCTTATTGTTTGGCTTTCCTTTGTTTGCTAACCTGTGAGTAACCCACATTTGAGCATTGGTGTGTCGAGTAGCGAAAGTTTCATCGACAACACTTTCAACAAGTGCAAGGACTTGCTATTTGTTTAGGCCTTTGGTTTTCAGAGCTTCGACAACCCATCAAAGATGTGCACAAGGGTCAATAGTCACCCCAGACTCATTCTTGCTACTTGCTTCGGCCCTGTTTGCATTTGATTGGCCCATTCCACTTTTAGCTTGTCTCAAGATTGGAGAATTCTTTGGTACAAAATCCCCAGCATGAGGTGTGGTAAAGGATGGGGTCAGAACCCCAAAGGGTAAATCTGCCACCGTTCCTTGAAGGTCTTCGATCATTCCCAACATCTCAGTAATAGTTGGTTCGGCCATTTGGAGCTCTTGGTGTATCCAAATCGGATTAGGTGTATCCATCATGCACAAATTAGTATTTTCAAAAATGATACCTCTGGCGTGGGCAAATGTGATGGAGTGATATATCTATATATACTGGGGTTGAAGGTAGGAGGTAGTGTATGGATGAGATTAAGGTGAGGATGAAGTACTTGGTCATGGATTGGGAGTGGGTTAGTGGTAACATTGTGTTCTGGAGGTGGAGTTATCATCTGGTTATCGATAAGATTCTGAACCTCATGACGAAGACAGTAGCAACGATCGGTGCCATGACCGCGCTGGTGATGGTATGAACAGTATTTGGTGGGGTTATGTCTACCAGGGAGTGGGTTAGGAAGAGGTTGGAGATCAAGGGGTTTGAGATACCCTCTGTCCATCAGGACTTTTAGTGTACTGCTAGGCTCATGTGGAGGGAGGTGAAAGTTCTTCCTTGAGCTCGAGTTGGGCCGGCTGTTTATGGGTTGGTATTGGCAAAAGGGTTAACATTTTTTGATTGGTGGCGACATTATTGATTTTAGTGGGTTTGGGAATAGTGCTACTGCTAGCATTGGTACTTCTATAAAACACCCTCCTTGTTGGTTTTCTTGTTCTAGGAATAATCCTTTTGTTAAATACGCTCTCAATTTTAACCCCTAATTCATGCAAATTTTGGAAAGTGAACAGTGGAGCGACTAGTAACTTTTGTAACATATCAGGCTCAAGGTTCTACAACATTATCCACACTTGGTCCCTCTCAGAAGGTTGATCTATCATTTGTGCTTCCTTTGCTCTCCATCTTGCAACAAATACCACAAAAGGTTCTTTAGGATTCTAGTGGGTTGCTTCAAGCTCTTGGGTGGTCATTTCTATTTGGGTATTGTAAGAATATTGATTGACAAATGCCTCAGCCAAATCTTCCCAGTTCTGCTTCATTTTATCCTCTAACTTGGCATACCAAGTTGCTGTTATACTCAACAGGGTTCTTCCATACATAGAAAGTTTCTGAGGCTTAGTCAGACTCATTAGTTTCAAGATATCCAAGAAAAGTCAGATATATACCATAGGATCTCCAGACCCGTCGAAACGGTCAATGTATGGCATTTTGAATCTGTTTGGGAGCCTTACGGCAGCCTAGGTGTACTCGTCCTTAATGTCAATAATAGAGTTAATTCCTTGTGCCTTTTTGAATTGCTTCTCAAGGTTAGCAAATTTTAACAAGGTTGGGTCGAGATCATTAATGTCAAGGGGAAAAAGCCCCTCAATAGTGTAGACACCACATTTTTGACGACCTAGAAGACTTGGGTGCAACTGATTAATCACTCAATGATGAATGTGTACGCTTGTCCAAATGCTCGAAATCCTGAACAGAAAGCCTCAACTTTGAGCTTCAAAAGAACCACAACCTTTGCGCCTTGTTTTTGGACCAAAATAATAGTTTTTTAAGCCTGACTATCTGGGTGCCTGCAGACCCGCTAGTGACTCCAGCTGTCCACTATTAGTGGTCGGCCATCCCTTTTTAGTGGCCTACCGGCCACTTGTGACTCTAGCCACCCATAATTAGTGGCCTGCTGGCCACTTGTGTAAAATTTCAGATCTTTTTGCCAGCTGTGCCAGCTGTCTCCATAGGTGCATGCATGATACCAGCTGTATGTATACTGATATTTCCGAGAGCCAAACCTAATTTTCTATATATAAATGACTCCCTCTCATTTTTTTAAGGTTAGAAAATTTTGGAGAGCAAAAGTTTTGGAAAATATTTCTCTTTCTACATTGCTCTCTCTCCCTTGCAACTTACATAACCGTTGCCTAGACACTTTAAACCGAACCTTGAGAGATCTTTGATGAGGTGCTTAAGCTTGCATTTTAGCATTTGAGAGTGTGAAATTACTGGTTTGGGAATTGAAGGGATCATTCCTCTTCATGAGGTATACATTCTAGTTCTTTTGTACCATCTCTTTCTCATCTTTTCTTGCTGTTTTTGAGTTGTTTATCACCTGTAGTTTTGGGCTGAAACTTGTGGTTTAAAGCCATTAAAGGTAGAGGGGTGGATCACCCTTCTTTGAACCTTGTTTCATAGGCTTTTACCTGTAATAACCCGACCTTCTTATATGCTTCCTGGTACACTTTCAATCTCTTATTATGTGCACTTATATACTTAATGTGAAACTCCGTGTGAAATTAAGTTTAATTGTGTGAATTATATGGTTATAAGAATATATCTGTCCATTATGAGAAATATCTGTTACCATTGTGACGTTTGGATCAGTAATTGGAAGCCTTAGAAGCTTAATAATCTGAAATTGACTTTATAATTGTGATCATCATGATTTTTAGATCAGAATATGAATTTTTATAAAAAAATTTGATTTGGAATGATTAAATTGATTAAATTATAGTTAACTCTCAAATAACCCTCTTTAAGTTCTTCACCTAGTCACTTCTATGTGATAAGAGAAATATCTCCTGAGAAAAGAGAGAGCGTAGACAGAATGAGCTAAGGAAGAAAAGTTCAACAAGGAGAAGATTGGGAAAATGAGAAGGGTTGTAGAGATTTTAACTTATGGTATGTATAACCCACTTTGAATAAACTCTCTCTTGGACTTGAGTAAGAATTTCTTTTGTATTCATGTAATTAGGGTTTGTAAATGAGGTCATGAGTGTGGCAATTGCTTAATCGAAAGGATGTTCTTATTATTGTCTTGTTTTGGAGTTAATTTGAGTTATGTGGAGGAATTGCATCCTATTCTCTAATTATTTATGTTGAACTTACATAGTGATACATATATATTGTTCATGTGCCAAATATAACCATAAACATAAAGGAATTGAATTGTATATGTGAATCAAGGAAAAATTATGGCCTAAGTAGACTTGCAATTCATGTTTATTGTGGTGTTACGACTTATAATACGTGATTATGGTAATGTTGTGCCATTATATTGAGTTCATTTCGCCTATTTTGTGCCTTAGAATGAGTTTACCTAATTGAATATTGCCTAAATTCGAAGCTGCTCAAAATAGGGGTTTCGACCGCACGTGTGGGGTTCACTGCCGCATGTGCGGGAAGCACCACCGTACGTGTGGGGCTCACAGCCGCACGTGCGGAAAACAAGGCAAACCGATGTTGAGGTACTAAAATAAAAGCACGTGCGCGGGAGGATTACCGCACGTGCGGCCCACCTTCCCGCACGTGTGGTGAAGGACTGCTGCACGTGCGGCCCAAGAGAAAAAAACTTCTGTGTTTCTTTTCTCCCATTTGACCTTCTGGGATTGCTAAAATGTGTGTTTGAGGCTTTTACAATGCTTGTAATTGAATGAATGATGAATGAATCGGTTACCGATTGAAAAGGAAATGGGACTAACTTATGAGTTGTATGTGTGTAGGTTACATACCGAAAGGGACTGTCGCTTTGCCACAGCACTGTGAGTAATAGTAGTGTAGTGTTATGTTTCGTTTACTGCTAATAGTGATCGTTGGCGTTCTGTTATGCATAAGTAAGCTATGTTCCCTTATGGTAAACTTATGTGTGTTATTGAATGATGATATCCTTATAGACCCGAGGTCGTTCTGCTTTGCTAGTGATGGGCCCGAGGCCGTTCAGTTATAAGCTACGGAGTGTGGACAACTCTAAGACTGAGGGAGGTGATGGCATGTCGATGTCTCACCGACCCTAATATGATTTGAATTGATTATGATTCTTGGCCAGAGGCCAAGGGAGGTAGTGTACATGTCGACGTTCTACCTACCTTCCAATGTGTGAACAGCTGTCGAGATGTGGGCCTAAAGCCGTTCTATATAACATGATGGGCCTAAGGCTGCTCCGCATGATATTGGGCCTGAGGCTGTTTGTACATATAATGGGCCTGTAGACCGCCCAAACTTCCTCCGCGCGCCCCCCTTTTGGAGAGGGCGCATATTTGGTTCTAGCTACTACAGTTCGGACTCCTGTCACAGTTCTGAATCTAATCTCACAAAGTGCAATGTAAGACTGATAAATCACCAAAGAGTCCAAATTCGGCAAATCGTTTTGGAAAATTGATTTTAATCAAGAAGTGCCAAACATGGACTGCTTTGCCATATTTCAGAGTCACCACCTAAATGTTTTGTTTTGGAAAATTTAGGAAACCCTAACTCGTGCCTTAGGCGACGTGTCCGTCATCACCAAAGTTGCCTCGGCTCAGGAACTTGGGTATGAGGGGGGAAGGTCATGAAATGAGCACCCCCGCTCACCTGAACAAAGGATCGGCCTCTACTAAACATGATATGTGGATTTTGAAACACATGCGTTCTTATTCTGATTTATTAGCTAACTTACTATGAGATGCGCTCAGTATACAAGTATAGACCCAATCACGCGGATTAGAACAAAACAACTGATGTTTGTTTTTCGAAAATAGTTTGAAAGTGCTACTCGCAAGTAGGCTAAAGCGCGGATTTTCCACCCACAGGTGGGCTTAGAAAAACAAGATTTTGCCACTCCGCAAAGTGAGCTTAAAACTCACAATCATCGAGTTCTTCCAATTCAGGCAATCAAGCCTCTACCCATAGACATTCATGCAGTTAATCACTTAAGCAAATATCCTCATGGCAAGCATGTTGTTATGGCAACACTCACACTCATGCAAGGATGCTAAAGCGTAAACACTTGCAGTGTACTCCGAGCCAAAACAAGAAACTAGTTAGAAATATGCATGATCCTAACTATGTCAACAATGCCTAATGCAACACATGCAAAATGTAGCTAAATAGGCTCGGCTAGTCTAAGATGGCATTTGAGTGCAACACTCGGTAACATGCTTTGAAACACATATTCAAGTAAGTATTAAAATTCAATGCAGTTTGAATGATGTGCCGAGCCCGGTGCATGAAATACGAATGAATGATGCACGCATGCAAAACATAAGAATGCTAATTGAAACATGCCCTAAAACTAACCACTGAAAGCGGGTAAATAAAAGGGAGAAAGACGTGGGGCTGGAAGACATTCACACACACACGCACACTTATTACAACATTTTCCCTCTCGACGGAGGGTCCGAATAAATAAGAGCTAAGCTAAGCTACTTATTACAAATCAACTAATTAACTTTGCTAAGCTAATTAATTACAAACCGGATTGAAAATAGCTATTCTAAGCTAATTAGAATATTACAGGACAAAGTGAATAGCTAGCTAATCTAAGCTAATTAGAATATTACAAAGATGAATTGAATTAGCTAAACACATTGACTAATTAATTACAGAAAACCGGCAAATTAACTAACTAAGTAATGCAGTTAAAATGGCCTTAGGGGTGAGGGAGAGATGCATGCTTGGCTCGCTTCGCCCGAGAAATGCCTTGCCTTGCCATAAGTTGTCTCTGTTTGCACTCACGGTGACCTTGGAACATCGAACGCACTTTCAGGTTGCATCTGCCTGAAAACAGGAGCATTCTGGACAGGTTTACTGCAAATGGCTGGCAGGCCACTTAAACTGGTCGGCAGGCTACTTAAACTGGCGGGCTGGCCACTTCAAGTGGTCGGCAGGCTAGTAAGTGGTCGGTCGGCCACTTCCCTTTCCAGAATCCCATCTTTGCTGCAACAGAGATCAACAGAGGCACAACAATGCATTTACAAGGAAATGTGTGTGCAACTATTGTCCTTATTATTTCTCAAGCTCAAAGGAGCATAGTACTCGGCTCTCAAGCCACCAATCGCGCATCTCAATGCACGATGGAGAAAGAGCCAAGCTTGTACAATGTTAGTGAATACACAAACAAGACTCGAAGAGCCTCCACCTTATCATGCATGATTAAGGGTGTCGGCGACCGAGAAATGCAACATGTTTCATCACTTTGAGTATGAAACGTGCCACATTCCTCGTGTTTGGATTAACGTCTGATCCAAACATAATGCAATGCAAACAACATGCTTATCTTTCAATGATAAAATGGCATGCGCAAGACTCTAAGACCACGGCCTAATCATGAGTGATCAAAGGCAATGGAGACAAAGGGGATCGGCTCACTTTCATCACTTTGAGTATGAAGTGGACCAATCCATCTTATGTTCAACATAACGTCCGGTTGAACACGATGCAATACAAACAACATATGTAATGCATGCTCAAATGCCAAATACGTTAAGCTAGTAAAGAGCATCACTCAAGAGGCATGCATTATCAATCTCAAATGACTAAACCAGCCATGGACATACCTAAGATACTCCAAAATAGTGGCCAATACACACCAAATCTTAGGCACAAAGACAAGAAATGCATGCTCACTCATTTGCTGACAAGCAAGGCACAAAGCTCAATTTTCAATCACATTGAAAGAATGACATATATGAGAGCATGACAGAGGTACAAGCACTGAAATCTATGGGAGCCGAATAAATAGAAGAGTCGGAAGGTGCGTACCCCAAAAATTCGATATTATTCGGCTCCATACTACGTGACTAGGATGCCAAATACGTTAGGAAGGCCGAATAGCCGGAGATCAGTAGTTCCGAACAAATAAAAGGGGAATGAGATAAACGTAGGCTCAGGCCCCGAGGCCCAAAAAGTAAGTATAAATACAAGAACCACAGATTTAGAAAGGTATGTACAAATCACTTCACTTAACTTAGTAAACAAGCCATCCTGAGTGTTTGAACTGACTTGTTGTAGACACCCCATTTTTTACCGTCCTCAAGACTTGGACGTCACCGCTCGAACACTCAGTGATTACTCATGTTTGTGTTTCGTTTTGAGTTCCAGGAGGTCTCGGCTACGTGCCTTGCCTCGGGATCTCTCAACTTGACTGTTCTGTGCTTGGTTTTGCACCAAACACTTGTGTTTTTGCTTCTGAGGGTAGAAAGTAGCTTGTTAGCTACCCCTGACACCCACCGGCCTTGGTTTGAGGCCACCGGCCATGTTTTGAGGCTACCGGCCATTGGTGAATTATACCATTGGCCGGTCGGCATTCAGTATGGCCGGCCGGCCATCTGTTTGGCTGGTGACCTCCTTTTCTGGCCGGTAGCACCTTTTTACCTTTTTCAGGCATGGTGCATGCCAGCTGTGCCAGCTGGAATGCACCAAACCTGCCCCGGGGCATACATGTGGCTGTTTTGCCCTTTTTGCACCCTTTTGGTCAAAAATTCTTGAGGAAGCTTGACCCTTTGTGAAAGCTTCCTCAAGAAGCTTGCCAGCTGTCCTAGCTTCCTCAGGAAGCCTTGCCCCCTTTGCCCCCTTTGATCCCTTTTTTTGTTTAGCTTCTTTGAGAAGCTTCAAACATTTGTTTTGTCTATATATAGAGCCCCCCTCCTCCATTTTTGGGGGTTGAACGAAAAAAACTAGAGCTTATACATATATTCTGATATACATCACTCTCTCTATATATTTCCCTCTCTCTCCTCTTTTGTGTGTGTTTTGTGGCCTAAAAGTGTGTTTTGACCTTAGTTTTGCACTAAGACACACACCATTACACCACACTTCGGCCTTGAGGGGCTTAGAGGGTTTGTTCTTGAGTTTTTGGACTAGTTTTGATCATAGGAAGGTGGCTCATCTTGTTGTTCCTCAAGGTTTCTTCAAGGGTAACATTCTTACTTTAGATTCCTCAATCTTGCACTAGATTTTTTCCTACCTTGCTTGCTGTTTTAGACTTTGTGTATAACAGAAAAAAGTCTTGTATTTTCATGCTTGAGATCTTTCATTAAGGTCATTTGGCTGTTTGGGGCCGACCTCCCCTTCTTAGGCCTCTTTTGGCCTCTTTTTGTGCTCTTTTGTTAGGCTTTGGTTACTCTTATGTATTGGCTTTCTCACCACTAAAATCTAGTGGATTTTTAGTGGTGAAGAAGAGGTTTTGGGGTTTTTCTTAGGGGAGGGACACCCCTCTCCCTTGGTGTCTCTTTTGTTTGCATATTTGGCTCAATATGGTAGCATGCATGCCTAGTCTTGTTTGGCTTTATTTCAGAGCTTATTTGGTGCTCATTTAGCATGTATTGTCTCTGCCTCATGTTGGTTTGTTGACCCCTTGCATGCATAATACACTTGCCTTGTATTTCTCTATTTTGCTTAGGAATGCATATTGCCTTTGGACCATCATGCTTGCATATTTTGGCTCAGCTTTGTGAAGCTTCAGGTCATGTTTTGCCATGCTTAAGGACTGTTTGGTACTGATTTGGTCATATTTGCCATGTTTGATATAGCCACCATGCATTTTGGTTTGAGTGCCTTGGGTGTGTGGGTCACTAGCATGCTTTACTTGGCTTATTCCCATAATTTGGCATCATTTGAGATCATATTTTAGTCCATGTAATGTGGTCTTACACTTGCAGTTGGCTCTCTTTCAATGCTTTGAAGTGTTGTAGTTTTGTGCCTCAAGAGTTGGTCATTGTGTTTGCCACCATGTTTAGACATTTGGGATGCCATCTAGGTGGGTTTTGGGGCTCATTCTAACATGCCATAGCTCTTACTTTGTTGGTCTAATGTCCATGTTTGTCCTCTTTTAAGTGTGCTTGAAAGTTGGCTTTTGTGCCTTAGTCTTGGGCCCATTGGTTCGCATGATTGTCTTGCATGTTGGCACCATCATTTTAGTACCTTTGGCCACTGTTTTGGGGCATGGCTGAGGTCTCCCATTTCAGTTTAAGACCACTTTTGTACCTAGTTGCATACTTGGCATGATGTATGCTGCATTACATTAGGAGCATGCTTGCATTATATCTTGTTTGCATGTTCGCACCTTGTTTAGTTAAGTTGCATCACATAGTCTTGTTGTATACTTGATATGTTCATATTGCATTAGTCTAGCTTGCATGGTTAGCTAATGTCTTGTTGCATTTAATTAGCTCACTCGTATGGCATTGCATGAGTTGCATTACTTTGTATTGTACATTGCATATATGCATTGCATTGCTTGGCTTGGGGTGTCAAACCAAGCATGAGGGGAGAGGTGTGTTCGTACCCAAAGTGACGAAACACGTCTCAACCCTCGGTTGCCGATCCCCTTGACCTCAATATGAAAGGGTGTTAGCATTCATTTGTGTCTTGCATGCATTTACATTAAGTCGCAAACTTGGCCTCTTAGGCCATCATGCATCGAGAAGCATAATTGATGGCCCGAGGGTAGAGGACCACGCTTCCTTGAGTTCGTTGCGTGATAAGGAGTGTAGCCATGCACACATTTGTTTGAAAATTCGATGCCATACACCGCTTGCCCTCTGCTACTGTCAGTTGCAGGTTTTGCAGGAAGCTTTGGCCGGTCGGTTAAATATAGTGCCGACCGGCTAGTAATCTGCGGCCGATAGATCTAAAGGCAGCCGGTGATCACCCCCTTCGGCCAGTGGAATTTTGTCCTAGCCGGTGGTATTCCTTAACATTTAGAGAGCGTACTCTCGGACTTTGGCAGTCCCCAGAGAAGCAGGACAGTGTTAACAGAGGCAACAGTGGCATGGTACGGGTTTCCGGACAAGATGGATCGAGCATGCATCATCACACGCATTCCGAGGCAAGGCTGCAGCCACCTTCCTTCTATATTTACTTTGTTAATTAAATTAGAAGTTTTGTAATAATTAATTAGCTAGAATAGTTGATTCATTATTCGGACTGTATTATTCTTTCGGTCCCTCCGAGTGAGGGCGTATTTGTAATAAGTGTGTGTGAGTGTGTGCATGTCTTCCAACCCCACGTCTTTCTTCCGTTTTATTTACTAGCTTTCGATGGTTAGTTTAGGGCATATTTAATTTAGCATACCTTATGCTATGCATGCGTGCATCCATACATTTGTCTTGCACACACCAGTAATAGGTCATGTTTAAATCAGCATACCTTATGCTATGCATGCGTGCATCCATACATTTGTCTTGCATGCACCGGGCGCGGCGCATCATACTAACTGCATTGTATTTCAATTCCAAGTTGAATACGTGTTAGTTGTAGCATCATCATATGTCATCCATGGATTAGCCGAGCCTATTGTAGCTGCATCTTGTATGTGTTGCATTAGCCATCTTAACATGAGTTAAGATCATGCATTGATTACTAACTAGCTTTTGTTTTGGCTCGGAGTACTAGGTAAGCTTTCATGCTTTGGCATCCTTGCATGAGTGTGAGTGTTGCCATGACAGCATGCTTACCATGTGGCTAGATGCTTATGTGATATAAACTGCTTGAGTGCCTGTGGGTGAAGGTTGGATTGTTTGAGTTGGGACAACTCGTTGAAATCCGTGCTTTAGCCTACTTGCGAGTAGCAAACCATTTTCAAACAAGCATGAAATGTTTTGTTCTAATTTAGGCGATTTGGTCTATACTTGTTTGCTGTGCACATAACATAGTAATTCTAGGCTAATAACCGGTATAAGAACACATAGCGTTTTCAAAAATGGATATCACGGTTAGTAGAGGCCGATCTTCGGATCGGGCGAGAGGGGGTGTTCATAGCTGACCTTCCCCAATCGTACCCAAGCTCCCGAGCCGAGGCAACTTTGGTGATGACGGACACGTGGCCTTTGGCACCAAGTCAGGGTTTCCTAAATTCCCCCATAAAAAATATTTAGGTGGTGACTCTGTACCTAGCAAAGCAGTCCATGTTTGACACTTCTTTTCTAAAAATCTATTTTCTCAAAACAATTTGCCGGATTTGGACTCTTTGGTTCAAGATTAAAGACCGTGACACAAATTGAGTACGAACTGTGGGGTGAGGCCCTCACGCGGGGCGCGTCCACACTTGTCCGTCGGAGTGCTAATTTCGGTACCCCCGACCGGAGTGTTTGTATCTTTTCAGGTGACTAGCTGAGGATCTCTAGCGTCTCCCAGGATATGAAAAGTATTTCCAAACCACTTCTCCACAAAATCATATACCAAATGATGACATATCATGCAAACAACACAAGTATGGCATGCTAGAGGACTTAAGCATGAAAGCTAGCGAAGTATGTAACACTAGGACTACGCAATGCAATGCTCAATGGACTAAACCAACCCTAGAAAGACCTCATGCATGCCAAAATAGTGGCCAAAATGCTCTGAAATGGTAGCGTGAAAGGCAAGATAATGATGCTTACGCATTGGCTCATTAACAAGGCATAAGGGCTCAACTCTTAAACACAACTAAAGAGTGGAAAATATGAGAGTGTGGCAATGACATATGCTCTGAAATCACATACAAAATGATGCCAAAACATGCAAACATCTCACACAAGGCATGGTAGAAGGCCCAAAGCATAAGGCTAGTAAAGGGCACTAAACAAGAGGCATGTAATACAATGCATAAACAACCAAACCAGCCTAAAACAAAGCTCAATTAGGCCAAAACAAAGATCAAAACATGCTGAAATGGTAGCCTAAAAGCTTAAGCCAGCATGCATACGTATTGGCTCATAAACGAGGCACAAAGCACAACTTTTAAACACAATCAAAAAGTGGAATATGTGAGAATGTGATAATGCTATATTCACTGAAAACATGTGAGAAATAAGGCTAAGGCATGTAATCACCACAAGTAAAGCATGCAAGAGGCCTTGAAACTCAAAACTAGTCAAGGCCCTTACAATACAACCATGCACAACAAGCCTTACGTGGCCAAGACCACTCAAAATAGAGCTAAGGGAGGTCAAAATAATAGCAAAAGCATGCTGAGATAGAGCTAACATAAGCTAGGATTAGAGGCATAAAGCATGATGCATGCTAGGCCAACAAAGAGGATTACACTACAAGTGCAAAAACCTAGCAAGAGGCATCCCCACCAACCAAAATTAGAGTTAAGGCATGTCAAAATAACACCAAAAACATGCTGGAGTTAGACTAAAACATGCTAAAAAGATGAGCTAAAACATTAAGCATGCAAGGCTAGTATGCAAAGTTTACACAACAAGTGTAATATGCAAGCAACCAATGATCAATCCAACCCAAAACGGAGTTATGGCAGGTCCAAAAAGTCACAAAATCATGCTTGAACAAAGCTTAGGGCAAGGAGAAACTCATGCTCATTTGGCAAGCCAACAAGACAAGCAAACAAGACAAGAGGAGGGGGGGACGACCCCCTCCTATTTTGGACCACAAAATCAAGTTTCCACCACTGAAATTCCTCTGAGTTTCAGGGGTAGAAAGGCCATGCAAAGGCTAAAACAAAAGCTTCAAAGGATGGCTCAAAAGCTTAGCAAATAAGGCATAGAAGGGAGTGAAACACCCCCAACTCCTACAAAGCCTTAAACAACCATTTTTAACACTTAAAAATAGAGTTTTTTTTTTTTTGTAATTGACAACTAGGCCAAAACAAGCATGCAAAGGTGGCTCAAACTAGTATACAATAAACAAGCTTAAGAGGAGAAGAAGCTTACCCTTGTAGCACAGCAAGAAGGTAGCAACTTTAGCAACAATTTTGGACCAAAACCAATGCTAAGACCTCAAAACAAGCTCCAAGGTGCCTCAGCTCCAAAGTTAAGATGCTTGACTAGGTGTTTGTGTGCAAAAGTGTGAAGAAATAACACTTCTAAGCACAAAATAGCACAAATATAGAGAGAGAGAGAGAGAGTGAGAATTCTAGAGAGAAGGAGAAATTTTTGCTCTGAAAAATGTTGAACCATTGGAGAGGGAGAGGAGCCTCTCCTCTTATAGGGCAAGCAAGCCAAAAAGCTTGCTTAATCCCTTCACACATGTGTATGGGGGATGATTTCAGTAAGCCACAACTGGCTCAAAATATTTATAAATATCCAAAAATGAGAAAAAGTGGCTGCCGGCCAGTCAAGGTGGCCTGCCGGCCAGTTAAGTGGCTGGCCGGCCACTTTAAGTGGCCTACAAAAGGGAAAAGTGGCCGGTAGATGCCAAAAGTGGCCGGCAAGGCCCCCCTTCTTCCCAAGGCAAGAGGCAACAAGGTTTGGCCCAAAAACAAAGGCCAAAACACAAAGGGTTAAGAGGCTCAAAGACAAGGCACCCAGTCGAGACCTTCAGGCGCTCGAAACAAGCACAGACATGCGCAATCATTGCGTGAACAAACGATGACATCTGAGTCTTGAGGTCGGTCAAAAATGGGGTGTCTACAAGGCCCAAGGCCGTTATGGAAATGTTTACAGAACACAATCAAGCATGTGACTTATGTGTTTATATGCATCGTAATTAATGTTTATTCATTTGAATCCCTCACCGAATATTATTCACTAAGCCTTGCTCGCTCCGTATTATGTCTGTTTCTGTAGGTAATCAGCTCGAAGGTCAGTCCTTGTCTAGCCTTACAACTTTTCTTTTGTCAATCCCCACTGTGTCCAAGCAATTAAATAAAGCTTGTCTCTCTTTGTGGATTCCCCTTCATAGCTTCTAGCTTGGGACATTAGTCTCTTGTCAAACGTTGTTAATCATGTATATCCTTCACTCTTAATGCTTTTGTTATACTCCTAGTTGTGGGGTTGGGACTGTATATATGCCTATGTATAATTGTTACTTATGTTTATGTTTCATTATGTGTTTCATTAGGTGTTGAATGTTTTGTGATCCTGGCATGTAAAAACTAGCTCAGTGGATGACATTTTTAAATTGATAATTGCTTTCGTTCAGGCCCTGTATTATATAAGGTAATCATGCTATTGATTACCGAGTTTTGAAACCCAATGTTAAGTTGGTCATGCCCAAACTTTTAGAGGCAAGTTTAGGGCGTGACATTACCCTTGTTTTCCCACCTTTTTATCAGCCTTTTCTGAACTTTTTACCACTAGTTTTCAGAGTTTTCTAAAGGACCGAACCATCACCCTTACCAAAGAATTCAAGAAGATGAAGCCACTAATATTCAAAGGGGGAATCGATCCAATGAAGGCAGAAGCATGGGTATTGGGTGTGGAGAAGCTATTTGAGGTGTTTCCATGCACTGAAGCTCAAAAGGTACAACTGGCTACTTTCACGCTTGAAGACAAAGCCCGTAGGTGGTGGATGCTTACAAGGGTTGAACATTAAGGGTTGCCTTGGACCGGATTTCTGGAACGCTTTTATGACAAGTATTTTTCGCAATGTATGCGAGATAAAAAGGTGACTGAGTTTGAGACTCTGAGACAAGGAAATAAGAATGTTGCAGAGTATGAAGCCCAATTCGCAGAACTAGCCCGGTTTGCACCTCATATGGTGGATACGGATTACAAGAAAGTGATGACGTTCGATGGGGGATTACGAAATGCGATCCTTGATCGAATCAATGTGTTGAAGTTACCTACGTATGTTGATGTATTAGAAAGAGTTGTCATGGCAGAGGGAAATATTGCTGCACAGAGCCAGATTTCTAAATGGAAGGGGAAGAGGCAGAATACTCAAGTATCAAAGGGACCAACAACTCCACCAAACAAGAAGTTGAATTCGGGAACCTCTAGTGCTTCCACCCCTACCCGAGACTCAGCCCACATTTGTTCAGAGTGTGGAAAGAAACACCGTGAAACTTGTTATCGGGTGACTATAGCATGTTTTAGGTGCGGCAAAACATGTCATATGGTAAAAGATTGTCCTAAAAAAGATCCGCAAAATGGGAATAGAACTACTAGAGTTCACAGTAGGGTCTACACCAGCCCCAAGTGCAAAGTCAGCTGCAAAGTCTACCAACAACAAAGAGACCGACAGGCAGGGAAGAGTGTTTGTACTGGTTTCGGGTGATGTGCAAAATGCTGCAGTAGTGGTGTCAGGTACATTTACTATTCACGGTCATTCTGCTCATGTGTTGTTTGATTCAGGCTCCACCCACTCTTTTGTGTCAAAAATATTTGTCTAAAATTTACATAGACCTGTGGAATTACTACCGTATGTGTTGTGTGTGTCTTCACCTTTGAGGGATTCTATGACTTGTACATCTATCTATTTTGCTTGTGAATTTTTAATTGGGGACACCCAGGTGTATACCAACTTGTTACCTCTTGATATGACTCATTTTGACATTATTTTGGGAATGGATTGGTTAAGTGAGCACCAAGCGACTATTGATTACATGACCATGCAAATTAGTTTCCACCCTCCGGGACAATCAGAATTCACTTTCAAGGGGCACAAAGTGATCTCCCCACCTTACATAATTTCGGCAATGAAGGCATGTAGATTATTACAAAAAGGGTGTCAGGGGTATTTATGCAGTGTCTTAGAGGGGCAATCAGTGAATGGGGGTATTGATATGATTCCAATTGTTCGTGAATTTCTGGATGTTTTTTCGGAAGAGTTACCAGGGGAGTTACTAGACCGTGAAGTTGAATTTACAACTGAAGTAGTGCCGAGAACCCAACCCAGTTCTAAAACTCCTTATAGAATGTCACCAGTTGAGATGAAAGAGTTGAAGGTTTAGTGGCAGGATTTATTTGATAAAGGGTTTATTTGTCCGAACGTTTCTCCTTAGGCTGCCCCAGTTCTTTTTGTGAAAAAGAAGGATGGGACTCTTTGATTATGTGTGGATTATTGGGAGCTTAATAAAGTAACAATCAAGAATAAGTACCCATTACTTCGGATCGACGATTTTTTTGACCAAATGCAAGGGGCTCAAGTCTTTTTGAGGATTGATTTGCGGTATGGATACCACCAACTGAAGGTCAAAGCTGAGGATGTTGAGACGACTGCTTTTCGAACCCGATATGGCCATTATGAATTCTTGGTTATGCCCTGTGGAGTTACTAATGCACCAGCAGCATTTATGGATTTAATGAATCGTGCTTTTAAGTCTTATTTGGATGAATTTGTGGTAGTATTTATTCATGATATCCTCATTTATTCCAAGAACACAAAGACTTATGAGAACTATCTTCGTTTAATTCTTCAGACACTCCGAGATAAGAAATTGTACGCAAAGTTGAAGAAATGTGAGTTTTGGCTACACGAAGTAGGGTTTTTGGGGCATGTAATAACGAAGGAAGGTGTTTCTGTTGATCCACACAAGATTGAAGCAATTGTGAATTGGCCAACTCCTACTAATGTGATTGAGGTGCGTAGCTTCCTGGAATTAGCCGGGTACTACCGGAGGTTTGTAAAAGATTTCTCCAAAATTGCAATGCCTCTTACCCAATTGACACAGAAGGGTGTTGTGTTTGAATGGTCAGAACAAAGGGAATCTGCTTTCAAGGAATTGAAAACAAAGTTAACTAAAGCACCGGTTCTTGCTTTAGAATCTGGCACTGAAGGATTTGTGATCTATAGTGATGCTTCCGACAACGGATTAGGTTGTGTACTTATGCAAAATGGGATGGTCATCGCTTATGCTTCTCGATAATTGAAACCCCATGAAAAGAACTACCCCACACATGACCTTGAGCTAGCAGTCGTGGTCTTCGCTTTGAAAATATGGCGACATTATTTGTGTGGCACTACTTGTGAAGTCTATACCAATCATAAGAGCCTGAAGTACCTCTTTACCCAAAAGGAGTTGAATATGCAACAGCGAAGATGGTTGGAACTTATTAAAGACTATGATTTACAGATCCATTACCATCCTGGTAAAGCCAATACAGTTGCAGACGCACTTAGTCGGAAAGGTATGGGAAATTTGGCAAATTTGTTCACGGGGTGAAAGGAATTATTACGTGATTTGGGAAGGATGGCTGTGGACATTTTGACACATGAACGGGATGCCATGATAGCAGCAGTGACAGCCCAACCGACAGTAATCGAAGAAATTAAACAACGGCAGATGGAAGATGACTCCTTGAAGAAGGTCTGTGACGAGTTAGAGACGAAACCAAGACCTGAATTCGATTTTGCAAATTCGGTGCTCAAATTTCAAAACTGATTATGTGTTCCCAATGTACCAGGGATCAAGAAGAACTTAATGGAAGAAGCACATGCCTCAAGACTTTCAATACATCTGGGGAGTACTAAGATGTATTGAGATTTAAAGCAAAATTTTTGGAAGAAAAATTTTTGGTGGCCAAATATGAAGAAGGAAATTGTAGAATTCATCTCAAAATGTTTACAACGTCAACAAGTAAAGGCAGAGCATCAGAGACCGGCAAGGTTGTTGTAACCCCTTCTAATTCCGGAATGGAAGTGGGAACATTTGACTATGGATTTCATTGTAGGTTTACCACGGACTTCTCGGGGTATGAATGCTGTATAGGTCATTGTAGACCGGCTAACTAAATCCACTTATTTCCTGCTTGTGAAGACTCAGTACAATGCGGATAAACTTGCCGTGATTTATGTAAATGAAGTTGTAAGACTCCATGGTGATCCAGTCTCAATTGTGTCAGATAGGGATCCAAAATTTGTGTCGAGATTTTGCCAAAGTTTACAGGTACGATGGGGACAGAGTTAAAATTTAGCACAACTTTCCACCCTCAGACAGATGGACAATCCGAGAGAACAATACAAACCTTAGAAGATATGCTCCGAATGTGTGTTTTGGACTTTCAGGGGAGCTCGGAAACTCATCTACCATTGCCAGAGTTCGCGTACAATAATAGTTACCATTCAAGCGTTGGAATGGCACCTTATGAAGGCTTATATGGAAGACCATGTAACTCCCCCGTGTGTTGGGCTGAGGTCGGAGATAGATCATTGTTAGGGCCTGAAATTGTACAGCTAATGATTGAAAAGATTAAGACTATTCGAGAAAGATTAAGAACCTATCAGAGTAGACAAAAGAGTTATGTGGACCACCGACGAAGAAATTTGGAATTTGATGTAGGTACTCATGTTTTTGTGAAAGTCACTCCAATGAAGGGACATCCAAGATTCGGTAAAAATTGTAAGTTAGCACCCCGATATATTGGACCGTTCCAAGTTCTTGAGAAAGTGGGTTCAGTAGGTTGTCGAGTTGCTCTTCCTCAAAGTATGGGCCAAGTGCATAATGTGTTTCATGTATCTATGTTGTGAGGTTACCTCCCAGATCCATCTCATGTCATAGATTACAATCAAATTGTGTTGGATGATAAATTAACTTATGAAGAAAAACCAATTCAAATTTTGGACCGGCAAGTGAAATAACTACGGAACCGAGAAATCCCAATGGTAAAAGTCGAATGGCAAGAACATTATGGTAAAACAAGTTTGAGGGACCAAACTTATTTAAGGAGGGGGGGGAGAGTGTAATAACCCAACCCTGTTATATGCTTCCTTGTATACTTTCAATCTCTTATTATGTGCACTTATACACTTAATGTGAAACTCCATGTGAAATTAAGTTTAATTGTGTGAATTATATGGTTATGAGGTTATATCTGTCTATTATGAGAAATATCTGTTACCATTGTGACATTGAGATCAGTAATTGGAAGCCTCAGAAGCTTAATAATCTGAAATTCACTTTATAATTGTGATCAACATGATTTTTAGATCACAATAAGAATTTTTGTAAAAAATTGATTTGGAATTAAATTTGATTAAATTATAGTCAACTCTCAAATAACCCTCTTTAAGTTCTTCACTTGGTCACTTCTATGTGACATGAGAAATATCTCCTGAGAAAGGAGAGAGTATAGAGAGGAAAAGCTAAGGGAGAAAAGTTCAACAAGGAGAAGATTGGGAAATTGAGAAGGATTGTGGAGATTTGAGCTTAAGGTATGTATAACCCACTTTGAATAAACTCTCTCTTGGACTTGAGTAAGAATTTCTTTTGTGTTCATGTAATTAGGGTTTGTGAATGAGGTCATGAGTGTAGCAATTGCTTAATTGGAAGGATGTTCTTATTATTGTCTTGTTTTGGAGTTAATTTGAGTTATGTGGAGGAATTGCGTCCTATTCTCTAATTGTTCATGTCGAACTTACATAGTGATACATATATATTGTTCATGTGTCAAATATAACCATAAACATAAAGGAATTGAATTGTATATGTGAATCAAGGAAAAATCATGGCCTAAGTAGACTTGCAATTCATGTTTATTGTGGTGTTACGACTTATAATTCATGATTGTGGTAATGTTATGCCATTATATTGAGTTGCTTGCCCCTGTTTTTTGCCTTGGAATGAGTTTACCTAATTGAATATTGCCTAAATTCGAAGCTGCTCAAAACAAGGGTTCCGACCGCACGTGTGGGGTTCACTGCCGCACGTGCGGGGCTCACAGCCGCACATGCGGAAAACAGGGCAAACCGAAGTTGAGGTATTGAAATAAAATCACGTACGGGGAGGATTACCGCACGTGCGGTCCACCTTCCCACATGTGCGGCCCAAGAGGAAAAAGCTTATGTATTTCTTTTCTTCTATTTGACCTTTTAGGATTGCTAAAATGTGTGTTTGAGGCTTTTACAATGCTTGTAATTGAATGAATGATGAATGAATCAGTTACCGATTGAAAAGGAAATGGGACTAACTTATGAGTTGTATGTGTGTAGGTCACATACCGGAAGGGACTATAGCTCCGCCACAACACTGTGAGTAATAGTAGTGTAGTGTTGTGTTTCGTTTACTGCTGATAGTGATCGTTGGCGTTCTGTTATGCATAAGTAAGCTATGTGCCCTTATGGTAAACTTATTTGCGTTGTTGAATGATGGTATCCTTATGGACCTGAGGTCGTCCTGCTTTGCTAGTGATGGGCTCGAGGCCGTTCAGTTATAAGCTACGGAGTGTGGTCAACTCTAAGACTGAGGGAGGTGATGACATGCCGATGTCTCACCGACCCTAATATGATTCGAACTGATTATGATTCATGGCCAGAGGGAAAGGAAGGTAGTGTACATGTCGATGTTCTACCTACCCTGCAATGTGTTAACAGTTGTCGAGATGTGGGCCTGAGGCTGTTCTATATAACATGATGGGCCTAAGGCTGCTCCGCATGATATTGGGCCTGAGGCCGTTTGTACATATAATGGGCCCAATGCCATTATGGAAATGCTTACAGAACACAATCAAGCATGTGACGTATGTGTTTATATGCATCGTAATTAAGGTTTATTCATTTGAATCCCTCACCGAATATTATTCACTAAGCCTTGCTCACTCCGTATTATGTCTGTTTCTGTAGGTAATCAGCTCGGAGGTCAGTCCTTGTCCAGCCTCAGAACTTTTCTTTTGTCAATCCCCGCTGTGTCCAAGCAATTAAATGAAGCTTGTCTCTCTTTGCGGATTCCCCTTCATAGCTTATAGCTTGGGACATTAGTCTCTTGTCAAATGTTGTTAATCATGTATATTCTTCACTCTCAATGCTTTTGTTATACCCCCAGTTGTGGGGTTGGGACTGTATATATGTCTATGTATAATTGTTAGTTATGTATATGTTTCATTATGCGTTTCATTAGGTGTTGAATGTTTTGTGATCCTGGCATGTAAACACTAGCTCAGTGGATGACATTTTTAAATTTATAATTGCTTCCGTTTAGGCCCCGTATTATATAAGGTAATCATGCTATCGATTACCGAGATTTGAAACCCAATGTTAAGTTGGTCATGCCGCCCAAACTTTTAGGGGCAAGTTTGGGGCATGACGTTACCCTTGTTTTCCCACCTTTTTATCAGCCTTTTTTGAACTTTTTACCACTTGTTTTCAGAGTTTTCCAGAGGCTAAAAGTCATGTTTTGAAGTCCCAAAAATGGAAGGTGTAGCCTCCCCTCCTTGTGCTTGTTTGTTAGCTTAATTGCTTTATGTTTTTAGCTTACTCTTTTAGCTGTTTTTACTTTAATTCCAGCACTGTTTTGAGCTAATTTTGGACTGTTTTTATGTGTTAATTTCATTTATGCTTTGTATTGCATGCTTGTAGTGTAATGGTCCTCATAGGCTTGGTGGTTTAGGATTTAGCCGCCAACCTATTTGAGTTGATAACATTTTTTTTTTTTTTTGCTTTCATTTGAGTACATGCAATATAGCATAAAAATAGTATCCAGCTTCCTAGCAACACGAGCTTTTTCCACTTCTAACTCCATATGATTTAATTGTTGCACGAGTCTTGGTAGTAGATCAGGCGAGTGGTGGCACAGTGGTGGGTCAATCTACTCAAAATATTTACAAGTGACATGAATCTAAAAATTTTAATAAATAAGTTTAGATTTTTATTTCAATATTATATAACATAATAATAAATAAATTAATTACTTAATTATTAAATATTGAAAGTGATTATTCCATAATTTGCACATCTTATAAATCTTCTTTCCTTATTTGTATTTGTCCAAGCTGTTCTCACCGGAGATCTTTGGTCACAGTGACATGTATGAGCTAAACTTTGTTCACTATAGTGGGAACCTTAGGATGATGACATCTTTAAAAATGGAAGTGGTCCTAGAAATTTTTTGGCTGGAAAAGTGGGTTTGGAATTTTTTTAGTTGCAGAAACTGGGTTTGGTTGCTTCATGTTTATATAGGCAAGTGGATGGCCAAATTAGGGACAAATTGGTCATTTAATCCTTCCATTTGGGCGCCAAAACACTTAAAACCAACGCAGGCACACTTTTTTGGCTCGTGTTCCACACTCGCTGTTAAGTCTATCGGATCCCGTTACTTTTGCACTTTAGTTAAAATCACAGAATGTTTATAAGTACGTTTACAAATGTCAAGGGTAATGTAAAAATGCCTGAAATTATAAGAGGTAAAATGTAATTATTTCTAAATTTAATTAATAAAATTGATTGATTTGTGAATAATTGCATGTATTCACAGTTTACTTTATACAAGAAAAAATGTAAATACCTGCACGTGGGGTTCATTGTCAGGTAAAAGAAAAAAAATAAAATAAAAATTAATTATGTATCACTTGGGAATGTTTGACATTTGCGCCATTGACTCCTTGAGCTAATGGGAAAATAGTTTTGATTACACATTGATAAAGTGAAAGGAAAATGGAATCAATGGAAATTGGGGAATCATAAAAATTCCTATTCGTGGAAGAAGATGGAGTTCAGAACTTGGACTTGTGCCTAGTAGAGTTACATTATGGAGGTTACTTTACTAAGCCTCCAAATATAGTGTATAAGTGAGGGAAAGTTAATTACTTTCAGTACTTTGATCCAGATAGGGTTGGGTTTTTTTGATTTTCAAAAGTTGTACTTGAGCCTAGGTTATCCCTTTTCTCGCCAACTGTATTACAGAGTTCCTGGGGAAATACTGGACATTGGTCTTAAAGAGATGAATTCATATAGGGATGTAATTGATATGTTATTCCATTATATGGGTCTGAATGTGGTTGCCTTATATGTGAAGAAAGGCCATGAGGCTTTTCAGGTCTTAGGTCCAAATGGAAAAGTCATAAAAGGGCCACAAATTCTACAAATAGAAGTACAAATAGAATTGGATTTTGGACACAATAGAAGATTATGCAAAGGTCCAGTACACAATAAATCCACAATGTTCAAGAGGAGGGGTGGACCAGCCACCAGTTCCAGAAAATCTGCAAGTCAACCAAGCAAGGTAAATTCATTTAAATTTGAATTGAATTCTTATTGCAGATCTCAAATGCTTCATCTTAACAAGCTGAAACACACACATCTTTATCCCAACCAGCTGCCACTCATCCTATTTTATCTCAACAAGCTGCCAGTACTCATCTATCTTCATCCTAACCAACTACCAGTACTCAATCACAACCAACAATGCCTTGTGGAGTAAGTGCAAACAAGTGGATTTGCAGCACCTAGAATTAATGCAAAGGACAGGGCAAAGGATTTGAGGAATTAGGTTTAGGTGGCCTATCTTATGATTCAAACAAAAGAAGTTTTTTGTAATGTTAGAATGTTATCTTATGTTGGAATGTTGGAAGTTTTTTTGTTGACATGTTGGAATGTTATCTTAAATGTTGGAATGTTGGAATGTTGTAAGGC
>NW_021025515.1:1184584-1234579 GCF_004153795.1 Camellia sinensis
TTGGTATGAGAGGGGAAGGTCATGAATTGAGCACCCCCCTCACCCGATCAAAGATCGACCTTTACCAATCATGATGCGATTTTTATATCCAATATATGCTCTTGTTCTGATTTATCAATCCTAAACATACTATGCGAGGCACAAAAGTATAGACTATTTCACTCACTTTGTAATGCTTTGTTTTTATGTTTTGTTTGAAAAGAGTTTTGAATATGTGCAACTTGAAAAAGTAAACTCATATGTACATTTATCAATTCAACCCAACTTAGGCGAAAAGCCTTCATCAGCAGGCATTCAAGAAGTATATCCAATAAACATTTAGCCTCAAGGGAATATACTTGATATGGCAACACAAGCATACATGTAATTTGGTAAAGTAAAAATGGTCACCTAGTACTCAACGAAGGCAAGCCAAAATAGAAGAAAAAGGTTAGAAACATGCATGCTCAAATATGCAAGTGACTAATGCAACACATATAAAATGCAACTACTAGGTTTAGTTTATTAACATGACATATGGCTCAACTCAAAGCATATGGTAACGCATGTATTCAAGTACGTAGGAAGTAACAACAAGGTTAGAATGATAAACCGAACCCAATGCATGCGAAAACGGATACAAGTTATGGTATTGGCATGAAACCAAAATATGATGCAATATGTAACCATCGTAAGTAAGTAAATAAAAGGGAGAAATAATGGGGGTTGGGAGAGATATACAATATTACAAGTGTGCCCTCATCCAAGAGTGTCTGAATGTCCAAATTTAAACTAATTATCACAACACCAAATTAACTAATTTAACTAGCTATTACAATAACTAAATTTAGCTAGCTATTACAAATTCAAATGAATTTAATTAATTACATGCACTACTACCAAAGCATTAATTTAAAGGAGCATGGGAAGTGAAGCGTCGTACACACAAACAAGAACATTCTTCTAGAATCCTCCCTATTTGCTGCCAGATTCTTTTCTGTTTGCAATCAGAAAATTATTCTATTTTTGTCCCAGCTTCTGCTCCATTCTGCCATGAAAATACCACTGTCTGTGCAGCAAAATGTGGCCGCCTAGCCTTGAAAAGTGGTAGGCCAGATAGAAGGGTGGCTGGCCAACCACTATTTTTAGGTACAGCACTACTGCCACAGAATCAAAACAGAGCAAAGACAGAGTGTTTCCAGTAGATGTTTATCCTTTTTGCCTCTCCCTATCATGAAACTAATCAAGGGAGGAATAGACTTGATTAATAAACCACCAATTGTTGCTAAGTTGTTGCATGATGATTTATGAATTGATAGGACAATAGATCAATAAATGGAAATAAAAGACCAACAAAATCATTCCCCTATCATGAAGTTATCTCAAGGGAAGTGGTAGACATTGCTTCTTGAATCATCAACATCATTAAAGAGTATGTAGTGATTCGAGACGCAATGGGTTCAATATAACGTCCAATTGAACCCAATCCAATTTTATTACTCTCTTTACCTATTTTATTCCAAGTTTAACCTCTTTTACATTTTCCTGGCATTCTTTATTCATTTGTGTCCAAAAGTGATAACTACGTCCACGGAGCGGTAAAAACGATAAAGAGAAGTGTCAAACTAAAAGTTATGCTTAGCATTAGAGAGATGTAATGCCTTGGTAATG
The DNA here is from genome assembly GCF_004153795.1 of Camellia sinensis. Lineage (NCBI taxonomy): Eukaryota > Viridiplantae > Streptophyta > Magnoliopsida > Ericales > Theaceae > Camellia > Camellia sinensis. The sequence continues at coordinate 1,186,235 of NW_021025515.1, forward strand.
AACCTGCAAAGAGATTAAACCATTAAGCATGGAAAGTCTCTTCCTCGTGCTTTGAACAACAACTAAGTGTTTGAGACAACTCTTAATCAAAGGAAAAAAAAAAAAGGTGGGAGGCTACAGAGATGATTAGGCAAAGATGATTACAAGTGCGAGGAGAGGTTGAAGAGAGGATTAGGAAAAAAAAGAAGGAGGTTGTAGAGATGATTAGTTTGAAAAGCTAAAAAAAGTAAGTAAAAGAAGAGGAGAACAAAGCTTGTAAGCAAGCCTAAGGAAGGGTGGCTAACCCCTTCACTTTTTGAACCTTAAAATCACATGTTTTCATCTCTGGAAACTCTGAAAAATAATAGCTAAAAGTTGAGAAATAAGTGGGGAAAAACAAGGATCTAAGCTATGGAATAAGGTTCAACAAAGGGTGGTTAACCTCTTCACCTTTGGTAGCTTTCTAATCATAAGTTTCAGCACTTTTTCAGTCCAAAACAGAGTATAAACACCAAGAAAAAGAGGAGAGAAGAATAGTTTAAACAGGGCAAAAGTTGTACCTTTGAAGAGAAGATACTCTTTTGTTCACAAACCGCAAGTTGAATCCTCTCAAGGGCTGAAATTTGGGCTCAATAATCTCAGCAAGAACACTCAAATTTTTGTTTTAAGAAGAATATATATAGTGTATGTATATTGCAAGATAGAGTAGGAGAGTGTTTGTCAAGTTTTTGACTCCTGGAAAAATTTTCTAACCTAAAACAATGAGAGGTGGTCATCTATTTATAGAAAAATAGGTTTCCTTGTCAGAAATATCTATATTAAGCCAGTTGGTGCAAGGCACAACCAGCCATGGAAATGGATGGCCGACCAATAAAAATTGGCCTGTCGGCCACTATTTGGCCAACAGGCCTCTAGGTGGTCAGGCTAGAAAAAATTAGGTTTTGTTCCAAAGGAAGTGCAAGGTTTTAGGTTCTAAAACTCAAAACTAAAGCTTTTTGCTGAAGAAATTGAATGCTTTGTACAATGTAACAATTCATCATGGAGTGTTCACCACGAGGCGTCCAAGTCTTAGGGGCGGTCAAAAATGGGGTGTCTACAGTGAGTTTGGGTCATAATAGAGTGGCATCAGAGCACATGTTATATCGCACACATGAGTCCATATGAGCTTTAGGATGTCCTAGGAAAGAATTAGAGACATTATATCTGCATGTGTGAGTGTGTGTACAAATTTTGTAAATAAGAGAACCGACCTTAGGAACATATGAATCTGAAATATAATGAACTGAATGTGAACACTATGAAAAGAACTATTGCCTCCGTTAACTATTGTTTTGTTTTCCTATAGCAAATGGAAAATACAAGAAGTGATGGTACAACCGAATCTTCTGAAGGCCGAATGAGCCAATGGGACAAATGCTTACATCCTTAATAGAATCTTTGAGGCAACAACCTTTGCCCCCTCCACCTTTACCAATGCAAGTTGAACTAGATAACAATGATATCATCAACCTAACTCAGAAGTTCATGAAGATGAAACTGCCAACTTTCTTAGGTGGTATTGAACCATTAAAGGCAGAGACATGGCTACTTGAAATGGAAAAATTATTTGAATTGTTTCCCTGCTCTGGGAGTCAGAAGGTTCTGTTGGCAATATGTCAATAGCAGAGTACGAGGCCAAGTTCACAGAGTTAGCCCGGTTCGCACCACACATGGTTGACACGGACTAAAAGAAAGCCTAAAAGTTTGAAAGAGGTCTAAATCTGGATATCTTTGATCAGGTAAGAGTGTTGAAACTGCCCACATATGTGGATGTTCTTGACAGAGCCTTAATGGCTGAAGGCAACCTAGAAGCCATGAAACAAACTAAGGCCCTAACAATAACAGAATGGAGAGGTTAGAGGTCTGGGTACAGTTTTAGAAAGGGCCGCTCTTTTGTAAACAAAAAGCAAAACACAGGGTCTATAAGTAGCTCAAGTTAGAGCAGTAGGGCTATTCCAGTTTATCCTGATTGTGGAAGGAAGCATAGGGGCGTGTGTTACCGTGCATCTGGTGCTTGTTTTCAATGTGGCAAGACAGGCCATGTGGTGAAAGATTGTCTACATGGGTCTAATAGTGCCAACCGTCTTACGACAAGTTTAGCCAGATCTGCTTCTGCATCTAGAACAGCTATGCGAGCTAACACTGGGAGAGAAAATTCAAGACAAGGCCAAGTTTTTACACTAGTACCTGGTGATATGCAGAACACTGAAGCTATGGTGTCAGGTATAACTCCTATATGTGCCCAAAATGCATATGTATTGATTGATTCTGGATCCACCCATTCTTTTGTATCGCACGCTTTCTCACAAAAATTGACTAGACCATTAGAACCTATGAATTATTTACTATTTGTATCTACGCCATTTGGAGGTTCTATGGTATGCGCGTATGTTTAGCCTACATGTGATATTGTGATTGGTGATTGTGTGTTGATTTGTTGTCATTGGGTATTGATCATTTTGACTGTATACTTGGTATGGATTTATTAACGAAGTATTGTGCAACTATTGATTGTGTGAATAAAACTATCGTGTTTCGACCACCTGGTATACCTAAATTTGTATTTGTTGGGAATGGGGTAATTTCTCCACCGTACTTGATTTGTTTTGTGAAAGCTAGAAAATTGTTAAGAAAAGGGTATCGGGGTTACTTGTGTTGTGTTTTGAATGTGACTCCTAATAGCCCCAACGTAGTGAACATGCTTGTAGTGAATGAATTTCCCGATGTGTTTCCAAATGATTTGTCCAGAAACTTAACTGATAGGGAAATTGAGTTTACTATTAATGTTGTACCTGGAACACAACCGATTTCTAAAACCCCATACCGAATGTCAACCTCCGAATTAAAAGAACTGAAAGTCCAACTTCAAGAACTACTAGACAAGAAGGTCATCCAATCGAGTACTTCACCTTGGGGTGTTCCAGTTCTATTTGTTAAAAAGAAATATGGGTCTTTGAGACTACGTATAGATTATTGGGAATTGAACAAAGTAACTGTCACAAATAAATATCCACTATCCTGAATAGATGATTTGTTTGACCAACTCCGGGGAGCCCAGGTATAGATTGGCCTAGACTGACAAATGTATTTGAAGTTAGAAGTTTTCTAGGGCTTGCTGGCTATTACAGAAGATTTGTAAAAGGCTTCTCAAAACTTGTTGTGCCATTGACACAGTTGACGCATAAAAATGTGCTATTTGATTAGACAGATCAACGAAAGTCGACCTTTCACGAACTAAAGACCAAGTTAGTAACTGCACCAATTTTGACTTTGCCTAATGGTACTAATGCAAAATGCTTGGGATGTGTACTAATGCAAAATGGAAAAGTGATTGCTTATGCTTCTTGCCAACTCTGACCACACAAAAAGAACTACCCAACTCATGACCTTAAAGTAGCAGCTGTGGTGTTTGAAAATTTGGTGACACTATCTGTATGGTGTGACTTGTAAAGTGTATACTGACCACAAAAGTATAAAATATTTCTTTACTCAAAAGGAATTGAACATCAGACTGAGACAATGGCTTCAGCTGATAAAAACTATGACTTGCAAATTTTGTAACAGCTAGGAAAGGCTAATACCATTGTAGATGCATTGACTAGAAAGTTAATTGGGAATTTTTCATGTTTTCTCATCGGTCAAAAATAGTTGTTACGTGGGAGAGGAATGAAATTGAAATTGTGTTGCACGAAGATAGTGGAATTCTAGCCACCATCTCTGCCTAGCCTACAATTATTGAAGAAATTAGAGAAAAACAGCTTGAAGATGAATTTCTGAAGACAATTGTGAATGAAATTGACTCAAAACCAAGGCCCAATTTTTGTTTGAAGACATTGTTCTGAAATTTCAAATATGACTTTGTGTAACAGATTATTCTGAATTGAGAAAGCGTATAATGACCGAAGCTCATAACTCAAAACTTGCTATGCATCCGGGGAACACAAAAATGTACAAAGATTTGAAACAAAACTTCTAGTGGCCTGGCATGAAAAAGTGTATTGCTGACTTTGTAGCTAGATGTTTGCATTGCCAACAAGTGAAAGCCGAACATCAATGATCTGCTAGATTACTTCAGCCGCTTCCAATTTTGGAATGGAAATGGGAGCACATTATGATGGACTTCATTATTGGATTGTCTCGCTTCTCCTGAGGAATGGATTCTATTTGGGTAATTATTGATCGTTTAACTAAGTCTGCTGACTTTTTTCCTGTGAAGACTTTTTATAATGCAGACAAATTAGCAAACATTTATGTGAATGAGATTGTGTGATTGCACGGTGTGCTAGTATCTATTGTATCTGATAGAGATCCTAAGTTCAATTCAAGATTCTGGCAGAGTTTGCAACAAGCTCTTGGAATAGAGTTGAGACTTAGTAGTGTTTATCACCCACAGACAAATGGTCAATCTGAATATGTAATACCCATGTTTCGTAATATGTTAATTGGTCCTTAATATGAGCATGATTATGTGTTTAATATGATTTTGTGTGCCATTATATGGTTTTGGATTTCTATCTGCCCATCGTAGGAATATCTGTTTGATTATCTGCTTTGGGAATTAAATTAAAGGCCTTATCGGCCACAGGACCCGAACTTGATTACGCCATTGTGATTGGCATAATTTTTAGAACCTACGGTGAAATTTAATTGAAAATTGATTTGGGTCAGATTAAACTGATTAAATTGATTAATTAGTGCCCAATTGCTTTATATTAAAGTAATGTGTGAGTGGGAGCTTGTAAGGGACTTTATACAGTCAAACTCCCTCTTTAATTCTCATTTTTGGCTAATAAGAACTCTAAGAAAAGGGAAGAGAGGGTCGGCTATGGGAGATTAAGGGGAGAATTGTGCAATTTTGGTCTTAAGGCTTGGAGAATTGAAGTCCAACTCTAAATTAGACCATAGATTGAGAAGATTGAGCTCTTAGGTAAGTGATTGATTATGAATTGATGAGTTTGAACTTGTGATTTTGTGAATTAAAGATTAATTGGTGATCAAGAACAAGAGTTGTGCTCTAATTGATGAATTTGAAGTTGAAATGCACATGCATGTATAGGATCACCATGATTTCGCATAAACAAACATGTATTAAGTTGAATGTGGAAATACGAGCGTTAAATCCTACATGCAAGCATGTTTTTGTTGTGTTCCATGAGAATGAACACCATATGCATTAATTGGAATAGAAATGAAGTCAAGATTAGCATGCATGTTTGAATAATTAAAGATAGAAGCTTTGAATGCATGAATGCATATGATAGAATTGAATTTGAATTAAATTGAGCCATGCATGTGCTTGATTCATGAAATTGAGCCCCATGATGATGTGTTTTGTTGTTTACACCATGTTAATACAAGGATATATGAAATTGGAGCCTTAGTATGCAAGAAACATTGGTTGAATGTCGAATTTTGACTCAAGAATACAATCTAGGAAACCCAGAATTTTGATGTCCGCTTGACCAGGGTAATGGCCGCTTGAGCGGGAAAAACGTGCTCCTAGTACTTTTTGTAGACTTGGTGTCCGCTCAAGCGGGGGAGGCCACGCTCGAGCGGGGGAGCCATTTAGATAGGCCTTCCGCTCGAGCGTCCTATTACACGCTCGAGCGTATTTTTCATGCAACCAGTACTTTTGCAGGCCTTAAGGGTCCACTCGAGTAGGGAAGTCCACGCTCGAGCAGGGACCCTATTTTTTGAAAATCTGAAAATGCATTCTGTGTTCTGTTTTTCCATTCCCTTTCACTTCTAAACACTCTTAGCCATACATTGAGCATTGTAATTGGATTAAATAGATAAGAATGAAGCCTAAAGAGGAATATGTGAATTAAAGAACAGATTGAATTATTTGTGACCCATCTGTGCTATGTGATGTGTAGGGTCAAGCTCTAGGGTAAATTCACAAGCTGATCACTGTGAGTAATATCTGAAATATGTTGTTATCCAATTGCTCACTTCTATGTAAGTTTTGTAAAGTTTAATAATTTTGAATGGTGGGCACAGTTTAACATGATAAGTTTGAAAGGCTTAAATGCCAGTTTGATACGATAAGTTTGAAAGGCTTAAATGCCAGTTTGATACGATAAGTTTGAAAGGCTTAAATGCCATTTTGATAGGATAAGTTTGATAGACTTAAATGCCAGTTTGATACGATAAGTTTGAAAGGCTTAAATGCCAGTTTGATATGATAAGTTTGAAAGGCTTAAATGCCAGTTTGATATGACAAGTTTGAAAGGCTTAAATGCCTGTTTGATATGAAAGGCCTATGAGGCAGTTTGATATAAATGTGGGCCGAAGGCCGTTTGATATAAATATGGACCGAAGGCTGTTTGACATAAATGTGGGCCGAAGGCCGATTGACATAAACGATTGGGCTGAAGGCCGATTGACATGAATGAATGGGTCAGAGGCTGTTTTGACATAAACTAATGGGCCAAAGGCCAGTTTGATCTGAATAATACGAATGAATTGGGCCCGAGGCCGTATGATGTGTATGGAACCTCAGTTACTTAACTTACATATGTTTATGTATGTATGTGTTAGTTAGAAATGCAAATTGGTCCCAAGGTCGTTCTATGTATATTGTTCCAATGTATATTCGTCATTTGATATTATTCACTGGGCTATCGCTCACACTTATTCATGTGTTTGTAGGTGAGCTAAGAGAGGTCCCGACCCCGCCCCAGTGAAGCCAGTGTGGAACAACTAAGGTTTGGAGAGTCAGCCTTTCCGTCTCACGTACGAGACACATCTTCGCTCTTTTGCCATTCTATGTAATTTTGTCATGTTCGCAAAGCCCTTGTACATGTCTGTATATAGTTCCCATGGGTTGACTTAGTTTGGGATGATCCTGTTGTATGGAACTTTTTGGTACTGTAATTTTGTTGTGAGTTATTAATATATTTATGTCTGGAATGTTATGACGCGCATGTAAGCACAGCTCTATGGACAAAGTATTAAATTGCTTCCGTTCGGCCCTTTTTACTCTGATTAGTTTTGTCTTATTTGTTTTGAGGCCGTAGGTAATCTCTTGATTACAGGCTGGTTATGGCCTTAACCCATTGGGACGGGTTCGAGTCGTGACAAAGTGGTATCAGAGCACGTGTTAATAACTCACGCACTTGTCCAAAAGAGCAGTAAGCGTCTAGAAAAGATCTAGGATGCATTCATGTGATAAGTATGAATCTGAAAGCATCAAGAATACGCTTAAATGTTTAATGTGAACAGTTTTATGTTATAAGTTTGTGATTTGCTTGCATTGCAAATTCTTTGAATGTGTATGCTCTTTCGTATATGCATACTTGTGTATCTTTTGTATAAGGTATAATGCAAGGTTAATTAGATGAAGAGAACATGTGATTATATGAGATATGAAATGTTGCACTACTGTGTACAACAAGTTTGTTTTGATATAATGCACATACATGAACATATGAATCGTGAAAAGTTGCATATGTGCATTCGATTCTGCAAATGAGTGTCTATGTGAAATATGAATATGATTTGAGTATATAATTAGTGAATGCTCAGCATGCGATAATTGATAAGTATGCAATCATCTGTTACGTATGTGATAAATTGTGTCTGGACGATACATAAAATGAGAATATAACAATGTGCCTATGTGCGAATGTACCCATGTGTATCTGTGTTTATTTTCGTGTTGGGCATCCCAGTATTTGGCAAGGTTTAATAAGAGTTTATCCCAGTATTACTGTCTTCAATGACTAAATCACTAGAATTATGACTCTGTGATTGTAGGACTGAGTTGAACACCCCAAATAGTGAACTCTATAAATTGTGAGATCATGTATTTTGATTAGTAGAGAATTGACCAGACTATGTGACTATATTAAGCTTGACTCGTAAACCTATGCTTCTGTGACTGATTTGGGATTTTTGCATAACAATCCTATGCTATGTACAACCAAGGAACCTTGTTTAATGTGTTGCTGTGCACCATATGTTTGCATATAAGACTTGTTTGGGGAAATGCTGTGTTGATTATGGTACATACCTCCTGATCTAAATTACTGCATGCATATGCAACTACACCTGAATTCATGTGGACAATGCCATGTTGTACGTGACTTGAAATACTTTGATATGAACAGTTGTGATGAATGATTCTGATATGACCTTGAGAATTGATAAATTTAGGACAGTTGTGAAACTATCAACTATATGCCTAAACAAACAAAGTGAGCCATACTAAACCAAATGTACCCCATATGAGAAAACTTTTATCTAATTCGATCCAATAGAACCTTTGTCTGATTTGACCTGATAGATCCCTCATTGGATATAATTTGATGGAACCTTTGGCTGATTTAATCAGACAAGACCTTTGCTTGGATCGACCGATAAGACCCTCTATCTAATTTGACTTTGTTAAAGGGGATTAAGAATTGTTAATAAATAAATAGCCAGATTATTCTCGGCAGAAAAACTGATAGACCTAAAACTTGAATCCGTTTGGAATACCTGACTTATTTCAAAGACCTTTGTGGGCTATCAACAGATTGATCTAACCATGAACACCATTGAGAACCAACCTTCAACTATTGAGGGCATATGTGTTATAGATGAACCGAATTGTGCAAATCCAGTGATTGGGTGTCTTAAGGAACAATGCTGGTGTGTTGTCATATTCTTGCCTGTTTAACGCTGTGGAAACCGATGACAACAGATTGATTTGATTGTGAACCGTACTGAATATTTTTCCTCGACTAATCAGCATATGTTTCATGTGTTTGCTTCAGTGTTATCAGATTTTGGGAAATCAGGTTATAGTGAGTGGTATTGTGTTTGTTTGATGACATTCTTGGGACGTCTTTTCGTGCTAGGGGACGTTAAGCGTATGTAGCACCTTTGTTGAGAAATCTATTTTGCCACCGACGGTTTTGTACGGGTGGATTTGTCTAATCGATCTCGAGTCGGCCACCGACAGTCGTGAACGGGTGTGCTTTGATTCCGAGACGGTTATTCCTTTGTTCTGTACGGAATGTCATCCTTTGGTATTATGTAGATGTTATTAACATCCAAGGAGCTTTGAAAAACCCTGGTTATCCGAAAGTGTGTGAATTCAGTACGCCTTGTGTAAATAACTGCTCAGTGCCATTATATTTTGCAATTGGGGTTCTGAGGATGTGTAAATTGTGTTCAACATGTGATCGACTGTTTTTGATAATATCTTTGACGCCGTAGGGATTAATATATGAATTGCCTTATGCTTTTGACGACTATCAGATAATGTGGGGAGACTCAATAGAACAGGGAATTGAATATGAACCGAATTATAAACTGTTGAATGATTGAGAAAACATGTATTATGTTAGAAATGGACTTCTTTAGTGTCATTGCACTTTACAATCGATACCATGGGAAGGTATGAGTTATGTATGCCATGTGGTTCATTGCTTTGTCATTACCCTTGTTGACTCGGGAATCGGTGTCTGGATCTACTTTATATTCCTGAAAACTTTTGATTGACCTTGGATGACTGTGATGAGTCACTGAACTAAATATTGAATCGGGTTGTGAATTGTGGAATTGTTGAAGAATAAATTGAACTTTTGTGACAAGGGAATAGACCAAACTTCTGTGATAAAGTTAGCTGACATTTGAAATAAATATGTTGGTAACCTACCTTGAAGAAGGCAATTGGTGAATGCATGTCTAAATGTTTTCAGTACCAACAAGTTAAAGTTGAACATTGGATATTGGCGGAACTACTTCACTCTCTCTCTATTTTGGAACGGAACTAGGAATATGTGGCTACGAATTTCATTGTGGGGCTACCTTGAGCACCCAAGGTAAAGGTCCCGTTTGGATTATTGTATGTAGGATTACGAAGTTTGCTCGTTCTCTCCCTGTAAAATTTTTGTATGATGACGGGTAGACTAGCCACTGTTTGTATCGATAGGATTAGTCATTTGTATGGGGTCCCAGTACCTATTGTTTTAGACAGAAATTCTAAAATGTGATTGAATTCTGACAAGCCTTCAAGAGGCAATGGGGACTGAATTAGGATTTGGCGTTGTTTTCCATCCACAAATTGATGTATAATCAGAAAGAACTTTTAGATTTTTGGGAGAAATGCTCCACAGATGTGCATTAGATTTTTCAGGAAAGTTGGAAAAATCTGTCCATCACTGGCAGACTCTGCTTGCAACAACAGCCTACACTTTGGTTTCAGTGTGATACCATACAAGCCTGGTATGGAAGAAAAGGTAAGTCTTTGACTGATTGAGAACAAAGTGTTGCTTTTGAAACTGAGCAGATAACTATCGAAAGGATTGGAACCATTGAATAAGAAAGTATTTTGAATTGTGTTCGACTGAAGGTAAATTAAGTTTGGAGGACCAAACTTCCTAAAGGGGGGAAGATTGTAATACCCCCGTTTCGTAATATGTTAATTGGTCCTTAATATGAGTATGATTATGTCTTTAATATGATTTTGGGTGCCATTATGTGGTCTTGGATTTCTGTTTGTCCACCGTAGGAATATCTGTTTGATTATCTGCTTTGGGAATTAAATTAAAGGCCTTATCGGCCACAGGACCTGAAATTGATTACGCCATTGTGATTGGCATAATTTTTAGAACCTACGATGGAATTTAATTGAAAATTGATTCGGGTCAGATTAAACTGATTAAATTGATTAATTAGTGCCCAATTGCTTTATACACTCAAACTTCCTCTTTAATTCTTATTTTTGGCTAATAAGAACTCTAAGAAAAGGGGAGAGAGGGTCGGCTATGGGAGATTAAGGGGAGAATTGTTCAATTTTGGTCTTAAGGCTTGGAGCATTGAAGTCCAATTCTAAATTAGACCATAGATTGAGAAGATTGAGCTCTTAGGTACGTGATTGATTATGAATTCATGAGTTTGAACTTGTAATTTTGTGAATTAAAGATTAATTGGTGATCAAGAACTAGAGTTGTGCTCTAATTGATGAATTTGAAGTTGAAATGCACATGCATGCATAAGATCACCATGATTTTGCATAAACAAACATGTATTAAGTTGAATGTGGAAATATGAGTGTTAAATCCTACATGCAAGCATGTTTTTGTTGTGTTCCATGAGAATGAACACCATTTGCATTAATTGGAATAGAAATGAAGTCAAGATTAGCATGCATGTTTGATTAATAAAAGATAGGAGCTTTGAATGCATGAATGCATATGATAGAATTGAATTTGAATTAAATTGAGCCATGCATGTGCTTGATTCATGAAAAGGAGCCCCATGATGATGTGTTTCGGTGTTTATACCATGTTAATACAAGAATTTGTGAATTGGAGCCATAGTATGCAAGAAACATTGGTTGAATGTCAAATTTGGACTCAAGAACACAATCTGGGAAACCCAGAATTTTGATGTCCGCTTCAGCGGGGTAATGGCCGCTCGAGCGGGAAAAACATGCTCCCAGTACTTTTTGTAGACTTGGTGTCCGCTCGAGCGGGGGAGGCCACGCTCGAGCGGGGGAGCTATTTAGACAGGCCTTCTGCTCGAGCGTCCTATTACACGCTCGAGCGTATTTTTCATGCAACCAGTACTTTTGCAGGCCTTAAGGGTCCGCTCGAGCAGGGAAGTCCACGCTCGAGCGGGGACCCTATTTTCTGAAAATCTGAAAATGCATTATGTGTTCTGTTTTTCCGTTACCTTTTAGTTCTAAACACTCTTAGGCATACATTGAGCATTGTAATTGGATTAAATAGATAAGAATGAAGCCTAAAGATGAATATGTGAATTAAAGAACAGATTGAATTATTTGTGACCCATATGTGCTATGTGATGTGTAGGGTCAAGCTCCAGGGCAAATTCACAAGCCGATCACTGTGAGTAATATTTGAAATATGTTGTTATCCAATTGCTCACTTCTATCTAAGTTTTGTAAAGTTAATTAATTTTGAATGGTGGACACAGTTTAACATGATAAGTTTGAAAGGCTTAAATGCCAGTTTGATACGATAAGTTTGCAAGGCTTAAATGGCAGTTTGATACGATAAGTTTGAAAGGCTTAAATCCGAGTTTGATATGACTAGTTTGAAAGGCTTAAATGCCAGTTTGATACGAAAGGCCTATGAGCCAGTTTGATACGAAAGGCCTATGAGCCAGTTTGATAAGAAAGGCCTATGAGCCAGTTTGATACGAAAGGCCTATGAGCCAGTTTGATATAAAAGGCCAGTTTGATACAAAAGGCCTATGAGCCAGTTTGGTATGAAAGGCCTATGAGCCAGTTTGATATAAATGTGGGCCGAAGGCCGTTTGATATAAATATGGGCCGAAGGCCATTTGACATAAATGTGGGCCGAAGGCCGATTGACATGAATGATTGGGCCAAAGGCCGATGGACATGAATGAATGGGCCAGAGGCCGTTTTGACATAAACGAATGGGCCAAAGGCCAGTTTGATCTGAATAATACGAATGAATTGGGCCCAAGGCCGTATGAGGTGTATGGAACCTCAGTTACTTAACTTACATATGTTTATGTATGTATGTGTTATTTAGAAATGCAAATTGGGCCCAAGGCCGTTCGATGTATATTGTTCCAATGTATATTCGTTATTTGATATTATTTACTGGGCTATCGCTTACGCTCATTGATTTGTTTGTAGGTGAGCTAAGAGAGGTCCATACCCCGCCCCAGTGAAGCTAGTGTGGAACAACTAAGGTTTAGAGAGTTAGCATTTGCGTCTCACGTGCGAGACACATCTTCGCCCTTTCGCCATTCTATGTAATTTTGTCATGTTGGCGAAGCCCTTGTACATGTCTGTATATAGTTCCCATGGGTTGACTTAGTTTTGGATGATCCTGTTGGATGGAACTTTTTGGTACTGTAATTTTGTTGTGAGTTATTAATATATTTATGTCTGGAATGTTATGACGCGCATGTAAGCACAGCTCTATGGATAAAGTTTTAAATTGTTTCCGTTCGGCCCCTTTTACTCAGATGAGTTTTGTCTTACTTGTTTTGAGGCCGTAGGTAACCTCGTGATTACTGGACGGTTATGGCCTTAACCCATAGGGGCGGGTTCGGGTCGTGACAGAATGAGCCATTCAAACCTTTGAAGATATGCTAAGAATGTATGTGTTAGACTTCCAAAGGAATCGGGAGACCTACTTGCCATTGGCTGAATTTGTGTACAACAACAATTATCATTCGAGTATCGGTATGCCTCCTTATGAAGCTTTTATGGTAGGAAATGTCGTTCTTGATCTGTTGGGCCGAGGTAGGTGATAGACCTTTGTTGGGACCGGAATTTGTGCTAGAAACAACTAAAAATGAGAAATTGATTCAGCAACGTTTGAAAACTGAACAGAGTCGTCAAAAGAGTTACGCAGATGTATGGAGACGACATAGGGAATATGAAGTCGAGGATCATGTGTTTATCAAAGTAACTCAGATGAAAGGCGAAACGTGGTTTGGTGTAAAGGGCAAGTTGGCACCAAGATACATTGGGCCGCATGAAATCCTCGAGAAAATCAATCCGGTAACATATTGAGTGGCTCTACCTTCGATCATGGAGCAAACGCATAATGTTGTAGACACCCCATTTTTAACCGACCTTAAGACTCAAACGTCATCGATTGAGCGCTCAGTGATGGTGCATGTTGTGCTCGTTCTAAAGTTTCAGAGTTTTGGCTGAGAGCCTTACCCTCCGACCCTCGAAACTTTTTGTGCTTTGACTCGGTCTGCGGACTAAGTCTTGTTTTCTCTTCCCAGAGGGAGGGAGAGGTCTTGTAGAGCATCTCTCAGCGGTCGCATACTACTTTTCGTGGTCGTAGGCCACTGTTCTCATTTGGAGATTGGTTTTCGATTTTCAGGGTCGTCGGCCGTGCGCCTCAGTTCAGGACCGCTTAACATTCTCTGTTTGGCACGGTTTTTGGGGCACACCTTGTTTCCTCTATGTAGAGGGACACTATAGCCCGGGAGACCACTTTTGTGGCCGTACGACACTTTTGGTGCCCAACAGCCAGTTTTCGGGGGACCCGGCCACAGGCTTTTCCCCCCAAACTCTCGTTTTGCATCCGTGTTGGTTCATTTTTGGCATGAACCATGTTTTCCTTGTTTGGGAGGTGGTACAAGGGTGGGAGACCATCTTTTCTCCTTGGAGACCACTTTTTCCCCCGCCAGCCGGTTTTCTTGTCGGGAAGCTGGTTTTCTTAGTCTTTGGGCCACATTTGCTAGTCTCCCACCACACCACTAGCTTGCTTTCAAAGTGGAGACCACCAATACCCTTGGTCGACCACCTTTTATCTGGGAGACCACTTTCCCTGGTCAGCCGTCCAAGGAAAGTGGCTGGTCGGCCAGTTTTCTCCTGTTTTGTCTAACTGAGTGGATGCCAGCTTTGCCAGCTGGAAGGCACAGACTGTATCCTCCATTCACGTGTATGGAGGATTTGCACCCTTGCTCTAGCTTCTTGAGGAAGCTTGAACCCTTGTTCTAGCTTCTTGAGGAAGCTTGAACCTTTGCTCTAGCTTCTTGAGGAAGCTTGAACCTTTGCTCCTCTATAAGAGAGGGCCTCCCTCTCCTTATACCAGGTCCAAAAAAAATTTGTTGAAGGAAAAATATATATCCCTTTCTGTATCTCTACACTCTGGGTTCAAAAGTGCGTTGTTCTTGGCCTATTGCACCACACCTCATAGCCACACACCTCCACCATTGATCTGAGGTTCTTGGAGGGTATTTTCGAGGTTAAAGAGTTGGTTTTGGGCTGGAGAAGTTGCTGGTTTTGCTGAGCTTCAAGGGTAATCTCTTTTCCCTCTTTTAAAGCATTATTTTGATCATTCTCTTATCCTCATTTGCATGCTTATTTGAGGTTTGTTGTCAACTGAAAAAAGTTTTATTTTTAAGCATTATTCATATTTGTTTAAGGCCATTATTGTGTTGAGGGTCATCTACCCTCTTGCATGCTCTATTTAGCCTTATTTTGTGCCATGCCATAAGGCATTCGAGCTAGTCTTTTCTTGGCCTTCCTACCACTGAAATCCAATCGATTTTCAGTGGTAAGAACATGGTTTTGACGGCCTAGATCAGAGAGGGGCGACCTCCTCTCTTGTTGTCATGTTTACTGGCATTTTTGGCCTACCAAAGGAGCATATGTTTATACCATTTGGCGGCCTAGTTCAGGAACATTTTGGTGACTTCTAGGACCTGCCTAGGCTCTGACCATGGCTGGTTTGGTCCCCTTTTGCTTGCTTGTTGCATGTGTAGGGTAATCCTTTTCATGGCTTATCAAAGGAGCATGTCATTCTTGCATGTATTGGTCTTGTTTCAGTGGATTTTTGGCCATCTTTTGGCATGCCATGACTTCTTTTTTACTTGGTTTGGTAGTCCTTCACATGCTTCATATGCTTGTAGTGTAACTCATGTTCACTAGCTCACAATGCATGTTGTTTTGGCCATTGATTCTAGCATATTTTGGCCACACTTCAAACTAATTTTGTTCATATTTTGGGCTGCCTTAGCTCTATTTTGAAGCCTCTTGGTCGAATGATGCTTTCCATGCATACTTGTAGTGTAATATCCTTGCCTAGCCTTGAGTTTTGGAGCCCCTTGCATGCTTAACTTGAGGTGTTTCCATGTCTTGGCATCATTGAGCATGTTATTTCAGAGCCTACACTTGTTCCATGTTCCCATGTTTTCCACTCTTTAAATGTGTTTGAGAGTTGTGCTTGTATACCTTATTTATGGGCCATTGCATGAGCTTCATTTTTGTGCATTTCAAGCCATCATCTTAGTCCATGTTCATTTGGGCATTGCTTTGCATACCTCTAGTGTAATGCACTTCACTAGTTTCGGTATTTGAGCCATTCAACATGCATAACATGAGTTGTTTACATGATTAGGGACCATTTTGTATGTCATGTCAGAGTTGGAACATGTGTTGTTGTATGCCATATTTCATCCTTTCCATGCTTTCATACAGTTGTATCTTGTGCCCTAGGCTTTAGGCCCTTGCATCCTGCATGTTTGCATGTGTTTTGTTACCTCATTTTCATCATCTATGGCCACTGATTTGGGTGTGGCTGAGGCCCATTCATTTTGGTTTAAGTCCATTTTGCATCGGGTATGACATTGTAGTTCATAGCGTTGAGTATGCCGCTTTGTCACATGTTTGATCATTATATTGCACATGCTTTGTCCACTTCATTGTGTATGATAGTCTTCACATGTGCATTGTGCATGACATATAGTATCATGTGCATTGAGTATGCCATTGTTAGTTCGTAGCATTGCGTATGCTAGTTTGCATGTTTGCATGACTTGGTTGCATCGCCTTAGGATCGCATACTTGAGGTCACATTGTGCATGCCATTCTACGTGTTGCATTGTGTTTGGAATAGGAGTTAGTCCAAACATGGGAAACGAGGGATGTTTCATACTCCAAGTGATGAAACGTGCCTTGATTCTCGGTCGCTGACACTCTTAACTAACACATGATGGAGTTTAGGCATTTATGTGTTTATATGTGCATTCATTTCACATCGAGTCGTGCAATTTGACTCCTCGGCTATCATGCATCGAGATGCATGATTGGTGGCCCGAGGATCAAGGACTACACTCCCTAGAGCTTATGCAATGATAGGGAGAGTGGTCGTGCACACATGTGTTGCAAATACCTTGCCTTCTCTCTCTCTTGCCTTTGTTGCAGAAAATACAGAAACCAAGAGAAGAAACTGGTCGGCCGACCAGGTTTTCGGGCAGGCCGACCACATTTTCTGGTTTTCACCACCAAGGGTGGTCGATAGGTGGTCTCCAAAGCCTATAGCTGGTCGGCAGTCTCCCGCCTAGATTTCCAGGGTAGAGTTTCGTCTCCATGGAGCTTTGTGCAAGTTTCTGAAATCAATTGCAAACAAAGGCGAGCCGGGGCATTGCGATGGATTTCCCGACAAGGCGACTCGAGCATGCATGCATCCTTTGTCATTCAAAGCAGAGCTGAGGTAGCCCATTTTACATAGTTTGCGTGCTAGTTTAGTTAATTTGTTAATTAGCTAGTGTTGTGTAATAATTAGTTAATTCGATTCGGTATTACTTATTCGGACCCTCCGAGAGATGGCAATGTTGTAATAAGTGTGCATGTGTGTGATGTATGTTTTCCAACCCCACGTCTTTCTCTCTTTCATTTACCAGCTTACGATGGTTAGTTTTAGGGCACGTTTCAATTAGCATGCTTATGCTCATATGTTTGCATCCATTCATCTGTTTTGCATGCACCGGGCTCGGCGCATCATACTAACTGCATTGTATTTCAATTCCGAGTTAAATACATGTTATCTGTAGCATCTCATATCCCATCTTAGAATAGCCGAGCCTATCTTAGTTGCATTTCACATGTGTTGCATTAGCCATATTAACATGAACTAGGATCATGCGTTGATTACTAACTAGTTTCTGTTTTGGCTCGGAGTACTCGGTAAGTGTTTATGCTTTACCATCCTTGCATGTGTGTGAGTGACTGCCATGATAGCATGCTTGCCATGAGGCTAACTGCTTATGTGATATACCTGTCTAAATGCCTGTGGGTGAAGGTTGGATTACTCGAATTGGAACATTCATTAATTGCGAGTTTTAAGCCCACTTGAGAGTGGCAAATCACCATGTTTTCTAAGCCCACTTGAGGGTGGCAAAATCCGCATTTTAGCCTACTTGCGAGTAGCAAACCACTTTAAAAAATAAACATGAAATGTTTTGTTCCAACTCAGGTGGTCTAGTCCATACTTGTATGCTGTGCGCGTCACATAGCAATTCTAGGTTAATAACCGAAATAAGAGCACATATGTTTTCAAAAACAAGATATCATGTTTAGTAGTGGCTGATCTTTGATCGGGTGAGCGGGGGTGCTCATTGCATGACCTTCCCCAATCATACCCAAGTTCCCGAGCCGAGGCAACTTTGGTGATGACGGACACGTGGCCTTAGGCACGAGTCAGGGTTTCCTAAATTCCCCCAAAATAAAATATTTAGGAGGCAACTCTGTATCTGGCAAAGCAGTCCATGTTTGGAACGTCTTTCTAAAAATTAGTTTTTCAAAACGATTTGTTGGATTTGGACTCTTTGGTGATTTATCAATCTCGTATTACACTTTGCGAGATTAGATTAAGAACCGTGACATTTGAGTCCGAACTGTAGTGAGCCTAATGAACAAAATGGGATTTTCCCGGGACGTTCGGGCGCGTCTACAAATGTTTTCCATATTTCAATGCTCGTAGATTATTTGAGGGTCCGTTACATGTTATTGAGCCAACTAATGTGCTATTGAAAGATGATTTCACACCTATGAAGAATGGCCAATACAGATTGTGAACCGCCAGATCAAAATACTGAGAAATAAAGAAATTTTATTAGTGAAGCTTGATTGGCAAAACCACCGAGGGACATATGCAACATGGGAAACCAAAGAAGATATGATGAAGAGATATCCAGATTTATTTCCATTGGACCCAACGTTCTTCCAGACTGAAGGTAATTCACGTTTGGAGGACCAAACTCTTTAAGGAGGAAAGACTGTAACAACCCCAATCCATAATTAATGTCTACTGCACGATTACGAATGCCTAACGAGAAATTAAGATGAAATCTTGAGTTAATTGCATTTTCTATGACATTTGTCTCTATCGTTGTAGAATTATCTGTCTGTGTTTCTATTTCATTATGCGAATTGAAGGCCTTATCGGCATCTGATCATGAAATTGACTTGGTTTGTATGTCATTTGGAATTTTAGAAAATTATAGTAGGGTCAATTGAAATTCGATTCGGAATCAAATAATTAGAATAAAATAATGACAACTACTTAGGCCTAAACCAAGCTTAATTAAGGAAACCAAATCAAGCCTATATAAGGCAACTTGTTGGCTTAGGAGCATTAGATACACTTTCGTTTCCTCATCTTTTGAGATCAAATGTGGGGGAGAGAGAGAGAGAGAGAGAGTCGGAAGAATTGGATTCAAGCTTGAGGATTGTAGAAAATTAGAAGAACTTGGAGGTTTTGGCTTGGAAACTCAAATAATTAGCCATCTGGAGCATAATTGAAAAGCTAAGGAAAGAATTTACCCCTTTAGTTATGTAATTGAGATAGAAAATGTTAGAATTCAAGTGAATTGAGAGATAAATCACAATAATTGAGTTAAAATTCTAGAATTAAAACTCAAGCCATGCATGCATGCATATTTCATGGCATTTTGAAGTTATTTCCAAAGAATTTCCTCATACATGTCCTTATTTTGGCTTTGTTCTAAGAATTCAACATGCATTTGAGTTAAACACTTCATTTGATCATGTTTTGAAAGCTTTCAAGCCAAGACAATTCATGCATGTTGTCTTCATGTTTTGTTCTTTAAGTGTCAAGTTTGATATTGCACAATTGGCATTATTTTGGGCTTTGATTTTGTGAAATGATCCTTAATTCTTAATGTTTCACAAGTTTGGGCATGTTTTCTCAAGTTTTGAGCCCAAAGGATGTGTTTTAAAGCTTTGGAATTGAGTTTTACATCTTGAGCATCAATCTGGAAATTCTAGAATTCTGTATCACCGCTCGAGCGACCACCCTCTGCCTTGCATGTTAGTTCAAGCAAGAAGAAGTTGGCTTGAGTGTAAAATTCATGCTCCTAGAAGTTTTACAAATTTTGCAGGCCGTTTGAGCGACCAAAGTTAAGCTCGAGCGACGACCCTGTTTACTCAGTCTTGCACTCGAGCGACTGCTGAGTATCTATCGAGTTGAAAAATCATACAACCAGTACTTTTGCAGACTTTACAGGCCGCTCGAGCGACAAAAGTTACGCTCGAGTGAACTGTCATTTTTTAAAATTTTGGCTAAGTGTTTGAAAGCACATTTTAGCATCCTCATTGCATCATAGGCATTCTTAGGCCCTAATTAAGACATAATATTAAGGATGAGACTTAGAAACACACTAAGAGCGAGCAAATTATTTTTCGAGCATTTGTTTCAGTGTGTATCCGTTATCTGTTTGTATAGGGCACGCGTCATAAGCTATTTGATCTGTCTGCTTTGTCTGCCTACTTTTGGAGACATCTGTGAGTAATAACTTAGTAAAGCTATGTTCAACTTTATTTATTTTCTGTATGATGAAATAAGATCTGTATTCTGAAATGTTATATCCTGTACAATGAATGATTGTCCAATTTCTGAAATGTATTCATGGCATCCTTAGCTTGTTACTTGGTATCAGAGGTTCCATTATGCGACTTAGTATATCTGTAATCTGCTACCCGTACCAGAGGCTTGATCGTGGAGCTCAGCACATCTATTATCTGTTACCCGAATCCAGAGGTTCCTTCATGGAACTGGTTATTCATAACCACCATATATTTTGTATATGTTCTGTATCTGTTCTGTTAGTGCTAATGGATGTACCATGTATGATTAAGTATGAACTCTAAATTTTGTATATGATTTGATTAAGAATGTGAATATGGATCTACTTCTGTTTCTGAGATGAACATGAATCTGCTTTCAGAATCTGATATGGGACATCATCTATTTAAACCTCTTTACTTTGTTATTATTCACTGGGCTCCCGCTCACTCTATTATTTATGTATGTAGGTGATTAGGTGCGCGACCAGGCTCAATGATGATTGCCTGGAATTCTGTTTTGTCGGCCAACCTTTCTGCCTCCTAAGGAGGTTTTGGAAAAAGTCATGTGGTTGTGTTTTGTGAACTAATTTTAAGACCTCATTTCTTTTGTGAAATTTGAAGTAATTTTAAGTCTGTATATTGGTATAAGTCCCCTTTTGGTTTTATCTGTATATGTGAGTGACGTATGGCTAATGTAAATATGACGTCACATGTGTCTACATAAAGTTTTAAATGTCTATCCCATGCATGTCTGCACAGCTCAATGGATTATGCATGTTTAATATATCTGCTTTCACAACCCCTTATTGTAACAACCCCGACCTATGATTAACTGTTAAACCATGATTAAGGATACTAATAAGTAATTAAGAAGAAATTTTGAATTAATTGCATGCGTGTTACATTATTTGTGTTTCTATTTGTCTAGTGTAGAAAGATTTGTTGGTGTTTCTGTTTGTTTTATGAAATGAAGGCCTTATCGGCATCCAATCACGAAATTGACTTAGGCTATGTGTTACTTGGAATTTTTAGAATTTTATGGTAAGTTTAATTAAAATCCGATTCAAAATGACTAAATTAGAATAATCAATGTCCATTTGATTAGCTTTAATTAATCACCACTAATCAAGCCTATATAAGGCTCTTATATGTGCCACCACTAATCTCTTTTCCTTAATCACACCTTTGAGCCCACACACATACAACAAACGTGAGAGATGGAGAGAAAGAAGAATACTTGAGCTCAAGCTAAGGGATTTGCTAGGAAGAAAAAGAATTGTACTTAAAGACTCAAGAATTAAGCCTCTAGCTCTCACCTTGGAAAGTCTAGGTAAGACTTCAACCCTTAGATTGTATAATTTTAATGCCTAAGCCATGAATTAGAGAGAATTAAGTTGTGTAACACAAGAATTGAGCTAAAATTGGTGAAATTGAGTCCTACTATCTGTAGACACCCCATTTTTGACCGTTCTCAAGACTTGGATGACATCACTTGTGCACTTGACGATATCATTGCATGTGTTCGTTTTGGTGCCCGAAGTCTTTGGGCGGAATGCCCTGTCTTTGAGCCTTTAAACCCTGTCCATTTTGTGCCCTGTTTTGGACCAAAACCTTCAAGTCTGCAACCCCTGGTGGCTGTCGGCCACCAAATGAGGCTGCCAGCCACCAATTGAGGTTGTCGGCCATCTAAGTGGCCTGTTGCCCACCAGTGCCCTTTTTGCAAATATTTTGTTGACAGTTGTTCCAGTTGTTGGCACAAGTGTCTCCATCTCCCTACACGTGTATAGAGGGATGGGGTTTAGCTCAGCCAAATGCATGTTTTTCTATATATATGGAGTCTCCTCCCCCATTTTTGGGGGTTAGAAATGTTGGAACAAAAGTCTCTCTCTTTCTCTCTCTCTCTCTCTCTCTCTCTCTCTCTCTCTACATTTCTCTCTATCTCTTGCAAATTTATGCACATTAACCTAGGTACACTACACTTTTGCCTACACCTCCTTAACAAAAGTTGATCATCTTTGAGATGAGGTTCTTTAAAGCGTTCTTGAAGCTCTTGAA
Source organism: Camellia sinensis (assembly GCF_004153795.1). NCBI lineage: Eukaryota > Viridiplantae > Streptophyta > Magnoliopsida > Ericales > Theaceae > Camellia > Camellia sinensis. The sequence continues at coordinate 1,208,418 of NW_021025515.1, forward strand.
AGTGGTTTTGGCTTGAATTAGTGCCTAAAGTTGATGTTTGCTTCAAGAGGTATACTACTTCCCTTTTAAGCTTACTTTGTATATTTGTTTTTCTATCTATTCTTGCTATTTTTGGGTTGTTTTGGGGCCATAAAAAAGCTCTATTTTTTTGGAGGGGGGGCTGAAATTGTTGTTTTAGGTCATTTAAGGTTAGGGGAGGTTATTTCACCCTTCTTTATTCCTTGCTTATAAGGCTTTTCCACCTCTGTTTCCTACTTTCAAACTATCTTTTCTTAGGCTTTCAAGCACTGAATTTCAGAGTATTTTCAGTGGTAAAAATCATGTTTTGAAGTCCAAAATTGGAGGGGTTAGCCTCCCTTCCTTGTATCTTGTTTGCTAGCCTAGTTAGCTCTATGTGTTAGCTTAATTTTGGAGCCTTCTGTAGCGTAATTCCAACATGTTTTACGTTCTATTTTGAACTGTTTTTGGTTGGTTATTGCATTTGAGTCTTGTTTTGCATGCCTCCAGTGTAATATCCGCATAAGCTTGGTGTTTTAAGCCTTCAGACACCACTTGTTTGAGTTGATTGCCATGTTTTAGTACTTTTCTCATTTCATTTCAACACTTATAATCTCTGCAATCTCCCTTATTTCTTCACTCTTTATTTGCTTGGAGGGTTGTTTCAACCTTAGGGTAGCTTAAGCTTGAGATTGAGGTTCATTGCTTAATGGTTTAACCTTCTTTCGGGGGGTTCATTACATTTGGCATAATATCTCTCTCTTGTCTTAAGCTACCTCTTGTTTGACACTTCCTTCTCTTTAGAGGACAAACTCACCAATGGACTTAATTGGTTAAAGAATGGAAAGGTAATTAAAATGAGTAACTAAAAGTTGAAATTAAAATGGTGCAAGATAAGAAATTGGTTGTCCTTTGATGTGTTCTGTCACGACCCAAACCCACCCCTAAAAGTTTGGCCCATGATCGGCCTGTACATAGGCTTCTAAACAGAATTTTAGAATAATATTTAACCAAATACGGGGCCTTAAGCGGAAGCAATATCAATAAAAGACAACATCGATTGAGCTTGTGCATACATGATGGCTTAATTAGATTTAAGCATTTAAATACATTCCCAGAGTTACATATACAATTACAGAATTTATAAAGATCTCACACACACTTACATAAAACTTAATAACTTATATGACTTCCAACACAAATTAAGGCCTCCACATGGAGACATACCCCAAGTGACTTGGCAGACAAGCGACCCTCAGTACAACTCTAGTGTCAAACCCCGATGGCTCACCTACATACATATACATAATAACGGGGTGAGCAAGGCTCAGAGAATAATAGCAATGTAAAGAGGTTAATTAATTGAGCATAGTCTTAAAGAGTGTAAATAGGCTCATCAAGTCATACACAGATCTTGTTCATAATTATATCTCAAAACGGCCTCCAGCCCACATGTGATGCAGAACAGCCTCGGGCCCATATAGGATACAGAATGGCCTTAGGCCCATAGATAATACAGAACAACCTCAGGCCTATATAAGATACAGAATGGCCTTAGGCCCACAGATAATACAGAACGGCCTCAGGCCCATATAAGACACCTAATGGCCTTAGGCCCACAGATAATACAGAATGGCCTCGGGCCCATATAAGATACAGAATGGCCTTAGGCCCACAGATAATACAGAACGGCCTTAGGCCCACATAACGACAGATGTCCACACATTGTAGAGTAGGTAGAACATCGACATGTACAATACCTCCCTTGGCCTCTAGCCATGAATCATAATCAATTTACATCATAACGGCCTCAGGCCCACTTTTATACAGATACAGAACGACCTTAGGTCCATAATAGTGCCATTGTTCAATTATGTCCGTTAATTCAATCAGAGCGCAATGTCAATAGTATACGTCATTCTCAACAGCCATATATAAATCATAAGCACCAGGAGTAAGTATAACATATCGTTACACTACTATTACTCAAAGTGATAAGTTTCTGACAGCAGTGGGACGATGTCCTCGTCTTGACCTACAAACACAATGCATATAGCATTATAATAATGTACCCGATTCCTTACTTTACTCTTTAGTCAATTAGTCATATCGGCTCTAAACTCATTAGTCTTCAATAATTCATAATCCATGTCTCAGAAGATAGGAGGAATCGATAGGAAAATGGTTCAGACGAAGAAATAGTACAAAACTGGCAGATAGAAAGTGAGCAACTCTCACTAATTTGGGCACATCTATTTCTGTACTTATAATTTAGGAGTGAGACCACCACCATTGGAAAATAGACTTCCGATGCTTTATTTTAGGCTCAAGAATCACTCAAAATGGAATCCGGATGCAAACGATATGATTGTTCAAAGTTGCCTGGACAGAGCTGTCCCCACATGTGCGGAAAACAGGGCTGCACGTGCGGGACTACGTGCCTTTTTAGCAGAATCAAACTTGGTTTTGGACATGGACTACCACATGTGCGGGAAGATCCGCCGCACGTGCGGCTCTCGGCAGTTTTTGCAGTCCGAAAATGGTTTTGGCTCCAACACTTAGTCTTTCCATTTTTAAGCTTGGTTTCTAACATAAATCACTCAAAAACATGTATAATTTCCCCATAACATGATAAACTAACATCAACCAAGTGTAATTTCATCTCAAACAAATCAATCTTTGCCTCAAAGTTCAAGATTAATGCTTAATCTTTCATGATCTTCAAGGTTCTTAAAACACAACCCACAAACCCACAAATTCACTTGATTCTTGCATAATCTAAAGTTCATTTCATGATGTCCACGAGCTTGAGCTCCACTCATAAACAAAATTATAGAACTCAATTTCTAATTCCTCAAATTAGCTCAAGCAAATGCATACATAAAACCTTGACCCCAAATGGGTTTAAATCTTCCAAGATCTTTATGATCCCCCCAAATTGATACTTTAAACACAAGGTTTCAAGATAGATTATCATACCTAGCTCAATCTTTGTCTATCTCTTAGCTTCTTTCAATTTCCCCCAAGTTTCCATGGGTGATCTTCTTTCTCTTTCTTCAATTCCCTTCAATCATCTTGGAAGCCACCATGGATGTTGAGAAGCTTTGTCTCTTTTCTCTCTCTCCCTTTCACGGTTTCCTCTCTCTCTCTCTCTCTCTCTGTTCTTTAGATATTTTTAGGTTCCCAGACATGAGTTCAACAACTCAAAGACACATCTATATATAAATAAATATACACACACATAGGCTTAACATAATAGGGAGAGCCAAACGCGGCCCTATGAATCGCACGAAATCAAATTTCAATTAAACTTCCCAGGTGACTCTAAAAATTGTGTTGATCATAAATATGTTCTCTGTTCTGGTTTTTGAAGACACTAAGGCCTTCAATTTGCTGTACCAAGTTAACCACCCAACGTGCATTAACGAATCAAACAAATTAGATTTCCAATTAAATTTTCCAAATAGTTCTAAAAATTCCCATTAACATTTCCAAGTACTCAATTTGATTTTTGAACCCATAAAGGTCAGTAATTTCAATTTTAAAACCGTAACTCAACAGATAATTCCTCAATTAGAACAGATATCATTAAATTAAAATGCATTAACCCACAAGGACATAAAAATAATTTCGGATACGAATTTTGGGGTCGTTACAGATCAATTGGACGTTAATTGAACATAAGGAAAATCGGGGCATTTCATACTCAAAGTGATGAAATGTACCAAGTTTCCCAGGTCTTCATTGCCATTCATCATGCACGATAGGGTGAAGGTTGTGAGTCTTATTTGTGCATTTATTAACTTGTACATCTTGGTTCCTTAGCCATCATGCAATGAAATTGTTTAATTGATGGTTTGAGGACCAAATGTATCACTCCTTTAAGATGCTTTGATGATAATGAGGGATACACAGTACAAACAACCTATGGGAATACCCTCTCTTTGCCTTGTTTTCTCTTTGTTGCAGCAAAAAATGGTGTCATTAGTGGCCGACCGGCCACTGTTACTAGCCTGCCGGCTACCAGTGTTGGACGACAACCCCTCAATGGTGGCCAACCGGCCACCACTGAATTTTGAGCAATGTGTTTGTGAAGCATAGCAAAGTTGATCTAGAAGAGGAAATCAGTGCAAGGGTTGTGCAAACAGAGGCTTTTGAGGGCAGACAATGGATGTTCTTCGGGTAAAAACTGAGCATGCATGGGCCTTCCATGCTTCTCGGGACTAGCTAACTAGATAATTAGTTTAATTAGCTATTAATCATTCATTTGTTGTAATTAGTTAGTTGTAGCTAATTAGTTTGGGTTGTAATACTTAATTAGTTTAATTAGTTGTTCCTAATTAGTTTATGATGTAATATATAATTAGCTTAGCCCAGTTAAATTCTTAATTAATTAGCTTAGATAGTTAGTTAATTCATTGAAGTTTTGTAATAATTAGCTTAATTAGCTTAGCTTAGTTAGCTAGTTAGCTTTTATTCATTCTGACTCTCCTTTGTGAGAGCATAATGTAATAATGTGTATGTCTTCCAACCCTGCGTCTTTCTCCCTTTTACTTAACTACTTTCGATGGTTAGTTTAGAAGCATCACGTTTCAATTAGCATACTTCATTTTTTATTGCATGCACCGAGGCTCGACACATCATTCAAACTGCATGGTAGCTTCAATACTTCGATGAATACATGTTTAAAACACATGCTATCTAATTGTTGCATCTGCCGTATTAGTAGTCGAACCTATTAATTGCATTCTTCGCATGTGTTGCATTAGACATCTTATGTAGTTAGGTATCATGCATATTTTCCTGACTCTTTGGTTTCTTTTAGCTTTGAGTACTAGGTGAGTTTTAATGCTTTTGCATACTTGCAAGAGTGTGAGTGATTGCCATGTCTAGCATGCTTGCCATGAGGCTAAATGCTTAATTGCCATAAACTGTTTGAGTGCCTGTGGATGAAGGCTTGTTGCTTGAATTGGAACGATTCAATAAATGTATGGTTAAGCCCACTTTGTCAAGTGAAAAATTCGCAAACTTTAAACCCACTTTGTTGAGTGGCAAAATGAAACCTTTTTCGAAAAACAAACATGAAATTGAATTGTTCCAATTTAAGCAAACTAGTCTATACTTATATGTCCGCATCACATAGTAATGCTAGCATAATAAACTAGAACAAGAGCATATAATGTACATAAAAATGATACCATGATTAGTAGAGGTCGATCCTTGATCGGGCGAGCGGGGGTGCTCAATTCATGACCTTCCCCTCTCGTACCTAATTCTTAAGCCGAAGCAACTTTGGTGATGATGGACACATGGCCTTTGGCACGAGTCATAGGTTTCCTAGATTTCCCAAAAAAATATTAAGGTGGCGACTCTGTATCTGGAAAAGCAGTCTAATTTTGGCAATTTGATTCAAAATCGACTTTCCAAAAGATTTTCCAGATTTGGACTCTTTGGTGTTTATCAATTTCACATTGCACTTGTGTGATTAGATTCAGAACCACGGGAGTCGGAACTGTAGGCTTTCTTTCAAACCTCCAAAAGAGGGTGCGAAAAATTTGAGCTACACTAGGCATGCATGCACTTCATCATATTTTTTTAGTTGAATTTCAAGTAATTTACTCATGCATGTCCTTGGTTCACCTTAGGTTTGGTATGTCATCAAGTTTCATTTCATTTTATCTTCATTGATCATGTTTTAAAAGCTTTGAAGAGAAGAAATTACATGCATGTGATGTTTTCCACATTTCAAGCTTGAATTTGAACAACTGGCATGCTATTGGGCCTTGATTTTTGTGAAATGATCTTCAATTCTTGATATTCTACAAGTTTCTAAATGTTTTCTTCAAGTTTTGGCCCAAAAGACCATGATTTACAGCTTTGAATTTGAGTTCTACGCTTGGAATAGCAATTTAGAAATTACAGATTTTGCCTCTCTGCTCGAGCGATAGAACCTGTGCTCAAGCGACCACTCTGTGATCTTGCACTTCCGCTTGGGCAACCAAAAGTTGACTCAAGTGTAAAATGCATGCTCTCAGAAGTTTACCATTTTTTGCAGACCGCTCGAGCGACAAGAGTTGCGCTCAAGCGAAGACCTCAATCTCACGCTTGAGATATAATCAGTACTTTTGCAGAGTTTACAGACCACTCGAGCTAAGGAAGTTGCACTCGATCACATTTTGAACACCTGCTCGAGCGAATAAAGTTGCACTTGAGCAAGGCCTCTATTTTCAGCATATTTGCCTAAGTGTTGAACTGCATGTTTTGGCATCCTCATTGCATCCTAGGCATTTCTAAGCCATGATTAAGACATAAAAAGGAGGATAAGACTTAGCAACACACTAAGAACGAAATGAAATGAGTTAAGTTTTTTCTGGGTGTGTTTCAAGTATGTATCTGTTCTATTTGTGTAGGTCATGCGTTGTAAGCTCTTTGATTTGTTTGCTCTATCTGTCTACCTCTGGAGCCATCTGTGAGTAATAACTTTGTAAAGTTGTGTTCACGTTTAAGTATTTTCCTATATGATATGACAAGAAATGATTTGTTTTCTGAAATGCTATGTTCTGTATCAATGAATGATTGTCCATATAGTGCAAAGTATTCATGGCATCCTTAGTACATGGCCTTTGACCGGTGGTAACAATACCGTGGTCTATGAGCACAAGGCTCTTTCCCAGGGATAAAAATACCGTGGTCTCAAGGCCCTCGCACGGGGGTAATAATACTGTGGCTTAAGTATGTTATCTATTCCCGGTACCAGAGGTTCCTTTATGGAACTGACAAGTATGACCCTAAATGCTCTGCATGTGATCAGTTAGCACTATTGGATGTACCACGTATCATTAAGCATGAACTCTGATTTCTATATATGATTCGAACAAGAGTATGAATATGAATCTGTTTCTGTTTCCTGAATTTGTTATGGGACATCATTCATTTAACTCTTTACTCTATTATTATTCATTGGGCTTTCGCTCACTATTTATATTATGTATGTAGGTCAGCATGCGCGTGACTAGGCCTAAGCTGTTGCCTGCAGAGTTTTGCTTTGTCAACCAGCCACCGTGCCTCCTGGGGAAGTTCTTGTCCAAGAAGTCAATTTTGTGAATCATGTGAAAGATGTTTTGTGTCTATCTGTACATAGGGTTAAGTCCCTTGTGATACTATATGTATGGCGATGCATGACTATGGAAGTTTGACAGTATATATATGTATGTTTTAAAGTCTCTGTCCCATGTACGTCTACATAGCTCTATGAACATTGTATTTTGTATATTTGCTTCCACAGCCCCTTATATTTTGTTATTCTATTCAGAGGCCTTTGGTGATCCCAAGATTACTGGCAGGTTACGGCGCTAAACCTATAGGGGTGGGTTTGGGTTATGAAACTTATTATGTGTTAATCTGTTCAGAGGCCTTTGGTAATCCAAGTATTACTAGCCGGTTATGACCCTAAACCTGTGTAGCTTGCTTTTCATGTTCCTCGGAGGGTTTAGTCTCATTGGATACGATAGCCTTACAGTTTAGACTTCTGGGGTTCTGAATCTGGTTTTACAAGTGCAATGTGAAACAAAAAAATATAGCTAAGAGTCCAAATCTGGCAAATCTTTGGAAAAGCGATTTATAATCAGAAATGCCAAAAATGGACTGTATTGCCAAATTTCAGAGTCGCTACCTAAATATTTTTGAAAAATTTAGGAAACCCATGACTCGTGCCAAAGGCCACTTGTCCGTCACCATTAAAGTATCTCAGCTCAGGACCTTAGGTATGAGAGGGAAAGGTCATGAATGGAGCACCCCCCTCACCCGATCAAAGATCGACCTCTACTACTCATGATGTGATTTTTATATACAGTATATGCTCTTGTTCTGATTTATTAATGCTAAACCTACTATGAGAGGCACACAAGTATAGACTATTTCACTCACTTTGGAATGCTTTGTTTTTATGTTTTGTTTGAAAAGAATTTTGAATACGTGATATTTGAAAAATAAAGCTCATATGTACACTAATTAAATAATCCCAACTTAAGCGAAAAGCCTTCATCCATAGGCATTCAAGAGGTACATCAAATAAGCACTTAGCCTCATGGGAACATGTTTGATATGGCAACACAAACATACATGCAATATGTTAAAACAAAAACGCTCACCTAGTACTCAACCGAGGCAAGCCAAAATAGAATAAAATAGTTAGAAATATGCATGCTCTAATATGCAAGTAACTAATGTAACACATACAAAATACAACTACTAGGTTCGGTTTATTTACTTGGCATATGGCTCAACTCAAAGTATATGGTAGCGCATGTAATCATGTAAGTAAGAAATAACAAGGTTAGAATGATGAGTCGAACCCAATGCATGCAAAAATGGATACAAGTCATGGTAATGGCATGAAACCAAAATATGATGCTATATGCTATGCAAGTAAATAAAAGGGAAAAAGAATGGGGGTTAGGAGACATACACAATATTATTACAAGTGCGCCCTCATGTAAGAGGGTCCGAATGTCTGAATTTAAACTAATTATTGCAACACCAAATTAACTAATTTAGCTAGCTATTACAATAACTAAATTTAACTAGCTATTACAAATTCAAATAAATCTAATTAATTACATGCACTACTATCAAAGCATTAATTTAAAGGAGCAGGAGAAGTGAAGCGTTGCACGCACAAACGAGAACATCCTCCCGGAAACCTCTCTGTTGGCTGCCAGATTCTATTATGTTTGTAGTCAGAAAATTATTCTATTTTTGTCCCAGCTTCTACTCTATTCTACCATGAAAATGCCACTATTTGCACAACAAAAGGTGACCGGCCGGCATTAACAAGTGGTCGACTAGATAGAAGGGTGGCTGGTAGGCCACTTTTTTAGGTATTGCACTACTGCCACAGAATCAAAACAAAGCAAAGACATAGTGTTTCCAGGAGATGTTTATCCTTTTTGCCTCTTCCTATCATGAAACTGATCAACGGAGGAGTAAACTTGATTCATACACCATCAATTGTTGCAAAGTTGTTACAAGATGATCTATGAATCGATAGGACAAAAGATCAATAAAAGGAAATAAATGACCAACAAAACCATTTCCCTATTACAGAGTTACCTCAAGGGAAGTGGTAGACATTGCTTCTTGAATCATTAACATCATTAAAGAGTACGTAAAGACTCAAGATGCAATGGATTCAATATAATGTCCGATTGAATCCAACCCTATTTTATTACTCTTTTTACCTCTTTTATTCTAATTTTAACATTTTTTACATTACGTTGCCATTCTTTATTCATTTGTGTCCAAAACTGATAACTACATCCTTGAAGTGAAAAAAGTGATAAAGAGAAGTGCCAAACAAAAAGTTGTGCTTAGCATTAGAGAGATGTAATGCCACGGTAATGAAGCTCCGAAGAGATTAAACCATTAAGCATGGAAAGTCTCTTTCTCGTGCTTTGAACGTCGACCAAGTGTTTGAGACAACTATTAATCACAAGAAAAAAAAAAGAAAAAGAGGAGTTGCAGAGATGATTAGGCAAAGATGATTGCAAGTGTGAGACTCTTCACATGAAAAATAAGGAATGAAAAGCTATCAACTCAAATGAATTGGTGTCTATGGCCTAAACCTCCAAATCCACGAGGACTTATAACAATACAAACATAGTATTCAAAGCATAAATTAAATAAACAACTAAAACAGTCTCAAAAAGTAAAAAAACAGTGCTGAAATTAAGTTTGAAAAGCCAGAAAAGGCAAGTAAAAGAATAGGAGAATAAAGCTAATAAGCAAGCCTAAGGAAGGGTGTCTAACCCCTCCACCTTTTAGACCTTAAAATAACATGTTTTAGCCTCTGAAAACTTTGAAAAACAATAGCTAAAAGTTGAAAAATAAGTGGGGAAAAAACAAGGATCTGAGCTATGGAATAGGGTTCAAGAAAGGGGGGTTTACTCCTCCACCTTTGGTAGCTTTTTAATCACAAGTTCAGTACTTTTTCTATCCAACACAAAGTATAAACACCAAGAAAAAGAGGAGAGAAGAATAGTTTGAACAAGGAAAAAGTGATACCATTGAAGAGAAGATACTCTTTTGTTCACAAACCACAAGTTGAATCCTCTCAAAGGCTAAAATTTGGGCTCAATAATCTCAGCAAGAAGACTCAAATTTTTGGTTTAAGAAGTGTATGTATAGCTGTGGGAGCCAAATTAAGAATTAGCTATATGTAAGTCGACTTAAACTAGGCTTTACCCAAAAAAATAGGATTGCCGAGATAGGTGAAGATGATTCGGTCTATGACCGGGTCCACTTGAATAGAGCCATGGCCGAGTAAAGCCTAGCTTGTAGGCCGAATAGGCCACGAATCCTATGGAACGCTTGGAGGCCCAGCTATGAGTACAGAGTGTCCATAATAAGAGAGTGGGCCCCTTAAGAACAATATAAAAATGAAGAGCATCAGCCAAAGTGGAGGGATGTGAGAAAAGGGTGACAACTTGTGATAAAAGAAAACTTGAGAGAATACTAACTTGCTCGTCGGAGTGCTGATTCCGACATCCCCGACCGGAGCATTTGTTCCCATTTTAGGTATCAATTCGAGGATCAAGGAAATCTTTTTAGATCAGAGAGTATTTCCAAACCCCTTCACCGCAATTGGCACCGTCTGTGGGAATACTCAAGCTCGTCTATAGCAGACACAACAACAGATGATCCTTCGCACGTTACGGATGATGTTACACCAAGAACCATGTTTGGTGTAGGAAATATCACCGTACGAAGAGCTTTGAACTTTGATTCGCTAGCTCTATCCTTACCTTCGACCTCGGCACAGGAAACCATGCAGATGATAATCGACCAAGCAATGCGAAATAAGCAATGTCTGGAAGATATGGCAGTAGATAACAAGTGTCTATGTAAGGAACTGGCTATGGAGTTAGCAAAGTCCCCGCAAACTGTACCAGGGAAGAGGAAGAAAACTCTACACCGTTGGCATAAAAAACACAATAGTACCAGCACCTCCGACTCATCATCTTAGGAACCTAGGAAAATGTGGTAAGTTAATGTGTCCAGCTTATCTGAGGAAAGTCCATATGTGCGGCACATGCAAGAGGGAAGGAGATGATGACTCGGATAAAGAAGATAAACACAATACTTTCAAATGACGCATCGCAAGGGCTGCTTTCCCTAAAAAGTTTAAAGCACCGATGTTCACTCTATATGATGGCAAATCAGATCCTACTGATCACATTCGCCATTATAAGCAAGCAATGGCATTGCATGCTGATAATGATGCACTCAAACTTTTCACTGAGGCAGCCTCTAGTTTATAATACCATTTAACGGACAATGGTCCCAGGCTACTCAGAAACATTCGAGGATTAAAGAAGTCTTTTTGGATCAGAGAGTATTTCCAAACCCCTTCACCGCAATTGGCATCGTCTGTGGGAATACTCAAGCTCGTGACACAACAACAGATGATCGTTCGCTCGTTACGAATGATGTTACACCAAGAACCATGTTTGGTGTAGAAAATATCACCACACGAAGAGCTTTGAACTTTGATTCGCTAGCTCTATCTTTACTTTCGACCTCGGCATAGGAAACCATGCAGATGATAATCGACCAAGCAAAGCAAAATAAGCAATGTCTGGAAGATATGGTAGTAGATAACAAGTGTCTATGTAAGGAACTGGCTATGGAGTTAGCAAAATCCTAGCAAACTGTACCAGGGAAGAGGAAGAAAACTCTATGGCGTTGGCATAAAAAACACGATAGTACCAGCACCTCCGACTCATCATCTTAGGAACCTAGGAAAATGAGGTGAGTTAACGTGTCCAGCTTATCTGAGAAAAGTCCATATGTGCGGCACATGCAAGGGGAATGAGATGATGACTCGGATAAAGAAGATAAACACGATCCTTTCGTACGATGCATCGCAAGGGATGCTTTCCCTTAAAATTTTAAAGCACTGATGTTCACTCTATGTGATGGCAAATCAGATCCTACGGATCACATTCGTCATTATAAGCAAGCAATGACATTACATGCTGATAATGATGCACTCATGTGCTGAACTTTTCTGAGTAGCCTGGGACCATTTTCCATTAGATGGTATTATAAACTGGAGGCTGCCTCGATGAAAAGTTTCTATCAGCTCCAAAAATCATTCAGGGCAAGATTCATTACCAACGAGATCTAACCAAAGCAGGCTGACTCAGTCTAGGCATTGCAAATCAAACCAGAGGAGACCCTCTGTGAATACTTGGCACATTACTAGTAGTTGGAAGTCGAACCGCTAGAATCGGACCCAGAGGAGTTGGATTTTTGATCGACCAATTCCGTAATAGATATATTTACCTTCTTTTTTTTTCTTCTGTTCCTTTCTTTTTCTTTCTAGTTTCTTTTTCTTTCCTTTTTTTTTTGGGGGGGGGGGGGTTTTTTTTTTTTTTTTTTTTTTTTTTTTTTTTTTTTTTTTTTTTTTTTTTTTTTTTTTTTATAATTTTTTTTTTTTTTTTTTTTAAAAAAAAAAAAAAAAAAAAAAAAACAAAGAGGCAGAACTGCACACCAAACTCATTTTATTCATGTCGGGGCTCCCCCCGGTCACCATTTTACACCAAAAAAAAAAAAAAAAAAAAAAAAAAAAAAAAAAAAAAAAAAAAAACAAAAACCCGATTTTTACGGCTTGTAATGCATGCCATAAAAACTCTTTCACGGCATGCACACAAATGCCATTATATGACATGCCGTGAAAAGTTGAGCGTCATTTACGGCATGCAGGTAAGGTTATAAAAAGTAATAAATTAAACATTAATGGCATACTTTGTATGTCATATATAATTTTTTACGGCATTTTTGTCATGCCATAAATCATCATACTTTCCACGGCATTATTTTGCATGCTGTAGAAGGTTATTTTTAATATATTTATGGCATACTTTGTATGTCATATATAATATTTTACAATATTTCCTTGCATGTCATAAATCATCACTTTTCACGTCATAATTTTGTATGCCATAGAAGGTCATTTTTAATATGTTTATAACATACTTTGTATGTCGTATATAATCTTTTACGACATTTTTTTGCATGTCATAAATCATTACACTTTTCATGACTAATTTTATATGCCGTAGAAAGTTATTTTTAATATAATATATATATATATATATATATACAAGAATATAACATTGCCTAACAGTATGCAGACAGTAGCTTATAAAATGCAACATGTGAACAAACCAAGAAGAAGCAGCAACTATGAAGTAAGCAAAAAAAGCCTAATATCCATACACCAAACAACATGCATACTAACTTCCATCCTCAACTTCTATCATATCAAGTTGATAATAACTTCCAACATACAAACCAAGAAAAATATCCAAATCGTATGATTCACTAATCTCTAAAATACAACTTTAAACATCCAAAATGCATAACTACAAATCGTAAATCAGTTAGTCAAATATTTGGAGTCTCTAGGAAGAGAATTCAAATTTTGCATGGTCAGGAAATTGAATTCCACAGGCTCAATATGATCTAATTGTGTCCCATGAAAACTTGACATGCTATCATACTTGCCATCAACTCCAAAGAGTTCATTTTCTCCCTACTAAAGATTAAAAAAAAAAAAAAAAAAAGCATTAACAAATAACCTGAATAATCCAATTTTTGTCAATTGTTGTGGGACTAAATTATAAGGATAAAAGTTAATCTCAAAAAGAAAAACAAAAAAAAAAATACAAAAGATTGCTATCAATCCATGACATTATGCACTTAGATTCTCATATTAGGCCCTAGAGCTTAACTGCCACAAATGGATAAATGGTTCAAATAATGGCAGAGTCAGTGATTGGGTATGCTCACATTCAATGAACTAATGTCACTATCATAATATGCCTCCACATCTACTTCCAATCACATTCTAGCCAAGTATAGAAGTTAAAAATATCTTGGCCATCATCAAGACAAAAGTTAACAGAAACAATGATAGACAACATATTTTACATGCTACCTGTCATTACTCAAAAATACAGGCAAGAAACAACTAGGCAGAGGCAATCATTGCTATGTATAAAAACAATACTTGGTTGCTTGTAATTACTAGATCATAGCCTAAATTCAAGATGTCAATAGTATGTAATCATTTTATTTTTATTATATTTTTTAAGTCTCCAACCAAACCTTATTTTGTGATGGATTTGGCCACAAACACAGCTTAGCAAAATTTTTGAGTCATTTCACCATGAATTTCACCCAACTTAGTAATTAACAGAGAAGGAAACTGATTCTTATAACACTTCTTCATTTTGATTTTATTTGGTCAGTCAGATTAAGAGTGTTCCCTAATCCTTCTATAGAAAGCAGACAACAAATTGAAGATATAACATCTAACAAACTTATGTTGAACCTTTTGGTTCTAAGGCAAAAGAGTATATAGATTGAGCAACATAAGAGGACGCACCTAGGATTAACTCTAAAAAGCTAAGGGCAAGTGAGGTTCTATGGCACGATTGGTTGGAACTATTTCCAGCATCACCAATTTTATGAGCACCAGAAGAATCCTATTGTAATTTCTTATAAACATTACTGGACTTGGTCTGACTTCTAAAGATGAACAAAAGTTTTCTAAATTATATATCAGGCTTAGATTTTGGGTTATATATGGTGCCATCTGATTATTTCATCATGTGCTGGTGATGTATGTCCCATCACCGCTGTTAAGACCTTTGGTAGGTGGAAAAGACAAAAAGGGCAGTTGGAATGAATGTAGCAGGTTTTTGCAGCTCATATGGTTGGTCAAAGAGATGGAGGTTTAATGGTTAGTGGGTGTTGGTGTAAGTTTTGATTTATGCAATGTTGGGTCTGCGTAATCAGCCACGGCTGCGACTGCAGAGCTTGGGCAAGGAATGGATAGTGACATTCAAGCTGCTAAAATGAACATGTAGGCAAGATGTTAGGGATTATAGGAATGGTAGTTGTTTCGGGTTTTTTGAGCGTAGTTCTGACATAGCCTTGAGAAACTTGGCCTGATGCTGCCTACAATAGGAATTGTGGTGGATTCTTTTTTTTTATTATTTATTTCCAAAACAGAGTTTCTGTTGGAAGCTTTGGACGTCAATGATTTAAGGAGGTTTGCTGTTAATTCAAAGACCAAAGGGTAGGGCAATAGGTTAGGGTTTGTTTTGGCTTGATTCAACAGTGTTCGGAGTTAAAAAATAGACTACTCTTGGGTTGTTAATAGTAAAAGGTTCATTTTCAAGAAGTATAACCATGCAATCAGGTTCTTCCACCGCTTGAAAGGACCTTTTGAGGGGTGAAAGAACCTTTTATTAAATTCACAAGAAGAACCTTTTCATTTATATATATATATATATATATATTTTTATGTTTAGGTGGAATTGATCCATCCTTGAACTGATATTTTGTTTTTGAGAATCTTTTGAGTAGAGATTGTTTGTTCAGTTGTTTTTATTCCCTCATCTTATGTACATGGGTGGCACCCCCCTGTTGCTTTATTTATTTATAATGTCTTTTACTTACTAAAAGCAACATTCAATCAAAAACAATTTCCATGTTTCTTACTAGATTAAATTAAGTAGTGAACTAAACTAAAATATGAGAGGATCGTATTATTACCCCAGGTAGTTTGGTCACAGGCAGAGGCTCCCCCGTGAAACTTGACTCGTCAACTGCACTTCTACCAACTCTAACAATTCCATCGACTGGAACACGGTTCTAAATAATGGAACAATATGTGTCAGGCAATATACAGACTACAGCACAAAATAAATCATGATTCTATGTCACTGAAATGTTTTCAACCAGAACATGCTAGAATTAGCAGTAACTAGAACGTAATAAGATTACCATGTGTGTTCGTGAAACAGGATCATTGGCCATCAACCCAGCTGTTTCATCATGCACTGAGATGATATATAGAATATTAAGCTGTTTTAGTTCCACCATGTACAAGATGATAACTATAGCTACAAGAAACTTGGTGCAAAGGGAGAGCGACAGTAAGGAAGGAGACACATTAAATCAAGAAAGATGATGATGTGCATTAAAGACCTACAGGGCTCAATTAAGGCCTACGCTAAAAAGCTCTTAACAATATTTATAGAATTTATTTACATATCTATAAGCTATCATTAATAAGCATCAAGGGGATGCAACTTGTACACATTCACAAGTAAAAAATATATATATATATATATGAAGAGGGGTTGTAGAATGAATTACCACTCTGCATTTTCTATAATCAATATTTTGAGGACATATCTAAAATGATTACCTTGGATTGTTGCAGAATCTCCTTCCAGACGAATAATTTCCCTAATAAGTTTGTCGTGTCTGACACGTACCAATTCATACATAGCAGCCCCTGCCATTCCATCTCCAACAACAACTAGTCCTGATACCCATTCAATCAGAAACTAAAATGTTAATATAGATGGAGAAAATATAAAAATATTTAGAATCGGTTATATCAAATTGGCATATTTGAAATAAAAAAAAAATTGTTAGTAGAAATAAGTTCATTGGAACAAAATCAAAAGAACAAGTTCATTAAATAATTGAAAGGCCTGACTATATTCAAAGCCATTTGTTGGTTTTATACTGTACTCAGAGGCTACTTGAATCATCTTGTCCAAGATGTATCATTACACATTTCTACTAACATATGCGTTTTTGCCTTGTAAAAAAATAAAATCATCAAGTCAATTTCATGGTTTCAGAATCTAAGATAGTCAAAATCAATGAAAAAAAAAAGTAACTAGTGCAAATCTATGTAAGCAACTTAGAAACATGAACAAATATCTGAAGTAAATCCATAATATTGTTCTTAATGTCCTATACAAAAATGTCAAAATA
This sequence comes from Camellia sinensis, assembly GCF_004153795.1. Taxonomy (NCBI): domain Eukaryota; kingdom Viridiplantae; phylum Streptophyta; class Magnoliopsida; order Ericales; family Theaceae; genus Camellia; species Camellia sinensis. The sequence continues at coordinate 1,225,281 of NW_021025515.1, forward strand.
AACTAGAAGTATTAGCTTCACTTCTCCATTCATCCAACTGATAAGGAATATGCTAATTAGAAAACAAGGGAATAAACTATTACAGTACAAGCAGTGCAACATCGTGCCTACAAGTTAAGTTGAATTGGAGACCCTAATCAGATCTTAAGAATACTGCTGCAAATGATGAATCTTAACTAATATTTATACAGAGATAACTGACTGAATCAGTCAAAATTATCTCAATAAAATTAACCGTATATATGAAATTGATCAAAGTAAGCAAATAATAGATATAGAAAAACTCTAGGCAAAGAAAAACTCGAAACTAGGGTTTCGATTCCCAAAATTTCAACCGATGAAGAAGAGAGAACAGATATAGAAATTACCTTGAGAATATGAAGGTCGAGACTTCGCAAATGTCTTCGATGGGGGAGAGAGATCGGGAAAGAGAGAGGGTGACATAGAGAGAAAAATGCCAACAAAGATAGAGAGAGCGGAGAGAGAAAGAATGAACCTGAATCTAGAGCGAGAGTGACCCAATCAACGACGGAGATTGAGAAAGAGATGGAGATGGAAACGGAGATGGAGCACTGTCTAAATAATTGATGGAGACGAAAATCGAGCACTATCTAAATAATTTATTTGTTTTGTTTGTTGTGTGTGAAGAGAGGAGGCTTAACTACCTCTCACTGTGCCTAAATAGGGTGGGTATATAATACATCTCTCATTGCCTTGTTTGTTTTGTTTGTTGATTTTGTAATATTTTTTTCGTTAATTTTATTTCATTTCCAGTGATTTTTAATTGCAAAAAATAAATAATGTTTGAATTGTTAAATCATATCTTGGAGAATATGAATTGAATATTTAGGCATGTTAACTATTATTTTTGCCATAAGAAAATAACGAATCTGGCAAGTCGTAAAAGTATATTTTTTTTATGGCATATTTTCGCATGTCGTAAATATATGAATCAACCATTTACATGGCATGTATGCCGTTATTTATAAAATATTAATGGCTTGCAAAAGAAAATGACGTAGAATACACTAACTACGACAAACATTTGATGTATGCTATAAACATAAAGCTGTAAATAGTTAATTTTGATCTATTAGAAATTTATAAATATTTAAGAACATCTAGAATTTTTTTTATTATTTATAATTAAAATATAATTTCTCTAGAGAATGAGATGGTTTGACACAAAAACAGGTATGGATCTAGAATGAGAGGGAGTATGGCGTAAGTTTTTAAATATATATTTTTTTTGTAACTTTTTAAATTGAAATAATTTACATATATTTAGAAGGAAAAATATTTTTTAATTTTCTAAAAAAATCACTAAATTCAAAAAATATATAATTTAATATTTTACGACATGAAATGTATGTTGTCTTAAGTGCAAATATTTTATAGCATATTTTTGTATGCCGTGAAAATATACGTTTTTTACGGCATACTTTTGCATGTCATAAAAAAATCGGATTGAATTTTATTTTATTTTTTTTTGTAGAAGTTTTCACGACATTCATTAGCATGTCGTGTAAAGTTATAATATTTTACAACATGAAATGTATGTCGTCTTAAGTTTAAATATTTTACGACATATTTTTGCAAGTCATAAAAACATACATTTTTTACGGCATACTTTCACATGCCATAAATATATGAATTAACGACTTACATGGTATGTATTCCGTTATTGACAAAACATTAACGGCTTGCAAAAAGAAAAATGTCGTAGAATGTACTTTTTACGACATGCTTTTAATGCATGCCGTAAATAGTTAGTTTTGTTGTAGTGTTTGTGCCGATAAATCAGAATCCACTCAAACCATTTGGAGGATCCTTCTTAGCACTCGAGCTTATTAATAGAATCTCATTCAAAAACAAAAACAAACCTTTTTCACACATGCATTACTGTAGGCACAACAAAATGATCAAAAACTTTACTCCCGCTTTCTTATTTAGAAAAATGAAGACCTGAGGGTACACGAGAGCGACTCAAAGGTAGAGACTCAACTGATGCAACAACACAAGTGTAGACAGCCCATTTTTGACCGACCTTAAGACTCAGACGTCATCGATTGAGCGCACGGTGATGGTGCATGTTGTGCTCGTTTAGAGGTTTTAGAGTTTTGGCTAAGAGCCTTGCCTCTGGGCTTCTGAACTCTATTGTGCTTTGCCTCGGTTTCCAGACTAGGTCTTGCTTTCTCTTCTCGGAGGGAGGGAGAGGTCTTGTAGACCATCTCTCAGTGGCCATACGCTACTCTTCGTGGTCGCAGGCCTCTGTTCCCGTTTGGAGACCAGTTTTCAATTTTTGGAGCCGTCGGTTGCGCACCTCGGTTCGGGACCGCTTAACATTCTCCGTTTGGCACGGTTTTTGGAACACACCTTGTTTCCTCTGTCTAGAGGGACACTACGGCCCAGGAGACCACCTTTGTGGTCGCACGCCACTTTCAATGCTTAACAGCTTGTTTTCGGGGCACCCCGCTGTGCGTTTTGACCCCCGAACCCTCGTTTTGCATCTGTCTTGGTTCATTTTTTGCATGGACCTTGTTTTCATTGTTTGGAAGGTGGTACAAGGGTGGGAGACCACCTTTTCTCTTTGGAGACCACTTTTCCCGGCCGGCCGATTTTCTTGTCAGGAAGCTGGTCTCCTTGATTTTTAAGCCACATTTACTGGTCTTCCACCATACCAGTAGCTTGCATTCAATGTGGAGACCATCAAATGGGGTTGCCGACCACCTTTCATGGGGTTGAACCTTTTGAATAGGTCGGCTGACCAGGGGAAGTCGTCGGCCGACCACCTGAACTAGTTGGCCTGCCTCCCCCAGCATTGTCTCTGTGAGTTATTGCCAGTTGTGCCAGCTGGAAGGTACAGACTGGATCCTCCTTATACGTGTATGGAGGATCTTCAACCTTGGTTTTTAGCTTCTTTGAGAAGCTTTGGTCCCTTTTGGCTGTAAGAGAGGCCTTCCTCTTCCTTGGCACAGGTTCAGAAATTTGTTGAAGGCATACAATATATCTCTCTTTATATCTCCATATTTTGGGTTCAAAAAGGGTCTTGTTCTTGACCTATTACACCACACCTCATAGCCACACACCTCCACCATTGTTCTAAGGTTTTTGGAGGGTCTTGAGAGGTCTCAAAGAGTTGGTTTTCGGCTGGAGAAGTTGTTGTCTTGCTGGGCTTCAAGGGTAACACACTTTTTCCCTCTTTTAAGCATTATTTTGATCCTTTTCTTAGCCTCATTTGCATGCATATTTGAGCTTTGTCGTCAACCTAAAAAATTCTTTTTTTGAGGTCCTTTTGATGTTTGTTTAAGGTCATTTTGTTGTTGGGGGTCATCTACCCCCTTGCATGCTTCATTTTGCCTTGTTTTGAGCCATGCCTTAGGGCCTTTGTGTTGACCTTTGCTTGGCCCTTTAGCCACTGAAATCCAGCAGATTTTTAGTGGTTGGTATGTGGTTTTGAGGGCCAAAATCAGAGAGGGGTGACCCTCTCTCTCCTTGTCTTGTCTACTAGCATTTTTTGCCTTACAAAGGAGCCTTTATTTTCACACTTCCAAGCTTTGGTTCAAGCCCCTTTTGGTGACTTTTAGGGCCTTCCTAGGCTCTGTCTAGAGTTGGTGTAGTCATCTAGGGTTTGCCTCTTGCACGTGTAGAATAACCCTCTTCATAGCTTATCAAAGGAGCATGTCATTCTTGCATGCAGTGGTCATGTTTCAGTGGATTTTTGGTCATTATTTGGCATGTCATACCTCTATATTTTGCTGGTTTAGTGGCCTCTTGAATGTTTCACATGCTTGTAGTGTAAACCATGCTCACTAGCTTACATTGCATGTGGTTTTGGCCCTTGATTCTAGCACATTTTGGCCATGCTCTAAACTAATTTTGTTCATATTTTGGGTTGCCTCAGCTCTATTTTTAGGCCCCTTGGTCGAATGATGCTTGCCATGCATGGTTTTAGTGTAATACCCTTGCCTAGCCTTGAGTTGTGAACCCCCTTGCATGCTTAACTTGAGGTGTTCCTATGTTTTGGCATCATTGAGCATGATATTTCAGAGCGTATAAGGTTGCCATATTCCCATGTTTATCACTCTTTAAATGCGTTTGAGAGTTATGCTTGTATACCTCATTTATGGGCCATTGCATGAGCTTCATTTTTGTGCATTTCGAGCCATCATCTTAGTCCATTATGCTACTTTTTTGGGCCTGGATAGGGACTATTTGGGGTTGGTTTGGTCATTTGAGCATCGCTTTGCGTACCTCTAGTGTAATGTGCTTCACTAGTTTCGGTATTTGAGCCTCCCAATATGCATTGTGTGAGTTGTTTGCGTGATTCGGGACCATGTTGCATGTTATTTCAGAGCTGGAACTTGTGCCATTGTATTCCATATTTCATCCTTTCAATGCCTTTGTAGAGTTGTATCTCGTACCTTAGGCTTTGATCCCTTGCATTGTGCATGCTCGTATTTGTGTCATTGCCTTGTTTTCATCATGTATGGCCACTGATTTGGGTGAGGGTGAGATCCATCCATCTTGGTTTAAGTCCATCTTGCATTGTGTATGCCCTATAGTCCATGTTTTCACATGTTTGATCATTGCATTGCGTATGCCTCATTCATAACATCGCGTATGTTAGTGCATTGTGTATGCACGCCATATAATCCATGTGCATTGAGTATGCCATTGATTAGTTCATAGCATTGTGTATGCCATTTGCATGCTTGCATATCATTCCGTGCATCTTCGCATCACTTAGTTGCATTGCATTTAGATCGCATGCTAGAGTTGCATTTGTCCATACATTGTTTGTTGCATTGTGTTTGGAGTAGGGTTTAGTCCAAACACGGGAAATGAGGGACGTTTCGTACTCAAAGTGATGAAACGCGCCTCGATTCTTGGTCACCGACACTCTTGACTATCCATGATAGAGTTTTTGGCTTTAGGTGTTTACAGGTGAATACATTTCACATTGAATCGTGTAGTTTGACTCCTCAGCCATCATGTATCGGGATGCGTGATTGATGGCATGAGGATCAAGGACTACACTCCCTAGAGCTTATGCAATGACGGGGAGAGTGGTCGGGCACACATATGTTGAAAATACTTTGCCTTCTCTCTCTCTTACCTTTGTTGCAGAAAATGTAGAAACCAGGAGAAGAAACTGGCCGACTGACCAGGTTTTCTGGCAGGCCAACCACATTTTCTGGTTTTCACCACCAAGGGTGGTCGGTAGGTGGTCTCCAATGCCCATAGCTGGTCGGTAACCTTCCCCTAGATTCCCAGGGTGGAGTTTCATCTCCTTGGAGCTTTGTGCAAGTTTCTGAGTTCAATTGTAAACAAAGGCGAGTCGAGGCATTGCAATGGATTTCCCGACAAGGCGACACGGGCATGCATCCATCCTTTATCATTCAAGGCAGAGCTGAGGCAATCCATTTCATGTAGCTTGCATGCTAATTTATTAGCTTCCTTAGTTTAATTTGTTAATTAATTAATGTTGTGTAATATTTAGCCATAACTCGTTATTCATTTCGGTTGTGTAATAACTAGTTTAATTAGTTTAGATTAGCTAGTTGGTTATGTATTATTTATTCAGACCCTCCGCGAGAGGGCGAACTTTGTAATAAGTGTGCGTGTGTGTGATGCATGTCTTCCAACCCCACGTCTTTCTCCCTTTTATTTACCAGCTTATGATGGTTAGTTTTAGGGCATGTTTCAATTGGCATCTATATGTTTGCATGTTCGCATTCATTCATCTGTATTGCATGCACCGGGCTCGGTGCATCATGCTAACTGCATTGTATTTCAATTCCCAAATTGAATACATGTATCGATTGTTGCACTTCATATGCCATCCTAGAATAGCCGAGCCTATTGTAGTTGCATATTTTCATGAGTTGCATTAGGCATTCTTAGCATAGTTTGGATTCATGCATGATTTCTAATTAGCTTCTTTCTTTGGCTTGGAGTACTCGGTAAGTGTTTATGCTTTAGCATCCTTGCATGCGTGTAAGTGACTGTCATGATAGCATGCTTGCCATGAGGCTATTTGTTTATGTGATATAACTGCCTGATTGCCCGTGGGTGAAGGTTGGATTACTTGAATTGGAACAATTCATCGATTGCGAGTTTTAAGCCCACTTGAGAGTGGCAAATCACCATGTTTACTAAAGCCCACTTGAGGGTGGCAAAATTCGCATTTTAGCCTACTTGCGAGTAGAAAACCGCTTTAAAAAATAAACATGAGATGTTTTGTTCCAACTTAGGCGATCCAGTCTATACTTGTATGTTGTGCGCATCGCATAGTAATTCAAGGTTAATAACCGGAATAAGAGCACATGTGTTTTCAAAAACAAGATATCATTTTAGTAGTGGCCGATCTTTGATCGGGCGAGCGGGGGTGCTCATTGCATGACCTTCCCCAATCGTACCCAAGTTCCCGAGCCGAGGCAACTTTGGTGATGACGGACACATGGCCTTAGGCACGAGTCAGGGTTTCCTAAATTCTCCTAAAATAAAATATTTAGATGGCGACTCTGTATTTGGCAAAGCAGTCTATGTTTGTCACTTCTTTCTAAAAATCAGTTTTTCAAAACGATTTGCCGGATTTGGACTCTTTGGTGATTTATCAATCTCGTATTGCACTTTGCGAGATCAGATTAAGAACCGTGACATTGAGTCTGAACCGTACTGATCCCCAATGAACAAAACAAGATTCTCCCGGGACGTTCGGGCGCATCTACAACAAGAAAAAACAACGAAAACAAAACTCACAACTTGACTATTTGTAGGACATGATTCAAAACAAAATCAGCATCCTTGAGATAAAAAAAAAGGGGTTTTCACTGTCCAACTCCATCTGCAGAATTCACGAAAAACATCAAGTAGCCCTTGGGAGGGTCCAAACCGGCCTTTTATTCAGCATTAACATCCACACCTAGTAGGATTGATTTCAGATTTCAAATTGGATCTCACAGATTGAGCCACTCAATCACCCTGGTTATCCCTGCACACCTCATTGACCGTGCTAGCTGGGGTGAAGACAAGCCATGGATGGGATTTATGTTATAGGATGGCAATCTAGTGTAGTTAGGAAGAGGTTTGTTGATAGCTTTGGGATTTTCAGGTCGAATAATGACCCTATTTTCAATCAAGTCTTGAATTTCTGGGTGAAAACAAAAGCAACGGTCAGTATGGTGACCGTACTACTGATGGAATGTGCAATATTGGGTAGGATCATGTTTTGGTAGAAGAAGATTAGAGAGAGGTCATTTGGAATGTGCAGCATGGTGACCGTACTGCTGATGGAATATGCAATAGGACAGGGAAACCCTACCCTACCATAGGGGTGTTTTGGCTCTCATTTGCATGTTATGTACTTTTAGAGTGTGCCTCTACATGGAATGCATGTATCAGTTTCCAAGTCTGGGTATCAGGCCTGAGGGCATCAGTATTTTGGTTGAATCAGTTTTACCTGAGGGTACCAGTTTACAGGCAGAATTTTAGGCAGAATTCAGTAGAGAGTGCAGTCATTCAGCTATGCTCACATCTATTCTCACATCTATTCTAGTGAAATTGGGCTGAGATGCTGCATGTTTTCTCTTTTGCAAGATAGTCTTGGAACCGTAGCTTCAGAAGGCTCCAATATCCCCCGAGGTTCATCGGACTTGTGCTGATAGACTTTGTCAAGTCAGAGATTCAGTTCAAGGGAAATCAGTGTTCCTTTGCCAGAGGCAAGGTAAAAGGGCCAGTCAGGCACAGATCACCAGTTCAGCAGTTACCAGATCAGTGGCCCTTATCCACCCCACCAATGAACAGTCAGGCTGAGGTCTCAGTTTCTACTGCAGGGACAGATACACCAGTTGTTCAGATAAACCAACACTCTATGGTAGGTATGGAAGAGATGATGCGTCAGCTCCAGGAAAGTATGCAAGCCATGCAGCAGGATGCTGCCCGTCAAGCAGAATTTGCCGCACACCAGGCCGAGGTTATGGCCCAACAGGCAGAGTTAATTGCCAGGCTACAGCAGCAAATCAGGGCATCTGCTTCACACCCAGCTCCTCTCCTACCAAGAGTCCCAATACTCGGGGAGACAGCAAATGTCCAGGAAGATACAGACATCCCAACGGGGCCGGCTCCGCCCCAATCCTACCGCAGCTGTCCAAGGCGCCCACACCCACCAACCTATCGAATTCTTCCTTTGAGTTCAAAGTGGACCCCACAACACTAAAAGTGAGCAAGCTAGAAAAGCTGTTCAAGAAGTCTCAAGGCATGAAATCCATTCGGGATATTGAGGATGGGTACACCGATTCGGCCGTGACTCTGCCGGACCGATTCAAATGCCAAATATTGACCGCTTCGACGGTTCTAGAGACCCAATGGTGCACCTCCACTCGTTTTTCGATATCCTGAGGCCAATGGATTTGACCACAGCTTAGAAGTTGTCTCTCTTCGGCCGAACCATGTCTGTGATGGCCGCAATTTGGTATGCGAAATTGGAGGACTCTGTGAAATGGAACTGGGAAGAGCTGGCTGAGGCCTTTATTGCTCAACACTCCTGCAACACACAGATCGAGGTCACAACTCGTGATCTCGAAGTCACCCGCCAAGAACCAAAGGAGGGTTTCTCAGAGTTCGTGACGAGATGGAGAGCAAAGGCTTCAATGATGACTACAAGGCCTTCCGACAAAGATCAGATCAGGATGATTGCTCAGAATTTGCATGGCAAGTTGCTGCAAAAGATGGTGGTTCTACCTCTGTTTACCTTTCCAGCCCTTCATGAAATGGGTGTTCAAATCGAGGATGCCATCAGACAAGGAATCTTTGTGGAAGATGATGAGCCTTTGTAGAAGAATGTTATTCGCAGTTCCAATGCTACTACTGATGGTAGCACAATTGCAAAATGCTCAGAAGTAGACTCTATCACCACTTCCCTCAATGGCCAAAAACCAATCACTTCAAATCGGCCCCAAGCTCGAAAGTTCAATCCTTTTTACATGAGCCTCTTCCAAGCTTTGAAAAAGCTGCAAGAAGAAGGGCACCTAGAACTCCTAGAACCCCAAGCCCTTCCAAATCCTATTTCGCCAAGATATGACCTAGCTAAATACTGTGCCTATCATCAACAACACAGTCATGATATGAACCGTTGCATCCGCCTCCGTCATAAGATTTAGGATCTTATTGACGAAGAGACCCTAGCTCCACCAAAAGAACCTCAGGTTAGTACTGATTCGTCACCTCCCCATCTCAACCTCATTCATACACTACCATCCACCTTCGACCCCAGCATATACATCACCCCAGCCCAT
>NW_021025515.1:1241779-1276644 GCF_004153795.1 Camellia sinensis
TATTTTAGGCTAAAAATCACAAAAAGACAAAATAGGCTAAAATAGCTAATAAGACAAAATATCACATCAAACCCATAATCATTTCACTTTTTCTCTCACAAACATCACATCCAACTACAAAAAAATCCAATCATCTTCCCAAACACAAAAATTTTAGCCTACTAACATAGCCACTTCTCAAACGAGGCCATTAGAAAACAAAGTGAATCAGGACAAATAGTCCTCATAGACACTAATTTGTTTAGTAGCTAGGTAGCTGTTCCAACAATGATTCCTTGGCAAAACATTACCTTTCCAGAATCATGGCATATTCCTAATGCCGTTCCAGCCAGACCAATTATTAGACAAACAATTGATCAGGTTGTCCAGACTCAAGGAGGTAATGTTTACCTCAATTTCCGAAGACCACTTATAAGAAGCATGTCCAGTACAAGTTTTAGATCTACTCCCCCTTCTAGAGTAGATTTACCAGAATCATCCGGACAATCTATTTCAGAACTTGTTGAGTCTGTGATGCAAGGAATGCGTTCTCGACTTCCTAGTAGGCCACCTAGTGATCCTTCTGTAGATCCCGTAATTCAGGGAGTTCAATTATCAGAAAATCAAATACCTCATGGAGTTTATGAAACCAGAAGACCTGAGAGTCCAACAACTAGCGACATGAATTTTGAAATTTAATGGATTATTCTCCAGGAAGTGAAATAAGAAAGAAATTAAACCAGGACTTTATGCTAGATAAATACCAGGAATTTAGAACTTGATATTTTAAAAACCAGTGCAATTACCATTTAGAAAAATACCAAATTTTAACATCTTTCCCTGAATGGTATTATGAATTTGTTACCGTTATGGAAATATTTCCTGAACATCAAATAAATGTTTTAACCAATATTCAAAAAACATGGACAACAGTTAATGGACAAACAATTATGTCTATCCATCTGCCACCACAATCATTAGAGTTTGCTACAAATGGTGATACTACTCTACAACCTCTAATGACAATAGCATATGTGGAAATTCCATCCAGAGCGTCTCAAAGAGACGTAGTTCAACTAAAAGATTTGGTACTAGTTATGAAATAGAATAATTATGCTAATCTGTATTTTCAAATAGTTGGTAAGCAGTTAACCAGAATTGAAGAATCAGTTGAACATTTTAAAGATAAACAACTACTTCCAACAGAATCTGCAATTCAACCTGTTAATGTAAAACCACCTTTAGAAGTAACTAATTTTAATTTACGTTCTGACAAACAGGATAATGAATTTATAGAAACTCTTTTAAAGAAAATGTGTGCTTTGAATCTAGGCAGAGCACCACCTCCAGAAAAGTAGTAGTTCTATTCATATGATGTCTATTCCCCAACAAAATGCTATACCAGAAGAATATAGTGACGAAATCACTCCTTCTTTAATTCAGGAATTACAAAATAATTTTCAGGATGATCAAACTGTAAATAAGGTCTATTTTTCAAAAGAAATCAGCAGAAATGTCCAACTAGGATCTGGTAGGTATTATTATCATAGACCTACCCCACAGGATATTCTTTATGAGGAAGGATATTTCCAAGCCTAGAATTCTTACCATGGAAAGACCATTTATGAATGGAATATAGATGGTGCTATAGAATACTGTATTTTTGAATGCGTACATCAAATGATTATGTATGCTACTTTTTGTAAACAGAATAGTAATATAGATCATCAAATTGTCCGTTTTATTATAAATGGATTTACAGGCATACTAAAAGGATGGTGGGATAATATTCCCACCCTTAGTCAACAGAATGAAATTGTAGTAGCCATTAAAATTGAATATGATCCTGTTAGTAATGCTCCTACACAAAAAGAGGATGTTGTTTATACTTTAGTTTAGACTATTATCCTCCATTTTATTGGACCTAGTTCAAGAACTAATGACCGTAGTCGAGAACTTCTCCAGAATCTACGTTGCCCATCTTTAACCCATTTTCGATGGCACAAAGATGTTTTCCTTCTCAAAGTCATTCAGCGACCTAATGCTAACAGTGAGCATTGGAAAGCCAAATTCATTGATGGCCTTCCTACCCTTTTTGCTGAAAAAGTTCGAAAAAAACTTAGGGATCGACATGATCGTATGAGTACACCCTATGACCAGTATACTTATGGCCAACTCATAGCTGTCGTCATTGACGAAGGTCTTTCATTATGTAATGACCTTAAGTTACAATATCAACTTAAAAAACAGAATCTTACTAGCAAGAAAGAACTAGGTGAATTTTGCGATCGATTTGCCTATGATACAAAAATCTAATACCTTTCTAAATCCAAAAAATCTCATCAGAAGACATTTACCAAACCATCTCGTAAATAGTATAAAAAACCTAGTCATACTTACCAGAAAAAGTTTTCTCCTCCTAACAGAAAGCCAAAATCCACCAAGAAAGTATCTAAAAAAAATGTTAAATGTTATAAATGTGGAACAACAGGACATTATGTTAACAGATGTAGATCTAAACTAAAAACCAAAATTAATGAACTATCCTTGGATCCTCATATAGCCCAACAGATACTTCAAACACTTGAAGAAGAAAAAGAATTTGGGACTAGCTCTGAGTCTAATGCACTTGCTGAACTTTACTCTCCATCAACTTCTAGAGAGGAAGTTGAAGAATCAGAACCAACTTGTTTCTGTCCTACAAACCTGAATCCGATTTCTAAAATTAATTATTGGAAATCCATAGTTGAAATGAATGGCTTAGACCTTGGAGGTCCTAGCATTCATGTTCTTACTGATGACTAGAAATCCATGTTAGATCTGGCTGACCAGATCGAAGATCCAGATATGAAACTAAAATTTTTAGAAATTTGTTATCAACACCAGCAAGCTAGCAAAGAACCTCCATTAATAGCCATAGATTCTTATAGTATGAAAGAAGTTTTCAACAGGGTTCAATCTTCATCTACAATTGAAACACCAGTAACAATTCAAGATTTAAAAATGGAAATTAATGTACTTAAAACAGAAGTTAAATATCTCCAAACAGCTAATCGGTCCATCATTAGTGACATTAAAACGATTAACAATCAACTAAAAAATAAAGGGCAATCTTCCTAATCTAAACAGGAAGAAACAACAGAAAAGGAAACGAATGAAAAACCAGAAAATCAATATTTGATGCTTATGAATCAAATTACTTTCCATAAATGGTATATCAGAATCACTTTTATAATACAACCTGATTTTATTATAAAAGATGCCATCGCCTTAGTAGATAGTGGGGCGGACATGAATTGTATCCAGGAAGGCTTAATTCCTACCCAATACTTCTACAAAACTACTCAATCTTTAACCAGTGCAAGTGAAACGTCTATGAAAATCAGATATAAAATTCCAGAAGCATTAATCTGTAATCAAGGCATTTGTCTTCTAACTACTTTTGTCCTCATCAGAAATATGTCTCAAAACATTATTTTAGGGACACCATTCTTATGTTTACTTATGCCTATCACAAAGATAGATTCCATAGGTATCCATACGAAAGTCAGAAATCAATCCATAATTTTTGAATTCATAAAAGAACCTTATACTAAAGAATTAGATTAGATAAGAGATCTTGTTAGTTTTAAGAAAAACAAATAAATTTTCTTCAAAGAGAAATTCATTTTCTCACCACTGAGCAAAGATTACAACAGCCATCTTTACATAATAAAATTAAAATCATAGAAAAAGAATTTCAATCAGAAATTTGCAGCGATATTCCAAATGCTTTTTGTGAAAAGAAGCATCATATAATCTCTCTTCCATATGAATCAAACTTTGATGAAAAATTCATCCCAACCAGAGCTCGTCCTAGCCAAATGAGGAAAGAATATTTAGAAATGTGTAAAAGAGAAATCCAAAGTCTTTTACAAAAGAAATTAATCAGAACAAATCACTCTCCTTGGAGTTGTACGACATTTTATGTAAATAAAAATGCCGAAATAGAAAGAGGTGTACCTAGATTAGTTATTAATTATAAATCTCTTAATGATGTTTTAAAATGGATCAGGTACCCAATACCAAATAAAAAAGATCTTTTAGATCGTTTACAGGATGCAGTCCTATTTTCAAAATTTGACTTAAAATCAGGATATTGGCAAGTACAGATTGCTGAATTAGACAGGTATAAAACTGTATTTAATGTACCTTTTGGGCATTATGAATGGAATGTTATGCCAGTTGGATTGAAAAATGCTCCATCAGAATTTCAACATATCATGAATGATATATTTTCCCCTTATACAGAATTTGCTATATGCTATATAGATGATGTTCTTATTTTCTCTTCATCCATTGACCAGCATATTAAACATCTTTAATATATTTAAAAATGTTATTATCAGAAATGGATTGGTCATATTTACACCAAAAATGAAACTTTTCCAAACAATAGTACGATTTCTTTGACATAATATCCATAATGGAAGTATTATACCAATCAACAGAAGTATTGAATTTGCATCTAAATTTTCTGATGAAATAAAAGATAAAACTCAATTACAGCGATTTCTTGGTAGTCTTAATTATATTAGAGATTACTATCATCAGTTAGCATAGGATACCTCCATCATTTATACTCGTCTCCAGAAAAATCCTTCACCTTGGACTGAGGAACATATAGCAGCAGTATAGACAATTAAAGCTAAGTGTAGACACCCCATTCTTGATCGCCCTTAAGACTTGGGCACTACTAATTGTTTACTTGGTGATGAAAGTTGTGTAGTGCAAAGGTTCGATTTCTTCGGCAAGAGAAGAGTCAAATCCCAACCTTACACCCATTTTGGACCAAAATTATTTTGAATGGTTTTTAGACCTTAAAACCCTCTCTTTCAAAATATTTTTGAAAAGAAGTTCCTACGATGTTCCGATGCTCACATTTTGTTAAATGTTATGCTTTTCAGTAAACCGAGCAAGGACAAAGTGGAAATGAATGGGAGAGAGGTGAACTCTTTGAAAAATCTTTCAAAACACCTTGTTTAGGGGTTTGGAATTGAAGAAAATGGGAGAGGAGAGAAGAAACTAGTTGGAGAAGAAGTTGGGCATGAATCTGGGTAGGATCGAAACTGAGCAGTCTTCACTCAAAGAGGCATAGCTTTTTCCACACTTGGAATTTTAATGTGAGGATGCCACCATTGGAAAGAAGACTTCCAGGGATACAATTTAGGCTTAAGAATTACCTCCAAAGGAGTTCAGATGAAGAAGATATGTCCATTTGAAGTTCGGCCCAAAAAGTAGATTTTTTTGGCCAACCAAAGGTAGAAGTTGCTAGCCATAAATGGGATTTTCTGGCCATGTGCAGGCCATGAATGGTCTATACCAGCCCCTTGCCGTCCAAGGGTGACCTATGCCGGCCAAAAATGATCAAGTGCCGGCCATCAATGAAGAAGTGCCAGCCATTGATGCAAAAAAGCAGTTTTTGGCAAATATTTGTTCTCCAGCTGTTATAGCTATCCCTTTTGGGATATTTTTCAACCAAGGCTTGCATTCTTCTATATATAGAGAGGCTTCTCTATGGTTTTCAAGGTTAGAAAACATTTTAGGAGTGAAATATTTTGAGGAGTCTCTCTCTCTCTACATTTCTCTCTCTCTACACTTCTCTCTCTCTTGAACCTTAGTGTATACATGTGTAAATACACTTCTCCTTTGCCCATACATCCTTGACTAAACTTGGTTATCTTTGAGCTGAGGTTCTACAAGGTCTTCTTGGAGCTCCTTCAGGTGGTGTTGACTTGGTTTTGTGGCCTAAAGTTGTGTTGTGCTTCAAGAGGTATAACTCTCTCCATTTAAGCTTGTTTTAAACACTTGCTTTGCCATATTTTTCCACCATTTCAAGGCTGGTTTTGTCATGTAAAAAGTTCTATTTTTCGGTCCTAAAAGGGGTGGTTTGAGCCTTTGTGAGTTAGGGGGTTGTTCCCCTTTTTTGCTCTTTAGCTTGTATAGTTTTTTGCATCATTTCTCATTACCTTCAAATCAAACTTTTTGAGCCTTTTTAACATTGAAAATCAGAGGTTTTTTAGTGACAAAAACCATGATTTGAGGTCCAAGATAGGAGGGGGTGACCTCCCCTCCTTGTGTCTTGTTTGCATATGTAGTTGGCCTAACATATGAGCATGTTTTTCTACCTCCTTGAGGCTCTATCTTAGCATGTTTTTGTGACTTTTTTGACCTGCTTTAGCTCTATTTTTGACTAGTTGGGTCACTTGTTATTTTCTTCTTACACTCGTAGTGTAATCATGCTCACTAGCTTAATATGCATAATGATTTAGCCTATTATTCTAGCATGTGTTGGCTCCACTCTAGCATGTTTTTGGCCTTGCTTTGACATGTCTAAACTCTATTTTGAGTGGTCTTGGTCATATATGCTTTGCTTTGTATAGCTATAGTGTAGTTGGCCTTTACTAGCTTTGAGTTTTGAGGTCTCTACCATGCTTTGCTTGAGATGTTTACATGCCATGGCATCATTTATCATGTAATTTCAGTGCATGTAGCCTTGTCACACTGTCACATATTCTACTCTTTCATTACGTTTGAGAGGTGTGCTTTGTGCCTTGTTTATGAGCCAATACATGAACATGATTTTCTTGCTTTTCATGCTACTATCTCAGCACATTTTAGCCTCTATTTTGGCATGTCTGAGGTCTGTCTAGTGCTGGTTTGGCAACTTGAGTTTGATATTGCATGGTTCTAGTGTAAAGCTCTTCACTAGTTTTGATGCTTAAGTCTCTTAACATGTTGTACATGAGTTGTTTGCATGTTAGAGTCTTGTGTTTCATGCCATTTCAGCACTGAAATTCTACCACCCCACTCATTTCTTCATTTTTCTATTTGCTTTGAGGGATAGTTAGTCTTAAAGTTGTGTTTAAGCATGGGATTGAGGCTTATGCTTAAATGGCTTTAACCCTCTTTTGAGGGTTCCTCCTAGTCAAAGGCATGGCTTCTCTCATGTCTTAAGTTATCTTTTGATTGACCTTCCTCTCATTAGAGGACTTTCACATTTGGACAAATCAATTAAAGAATGGTTTGGTAACTTAAAATGTATAAACAAGAATTGAATCAAGTAAAACATGTCAAGATAAGCATGTTGCATTTGCATTGCTTTGTGTTCAATCGGACGTTATATTGAACACAAGGTGGATTGGTCCACTTCATACTCAAAGTGATGAAAGTGAGCCAATCCCCTTTGTCTCCATTGCCTTTGATCTCTCATGATAAGGTAATGGACTTGTGTCTTTGTTTTGTGCATTTATAGAATGTGTACAAGTTGGATCCTTGGCCATCATGCATTGAAAATGCTTGATTGGTGGCCTTAGCCCCAATGGTGCTACTCCTTTGATGTTTTGAGATGATAAGGAGTGGCATAGTACAAACATGTCCTTGGAAAACCCTCTATTTTCCTCTGTTTTGTGCTCTGTTGCAGTTTGGTGTTTCAGCACACCAGTGGCCGGCAGTGCTTCACCCTTGGCCGGCAGAGGCACACTGTTGGCCGGTAGGTGGCCGGCAGTCACCATTCATGGCCGGCAGGCCACTGGTGCACTCCCCAGCAGTAATTTGGTAAGGTTCAGCAACAAGTTCTTGGAGAAACCCTACAAACAGAGCCTGTAAAGAGCAAACCGGGGAGCTTTTGGGATAGAAGCCGAGGCATGCATCTTCTAATTTCCAAACAGAGCTGAGGCAGCATGGTTTAATGCTTTACTTGTTAGTTAGAATGGTTTTGTAATTTAATTTAATTTAATTAATTAGTATGCTAATTAGTTAAGTGTTGTAATAATTAGTGAGTAGTTTGCTAGTTATTTCATTGGTTTGTAATAATTAGTCTAATTAGCTTAATTAGATTAGTTAATTAGATTAGCTTAGCTTAGCTTATTTATTCAGACCCTTCTTCGAGAGGGCGTATTGTTGTAATAAGGGTGCGCGTGTGTGTGCATGTCTTCCAACCCCACGTCTTTCTCTCTTTTATTTAACCGCTTTCGTTTGTTGGATTAGGGCATATTTCAAATAGCATACCTTATGCTCGCATGTTTGCATCCATTCATTTGTCTTGCATGCACCGAGGCTCAGCGCATCATTAAAACTGCATCAAATTTCAATACCTATTTGAATACATGTTATCAAAGTGTTGCATTCATATGCCATCTTAGATAGCCGAGCCTATTAGTTGCATTATTGCATGTGTTGCATTAGGCATCTTAACATAGTTACGATCATACATGATTTCTAACTAGATTTTGTTTTGGCTCGGAGTACATTGTAAGTTTTACGCTTTAGCATCCTTGCATAAGTGTGAGTGTTGCCATGATAACATGCTTACCATGAGGCTATTTGCTTAAGTGCCAAACTGCATGAATACCTGTGGATGAAGGCTCTCTTACTTGAATTGGGACAATTGAACGAATGAATGTTTTAAGCCTATTTTGGAAGTGACAAATCATGTTTTAAGCCCATCTTGTGAGATGGCAAATCCGTGCTTTAGCCCACTGCGAGGGTGGCATTTTCAAAAACAAACATGAGTTGATTTGTTCCAACTTAAGCGATTTAGTCTATACTTGTATGCTGTGCACATCACATAGTAAGTTAGCTAATAATCAGAATAAGAACACATGTGTCTATAAAACAACATATCATGCTTAGTAGAGGCCGATCCTTTGATCGGGCGAGCGAGGGTGCTCATTTCAGGACCTTCCCTTCTCGTACCCAAGTTCCCGAGCCGAGGCAACTTTGGTGATGACGGACATGTGGCCTTTGGCACGAGTTAGGGTTTCCTAAATTTCCCAAAATAAAATATTTAGGTGGCGACTCTATAATCTAGCAAAGCAGTCTAATTTTGGCATTATTTGATTGAAAATTAGTTTTCCAAAATGATTTGTCGGATTGGACTCTTTGGTGATTTATCAATCTTACATTGCACTTTGTGAGACTAGATTCAGAACCGTAACAGGAGTTTGAACTGTAGTAGTAGGACCTAATTCGCGCCTTCTCCGAAAGGGTGGCGCGCAGAGGAAGTTCAGGTGGTCTACGCTAAGGTTAAACAATTACCTTGTCTTCAACTTCCTAACCCGCAGTGGAAAAAGATTATTGAAACTGATGCTTCTAAATAGAGATTTGGCGGGATTTTAAAACAAATTAATCCTACTACTTTAATAGAAGAACTTTTACGTTTTCATTCTGGTAGTTGGAGAGGAGTATCTTTAAATTATCCAACTATTAAACATGAATGTTTAGCCATTGTTAAATTTGTTTTAAAATTCCAGGATGATCTTCTCAATCAACATTTTCTTATAAGAGTTGATTGTTCTGCCGCTAAACAAATTTAAAAAAAAGATGTTTTAAATTCAGCATCCAAACATATATTTGCAACATGGCAAAGTGTTTTATTCGTATTTGACTTTGATATTGAATATATCAAAGGTGAACATAATTCTTTACCCAATTTTCTAACCCGTTAATATTTGCATGGTCAAGCAAATATTTCAGAATGACCAGCAAAGGCCGTCGAGGTCGAGGTAGGGGTTCTAATCCCTATCATACAGAATTTCCTAGGCTCAACACCTCTACCAGTAAAGGTGAATCCAGTTAATCAGTTAAGGGTGTTCTCCTTAAACCTGAAGAACAGTATACCCCTAACAGTATTACTGAGGAAACAGTTCTCTATATTGAACTCGCAGCTGAGAAGTGGATGACAGACCCGTGGGAAATCAAACGAAGGTATCTTACCACGTAACAATTTCCTCTCCACTTTGACCAGTATAGATATTTATATAAACAGATACTTGTTGAAACAGGATCTGCTGAGATCAAGCATACTTTGCATGATCCTTCTAAAACAGTAAGCCATATCCAGTATAGTAAGATTACTATCCACAACATTATGCCCATTACCACTTGGGGCATTCATCCGCATACCACTTGTCAGTTGGATATTCGAAACCTTGAAACTCGATATAGTTTTTGGGACTATATTGATGCTTTCACCCACACCTTTTATTACCAGAATCCCATTAATAACCATTCGTGGTAGCATTTCTATGCTTCAAAGAAGGGAAATGATCCAAACGTGTTTCTCGCGAGAGGATAAAAGAGGGGAGTATGTGAGCAAAAACTAAGAACTCTAATCTCAACCTACCTGTTGATCAAGGGGAACTCAAGGGTGCAACCCAAGACATGCTACCACACGAAATGGGGGTGCAACTTGTCAGTGTGTCACATTTTGAGAAAGGAAAACGACTCAAAGATTCTTCCACATGAGTGAGGGTACAACCTATCAGTGTCTCACACTTTGAGGAGGTAAAATAGCTCAATTGTGCTATCACAAGAGAAGAGGGTAAAACCTGTTGGCATTTCCATGTGCATATTTAGAACATGAGCATATTTTAGTAATGAATCTCATATCAATAATTAGTAGAGGCTGTTCTATTGATTGGGTGAGCAAGGGTGCTCAATTCATGACCTTCCTGCCTATAACTAAGTTCCCAAGCCTAGACGTTTTGGTTGTGCCTTCATTTGGCACGAGTCAGAGATTCCTACTTTTTTCAAAAAGATTAGGTGGCAAATCCGAGTCTGGTGGCAAATTTGAGTCTGGTGGCATGGTCTTCATTTGGCATTTCTTGTGATTAGTGGATTTTGAATGGATTTGCTAGATTTGGACCCTCACTTGTTTGCCATTGCACATTTGTGAACCAAACGAGGGTGAACTATTGGGCACACTGGATACCCTTCGGGAGATCCCACACATGTGGTATATCTGAGAAAAATAATGGTCACCATCTAGGTTCGGTGGCATATTTGATCCAAATAACGGTCTCTATCCAAGTCAAGTATAACAATTTATGCTTTTGGCCATAAAGTCACTATCTTTTTGTAAGGACGTATGCTTCATGTTTCAATTTATTAAGCCATATTTCGACTCGCCCACTGCTCTTGCCCTCCAGATTTTGATGTGATGATATCATGAAAAAATCTATATTTCTGAGCATAAGAATCAATAATGACGTTTCCTCTTCCAAATGGATAATTCTTTTTCCATCTCTTCTGCGGTTGCCAATATGCCTTCCATATATAGGTTATTTGCATTGAATTTGAGGCCATATCCCTTTGCTTGATCATGTTGGCTACAATGATGAGTTTGCCCAATCATAGATTTTCTTGCTTACTGATTATAGTGCTTCATCTAATGATAATGTTAAGCACGTTGATGAGAGGCGGCGGTCATCAATGCATTAACTCCAACTCGGTTGAGATAGATTTATCTAAATATAGGTATATACTGGTACAACGCTGATACAAGATTACCATTATTAGCATATAATTGATAAAAACAAGCAATACCATAAAACAAGCCTCAGCAAAACACATTTCATTGATGATGAAATCAGTGTTTGATACCTTGAAGGCCAACACCACGAAAAAACGTAATCATCATTTTTATTGAATTTTATCATTTCCCACAGAAGGCGCCAATTATATAGACACAAAAAATATGTTATTTGATGATGAAGAAATCCAATGAAAAAGATGATTAGAATCACCACATGATCGCCA
This sequence comes from Camellia sinensis, assembly GCF_004153795.1. Taxonomy (NCBI): domain Eukaryota; kingdom Viridiplantae; phylum Streptophyta; class Magnoliopsida; order Ericales; family Theaceae; genus Camellia; species Camellia sinensis. The sequence continues at coordinate 1,253,339 of NW_021025515.1, forward strand.
TTTACAAGAGAAAACATTCCCAACTGCTAAACGGCCGAGTCCTCTGACGCCCAAGTTAGTCCTCTAACATTATAAAAATATTTAATGGACAAATTAAATACATAAAACAACATACCTTAACAAATGGAGGTGAAGTCTATTTGTAATAATCATATGTTGTTTCTAACAAGTAGTCTGAGTGGTCCATAAGTCTTTTCTCAAACAATCTCTGGTTATTTAAGACTTCTATATTAATACAATCTCATCTCATAATGAGTTCTACTTCATAAATAATATTGTTGTAATGTTTGATTAGGGTTTGACAACTTCTATATACATGATAATCCATAACTATGCCACATGGTAGTGTTGAGACCCACATACTTTTTGTGGTGATTTTTATTTCCTCTCACTTTCTCTCTCTACTTTATCATTTATTCATGGTATGAGAGCTCCCGCGGTCCGACAAGCAACAATGGTGGTTTCATTATGTCAAATAATCTCTTCCATCGAGTGTTCATCTTCTGATCTCAAACGTAAATTCAATGGCCACTGTGAAGCTTGAAGCTACAGATTATGTCATTTGGATGTGTCGAATTCGCAACATCTTTGAAGCTATAGATCTAATTGGTTTTCTCAATAGATCTGAAGATGTTCCACCAAAGACAGTTCTCGATTCAAGTAACAAGTTGATTGTCAATCCTGAGTATCAGAAATAGCGCCTGGTTGATTCGTGTCTTCTTAGTTGCATCATTGCAACCCTAACACCTTTAATTTTTTCGTCAATTCTTCATCTGAAGCAATGTCATGAGGTACGGATTGCTTTAGAGAAGCATTTCACTTCTCTATTTCGTTCTTACATACATCGATCAAAGAACAAACTTAGTTCTTTAACTAAGAAATCAAAGACTATGAAGGTTTATCTGTAGGAGATTAAAGATTTGGTTGATTGCTTCTTGCCTCTTCACCAGTTTATGATGAGGATCTCATTTTAATTGTGCTTAATAAGTCTGCCGGAGGAATATAATGCTTTTAGGACAATGATTCAAGACAAAATTGATTCTCTTTCCATGGATGACCTTTGTTCATTTTTGTGTTTTGAAGCCATTCATGTTGAGAAAGATCTCAAACAAGGCACAAATTCTTATTTGAATCTTTCCTTTGTTGCTACTAATACTTCTTACATGAATTCTTCCTCTGGTTTTTCTGGTCACAATTCTGCGAGTTCTACTTTCTCCAACAATAACCAGTCTGGTAATTCTGGTAATTAAAACTTTAATTCTAGCTATAATAGAGGAAGTAGATCTCAAGGCTTTAATAAAGGAGTTTTTCATTTTGATAATGCTAGAGACCGAAGAGGGGGCTGACCTTATAGTTATGATCTTGCTTGTCAAATCAGTGGAAAAGGGAATCAGTATGCTCTTAAGGGTGGACATCGAATAAATCCTAGCTTTCAGCCAATATTTTCTTCCTACACTATGAGTTATTATCTAGTTAACACAATTTCCATGAATCCAAGAGCCTTTTCCACCTTCTCACAAGTGCCTTCGTATAGCTAATGCTTGGTATGTTGATTCAGCAACCACAACTCATCTCACCAATAATCCAAGTAAACTGAGTTTCTATCAACCCTACTAGGGAATGAATCAAGTCATGGTTGGTGATGGCACTTGTAGACACCCCATTTTTGACAGTCCCTTTAAGAATTGGATATTTTTGCAGGTGCATCCGATAATGAGTCTGGTTGCTCTTTGAGCGCTCGAAGTCCGCGGCGGAACGCCACAGGTTTGAGTTTTCCAAACCCTGCATCCATTTTGTCTCATCTTTGGACCATGTCTAGGTCTTTTCAGCATGATGTTGTTCATGGCCTACCGGCCATCCTTGAAGGCTGCCGGCCATGGCTCTTGGCTTGCCGGCTATTGATGTGCCCTGCTGACCATCAATGAAGCCTTGCGATCATCATTGATGGTCGGTCGGCCACCAGTGTATCCAGCAGATATTTTGTGATATTTTGTGCCAGTTGTTTGCACAAATTCAAGCATCTTCCAACACATGTATGGCTGGATGTTTGTGAGGTGATTTTGTATTTTCTAGATATAGAACCCCTCTCTTGCATGTGCAAGGGTTAGAAATTTTTGAAGACAAAAATTCTCTCTCTCTCTCTCTAGAATTCTCTCTCTCTCTTGATATTTTGTGCTTTATAGCCTAGTTTCTCTTAGCTTTTGCACATAGACCCTTGATCAAATTTGACCACCTTGGAGATGAGGTCTCTTGGGGTTTTGTTTGAGCTCTAGAAGAAGGTTTGAGCTTGGGTTGTTGCTTAATTTGTGTCTTTCCTTCAAGAGGTAGAAATTTCTTTTTGCTAGCTTAATTTTCATACTTGCTTTGCCATCTTTTTCAACTGTTTTAAGGCTGTTTTTGAAGTATAAAAAACTTTGTTTTTGAGGCATAAAAATGGTAGTTTGAGTCTTTGTGAGTTAAGGGGTTGTTCCCCCTTTTTGTTCCTTAGCTTGTGAAGCTTTTTGTGCCATCTTTCATCACCTTTAAATCAAACCTTTTGGGCCTTTTAACCACTGAAAATCAGAGTTATTTCAGTGGTAAAAACCTTGTTTTGAAGTCCAAAATTGAAGGGGTTAGCCTCCCCTCCTTGTGTCTTGTTTGCATGCCTAGATAACTTTGTGTGTTAGCATGTTTTTCTAGCCTTAGCTTTTGTCCAACATATTTTTGCCACTGTTTTGGCTCTGTTTTGGGCTGGTTAATTCATTTGAGGCTTGTATAGTTGTAGGGTTAATTCCTCCACTAGCTTAGTGTCTTAAAGCTTTGAGCATCATTATTTTGAGTTGAAAGCATGTTTTAGTGTTGTTTTTCACTTCATTTCAGCATTTTTAACCTCTGCAACCTCCCTTCATTCTTCACTCTTTGTTTTCTTTAAAAGCGGTTTTAAACCACTTGTTTGCCAAAGTATGAAATTGAGGTGTTACACCTAATGGTTTAATCCCTTAAGGGGTTCATTACCAACAGTGTAATGCCTCTTTCACGCCTAAAGCATCTTGTGGTTTGAACCATCTTTCCATTAGAGGACACTCACTTTTGGACTTAATCGATTAAAGAATGAATCGGTAATCTAAAATGAGTAAACAAAATGAATGAGTAAAACTTGAGCAAGTTAAGCATTTTGTGTTGCATTGCATGTGTTCAATCGGACTTTATATTAAACATAAGGAAGATTGGAGCATTTCATACTCAAAGTGCTGAAATGAGCCAATCCCTTTTGCTTCCATTGCCCTTGATCACACATGATAGGGTGATGGTCTTGAGTCTTGTTTTTGCATACAATGAAATTGTACTCCTTGGTTTCTTGGCCATCATGCATTGAAAATGCATGGTTGGTGGTTTTGGATCCAAGTGTTCCACTCCTTTGAGGTTTTGAGATGATAAGGAGGGGCACAGTACAAACAAACCTCTGGAAAAACCTTTATTTTGCTCTGTTTGTGCTTTGTTGCAGTGTGGTGACTCAGAGCATCAGTGGCCGGCACTGCCTCACCAGTGGTTGGCAGTGCCCCACCCATGGCCGGCAAGGCTTCATTTCTGGTCGGCAGTACAACCCTTTGGCCGGCAGATGGTCGATAGCAACCATCCATGGCCGGCAGGCCACTGATGCAATCCTTAGCAGAGATTTGGCAAGGTGGAGTAGAAAGATTCTGGAGTATGGTCAACCCTGCAAACAGAGTCTCCCAAGAGTAAAGCGGTGGCTTTTCAGGGCGAGAACCGAGCGCATGCATCTTCTACTTTCCAAAGCGAGCAGTATCGACATAGTTTAAATTCCTTCCATGTTTACTTAGTGTGCATTTGTTTTAATTAATTAGTTGCTAATTAATTAAAGTGTTGTAATAATTAGTAATTAGTTTTCTAGTTATTCATTTGATTTGTAATAATTAGTCTAATTAGTTCAATTAGATTAGTTAGCCTAGCTTAACTTAGATTAGCTTAGCTCTTATTAATTCGGTTCGTGAGGGCATAATGTTGTAATAAGTGTGCGTGCGTGTGTGTATGTCTTCCAACCCCGCGTCTTTCTCCCTTTTATTTAATCACTTTCGATGGTTAGATTAGGGACATTTTCAATTAGCATATCTTATGCTCGCATGTTTGTATCTATTCATTTGTCTTGCATGCACCGAGGTTCGGCGCATCATTCAAACTGCATTGTCAATTCAATACTTATTTGAATACGTGTTTCAAAGCATGTTATCAAATTGTATCATATGCCATATTAGTGGCCGAGCCTATTAATTTCATATTGCATGTGTTGCATTAGGCATCTTACATAGTTAGGATCATGCATCTTTCTAACTAGTTTCTGTTTTGGCTTGGAGTACTCAGTAAGTCTTTACGCTTTAGCATATTTGCATGAGTGTGATTGCCATATTGCCATGATTCGCATGCTTGCCATGAGGCTATGTGCTTAGTTGCTAACTGAATGAATTCCTGTGGATTAAGGCTTGTTATTTGAATTGGAACGATTCAACAAATGTATGTGTTAAGCCCACTTGAGGGTGGCAAATTCAAACCATTTTCGCAAAACAAATATGAGTTGAATTGTTCCAAGTCTTGCAACTAGTCTATACTTGCTTGTGTGCATCACATAGTAAAGCTAGTTTAATAATTAGAACAAGAACACATGATGTTTATAAAAGAACATATCATGATTAGTAAAGGCCGATCTTTGATCGGGCGAGCAGGGGTGCTCAATTCATGACCTTCCCTCCTCGTACCCAAGTTCCCAAACCGATGCAACTTTGGTGATGATGGACATGTGGCCTTTGAAATGAGTTAAGGTTTCCTAAATTTCTCCAAAAATAAAATATTTAGGTGGCGACTCTGTAATTTGGCAAAGCAGTCCAATTTTGGCATTATTTGATTTAAAATCGATTTTTCAAAAAGGTTTACCGGATTGGACTCTTTGGTGATTATTAATTTCACATTGCACTTTGTGAGATTAGATTCAGAACCACGGGAATCTGAACTGTAAGGCTTCATTCGAGCTCTCCGAAAGAGGGTGCGAAAAAGTCGAGCTATAGTTTCTGGTGACTCCGCTGGGGACTTAGAGAACTTGACTCGAACTCATGATATGTTGTTTTATCTACACTTATGTGTTTCTTTGCATTGCATTTGCATCGGTGCGCCTAAATCGTAGTGTTTTCCATCTGCTATTCCTGAGCGGTTTGCCGGAGGCTTGCTTGGAAAAGCTTGTCATAAGGCTAACCGGTTGCGGGCTCTTCTACGATAGGAACACAATCCTTTGATCTGCACTACCGTTGTATCGTTTGATCCTTCTTTGACTTCTCGGTGTTAGGAGCAAGAGGTATATTAGGTGGTCTTGTCGAGGTACCCTTTTTTGTAGACCAATCGACCTAGTTGCATATCAGAAGTCGTAGAGACTATTCCAAACTAGGACAAATTGCTCACCCGAATGCAGGAATTGTTTGAAATCGCTTGTTTGCGTAATGAATCCCTAGTTCCTGACGAAATCAGGACAGGGTAACCCTACCCCATCATAGGAGTGTTTTGGCTCTTACTTGCTTGATACGTGCTTTTAGAGTGAAACTCTGCAGGAACGTATGTATCAGTTGCAAGTCTGGGTATCAGTTTGAGGGTATCAGTTTTGGGGCAGAAATCAGTGTTTGAGAATAGTTCTCCAACTTATAAGTACAACTGCGTGTTGTTTCTGTTTGAGTCGAAGTGCTGTGCGTTTTCTAATTTTTTGTTTTTGTTTTTTGCTTTATTTTCTTTTTGCAAGGTAGTCTTTCACGATTGCTTTAGATGAGACTGTTACCCCCCAAGCATTCTAAACCCGGGTTAGAAGGATTTACCGATTCAGGGATTTTATTAGAGGACAACCAGTATTTGTTTCACTACCCCTGATTACAAGATGGAGGAGAGTCAGGCATAGCTCACCGGTTCAACAGTCGCCAATTCGACAGCCACTGTCTGCTTCACCTGTGCTCAATCAGGATCAATTTTTCTGATAGCTCAACACCTGTTAGTCAACATGGAAGACATGCTGCACCAACTCCAACAAACTATTAAGGCTATGCAGCTAGATGCTACCCGCTAAGTAGAAGTCACTGCCCGTCAAGCGGAGATTGCAACCCAGCAGGCTGAGTTGATCAGTAGGCTTCAACAGCAACAACAACCACAACAAGCAGTAGCTTCTGCTTCGCATCCACACCCAGTCAGGGTTCTAATACCCAGGATTACAACCAATGTCCAGGAAAATACGGACATTCCAGCAGAGCCAGTTCCACCCCAGACTTCCAAAGAACCGGTTTACCCAACACAGGCACCGTTTGAGTTTGAGGTTGACCCTACCGCACTTAAAGTGAGCAAGCTGGATAAGCTTTTTAAGGGAGCACAATGCATGAATTCTATCTCGGATATAGAGGACGGCTATACAGATTCGGCAGTGACATTGCCAGATAGGTTTAAAATGCTGCATATAGACTGCTTTGATGGCTCAGGTGATCCCATGGTCCACTTACGGCTAGGGGTGTGCGCGGTGCGGATCAGGCGGTTTGAAAGTAAAATTACAAACCGAATAGCGGGTTAGCGGATTGGCGGATTGAAGAATATTCTAACTAATTATCATATATTTGCATAATATATAACACTAATTTGTATAATATTTTTTAGATATATAACACAAAGTAATTTTATATAATATGTTTCATATATATAACCACTAATTTGTAATAAATTTCATATCGTAAATCTCCCTCATACTCATTTTTACATTGATATTTCATTGGAAGTTAAAAAATATATATGTATTAACTATAACGGAGCGGAGCAGTTCGGTTGGGGGATTATAAATTTTAAAGTTTAAACCGCAGTTAGCGGTTAGAGCGGTGTGGATTGAAGCAGATTGGTGCGGTTTTAGTGGATTGTGCGGTATTTTGCACAGCCCTACTTACGGCTATTCTCAGACATTCTATGGCCGATGGGCCTATCTAGACTACAAAAGTTATCCCTCTTTGGCCGGACCCTGTCGGGTATCGCGGCCATTTGTTACGCCAAGTTAGAAGACTCTGTAAAGAGGAATTGGGAAGAAATGGCTGAGGCCTTCATACTGTAGTACTCCTACAACACACAGATCGAGGTCACAACTCGTGATCTCAAAGCAACCCGCCAAAAGTCGAAGGAGGGATTCTCCAATTTTGTGACCTGGTGGAGGGCCAAGGCTTCCATAATGGCCACCCGACCGGCTGAAAAAGACCAGATCCGAATGATGGTCCGTAATCTACAACCGAGGCTGCTACAGAAAATGATAGTCTTACCTTTGTCAACATTTTCCGACCTCGATGAAATAGGGGTCCAAATAGAGGATGCAATGAAATAGGTTCTGATAGATCACGAAAAAGAGTAGCCTAAGAAGGTTTTCACACGCAGTTCCAATGCGACTACCGACAGTAGTGCAGCTGCAAGGTCTTCAGATGTGGGCATGGTCACCACCACATCCAAGACTACCAATCCTTTTGTCGGTAAAGCCAATACACCCCCTCAAACTTCCAGCCATCAGGCCTAAGGCCAGAGGGTTTTCACCCCACTCTACATGTCTTTATCTGCGACCTTGACGGTCCTGATTAGAAAATTTGAAGTCGTTAGAACAACGCCCATTGTCCAATCCTCTCTCTCCTACACACAACCCGGCCAAGTACTGCGCCTTCCACCAACAGCATGGTCATGATACCGACTAGTGCTTTAGACTTCATCATGAGATTTAGAATCTCATTGACAACAAAGTGATAGCACCTCCTTAAAAGCCCAATGTCACTACAAATCCTCTTCCAACACATAACCAAGCCCCTCCATGCTGGCAAATAAACCTTATCCAAACACTGGCCGCCCTTACGACCCTAGTATATACATCACCCCCTCTTACCTACCTAAGCCGGCACTGTTCATCTCGGAAAGCACAGACTTGCGCATGTTGAACACGTCCACATCCCAACCCAAACCTATGGTGGTTACTGTGGTAGATGAATGCAGGGTGGCCTTGTTGGAGGATAGGAATGTTGGTTCAGCGCCTGAGGGCTCCGTGGACTTATCCGAGGAGGAATACAACCCGTGTCGCCATATTGTGCCAACCAATCAGGCTAGACCAGAGTTGGAGTTGCCAACAAGAATGGAAGTTAGTGTAGTCCGGGAGGATGGCCCGAGCCAAGGATCGGATGACTTTGTTGACCTCGAGGAGGACATCAACAATCTGTAGTTTTTCGATGAGCAAGATTCAGGGGATGTGCAAATTAACTGGTTCAATCTGAACGGATTAGCAGATAATTTGGGGTGGCTCAGTGACTAGCTTGATGTGGATGAGGGATTTCAACCAAGGCCAGAACAGCTGGAAGTAGGAACTGCTACAAAGGCCGGAACGGCCGAAAACAAGGGGAAGTTGCCAGAGAGCGCCGGTACTAGGAATTTTGTTCAAGAAATGGGCGTTAAAAGTACTGTGGACACTGAACAAAAAGCCGCACTGAAGCGATTTGAACATGAAAAGGATGGGAATATTTAGGAAGCTGGAAAAGCCAAGCACTCTGTGAGGGATGACTATGATGTGAGAGTAATTACGACGGAACCAGACAATTGTCTGTTAGTTGCCGAAGGAGTCTGGTGGGAAGATGATGATCTGCATCTTGCCCACATACACGAGGATTGGGGCCAAGACCTGCCAGACGACACTTGGTATTCTGAGGAAGTGGATCACATGACTAGAAGCAGATGGTACTTCAAGCCCCCGCAGTTGGACCAATCAGAAGCATCTGGAAATGATAAGGAGGCAGAAAAACAGAAGGATAAACAGTTGGAGGAAGAAGCTGTACAGAAGCAGCTAAAGAAGATCCAAGTAGACATATTTATCTGAGGGTTGCTCATGGCTTCACGGGTACACATGCAAGCCGTCCTATTAGCAATGGATAAGGCTAAGCTGTCTATCGACACAACTCCTGAACAATTAGTGGGACTTGTTATCGCGGGAGGGGCCTCGCCAACTTTGACCTTCTTAGATAAGGAATTGCCACCTGAGGGCTCTACACATAACAAACCACTGTACATCTCGGTTGAGTTTAGAGAGAAGTGGATACCGGTTGTGTTGGTGGACACTGGGTCTGCGATTAATGTGTGTCAGTCTCGTACAGCCTATGCTATTGGTTTGAAGCCAGTAGACTTTGTACCAACGACCCAGGTGATCCAAGCCTATGACAACACAAGTCGAGAGGTGATGGAGACAATTCGGATCAGAACACAGGTTGGCCCGGTGCAACAGGAGATTGAGTTTCACGTCCTGGATGTTCCGGCCACATTTAACTTACTCCTTGGGCAGCTATGGCTGCACCAAGTAAAAGCTGTATGTTCCACTCTTCATCAGATGCTGAAGTACCCCCTTGGAAAATGGGTGGCCATTGTGTTTGGAAATTCATCTATCCATCCTCTGCCTGAGGTCACCACACTAGTATTGGAAATTGTACACGGCAATGAGGATGTTTTCCTGTCTGGATTTACCCTGGCTGAGGCCCAGGCTGTGCAAAATATTTTGGCTGTTGATGAGAGGTTGTACGTCAGTGCTCAATCTATCTACCTCATGAACAAGCTACAACATATACCTGGGATGGGATTAGGAAAGAGCAGCTGGAAGGGCGTTACTGCGCTGGCCGAAATGCTACATAACCCTCATACCTTTGGTCTAGGTTACATGTCTACCAAAGAGGATTTGGTAAGAAAAGGGAAGGAAATGGCAGGAAGAGCCAAAGCAAGGCAAAGTGGAAAGCACTATGAGCTTGTGCATAGGCCAATTCAAGGAACTCTGAATGACTGCTTTGTTCGAGAGGGGGACGACTTCCCATTTTACGGCTTTCTTGAACCATGGTTGAACTCTGAGAAGCAGCGTCTGCCCGGCTTTGAGATTTTCTTCGACCTACAGCTGGAAGAGGATGAAGCCACAAAGGAACGGATTGAATTAACTCCTGAGGTTGAATAGAGTACAGAGGATGAGTCTAACAGCAATGAACTTGAGATAGAAGCAGCACTGGTGTGTCTCATTTTGGATCCTCAGATCAAACCGGAGAGCTTGGGGGATGACTTCACTGTTTCCATGATCAGAGATCAATTAGGTGTGGACCCTTTGGGTGGTATTCTAGATGCATTTAACATACCCTCTCTCACTTGGCAGCTAGAGGAAGGCTTTTTGTCCAGCAGTTCTGAGTCAGGTAGTGAGTCGGAATCTGATTCCACAAAGTCCGTGGAGTTAGAATTAGATTCCAGTTCTTCTGAGTCTGACTCCAGTATTCCTGGGATTGATAACCCGGATGCTGTTGTTTTGTCCAGGTCGTCTTTTTTCTTTTCTTTTGAGTCAGTTGTAATTGAAGAATTGGATGAGCTGGAGCTTTTCAATGTGAATGATACCATTGCAGTTTCCGAGTACTTCTATGTGCCACTTGTGTATTGCATTGATCATGACTTTCAAAATTTAGATGAAAACGACGAGGAAGGATTTCCTCTGGTTTTAAAACATTTGATTGATCGAGGGGATGAGAGGTTTATAAAACCCCTTGTTGATGAAATTGTTTCAATTAATATGGGTACTGAGAAGGATCCGCATCTGGTCCAGATCGGGTCCACATTATCTTTAGAGGAACGCGAGCGCTTAGTCGCTTTATTAAAAGATTTCAAAGATGTTTTCGCGTGGTCTTATGAAGACATGCCTAGAATTGATCTTGAGATTGTACAGTATTGGATCCCTCTTGACCCCGAGTCCTGACCTGTCCAGCAAAAACTTCAGAGAATACGCCCGGATTGGGTTTTGAAGATTAAGGAAGAGGTCACCAAGAAGATAGATGCAGGGTTTTTGCTAGTATCTGAGTATCCGACTTGGCTGGCCAACATTGTTGCAGTGCTGAAGAAAGACGGCAGAATTCGAGTGTGTGTGGATTTCAGAGATCTGAACAAGTCCAAAGGATGACTTTCCTCTACCGCACATCGATGAATTGATGGATTTCACCGCAGTCCATGCACTGCTTTCCTTTATGGATGGATTTTCCGAGTATAACCAGATCTTGATGGCACCCGAGGATAGAGAGAAGACTGCCTTCACCACGTTGTGGGGGACCTATTGCTACAGGGTGATGCTGTCCGGTCTGAAGAATGCTGGGGCTACTTATCAACAGGTTGCGACCATTATCTTGCATGATATGATCCGCAAAGAGGTCGAGGTGTTATAGACGCGTCCCGCGAGGGGGCCTCGCTACTACAGTTCGGACTCGCGATTTTGTTGTCGCGGTTCTTAATTTGAACGAAAGAGTCCAAATCTGGCAAATCGTTTTGAGAAACAGATTTTTGAAAAAGTAGTGCCAAACATGGACTCCTTTGCCAGATACAGAGTCGCCACCTAAATATTTTAAAATGGGGAAATTTAGGAACGCTGACTCGGTGCCGAAGGCCACATGTCTCATCACCCGCGAGTTGTCTTCGGCTCGGGAGCTTGGGTACGATCGGGGAAGGTCAGCTTGATAACCCCCCTTCGCCGGTCCGGAAGACGCGGCCTTACTAACCCGTGGAATCCGATTTTGAAAACATTACGGTGTTCTTATTCATTTATTATGCCCTAGAATTACTATGTTATGCGCGCCAGCAAACAAGGAAAGTAGACTAGATGGGATATATAGGTTAGAGATAACTCACCAGATTGTATTCATTGTGTGAGTTGTATTACTGTGATATAGAGTGTGTTATGTAGTGTCGTTTAGACTAGAGCAGTACTTCTTATATGTTATATACAATACACTATTATTTCGTAGTATGATGTAATTAAGTTGAGTTGTCAGATACTCGTATGAGTTGTATTTCGATATGAACTATATTGTTATTGTCACAGTTGTGGAGATTCAGATTGAGGGAGGATGTGGATATTATTATTGTTATGAATCCGATATTACGAATGTGTCGATTGTCATCATATAGACATAAAATCGTTATAGCAACACTCGCGGTGTGTGTCTCTGCTTCATGTTGCTTAAGAGGCTTACTCATAGTATACGCCGCCGGTATCTGTAACGGGATGGTCTGTCGATACATTCATGATTGTTTATATCATATAGAGATACTTGTATTTGGCTACCTAGGTCGGTACGGGCATGGAGATGCAATCAATTGACATAGATGATCTTTTTCGTGTAAAATGGCAGTGTAATTATGGGATTAGCATGATGGAGTAGCCTTGACACCTCCTGATGCATGTCAACAAAAATGCATGAATGCACGCTGCATAGCATAAGGTATGCTAAATAAATGTGCCCTAATTACCATCATAAGCAGGTAAATAAAAGGGAAGAAAGAGTGGGGGTGGAAGACATACATCACACGCACGCAGCATTAATTACAAATATGCCTCATCGGAGGGACAAAATACTAAATACAAATTATTTAACTACGCAAGCTAATAAATATTACAATTGCTTAAATTAATTTAACAATTAACTAAACTAAAGAAAAACAGTAAACCGCCTCGGGGCGAGGGCCAGATGCAAACGATGCTCGGGACTGGCTCGGATCGCACTGCAATGCATAGTTTGCCCTCTGTTTTCCTGCTCTGCTCCGCTCTGAAAACTGCCAAAAAGTCCTCAGGGATGCGCTCTCAGGACAACTGGGGGATATCATCGGCTGAGCAGAACTTTCCACCGGCAGTTTAGCATTTAGTCAGCCGGACAAAAAATAGATCCACCGGCCATCGATGACTGCCGGTCGAATACTGCCGGCCGGCAATAAATTCCTGCAGAACTGCAACTCACATAGCAGCAGAGGGCAAAATCTTGCATGGAATGCATTTCAAGCAATTTTATGCCCTATAACATTCCTTATCATGTTAATGACTCAAAGGAGGATGTGCCCCTGAATTCTGCGACCAGCAATCAGCATTTCCATGCATGATGGCCAAAGAATCAAAAGTGTGCCAACTTCAATTTCAAAATGCATGCAAACCAAATTAACACACAAGGAGGCCTAAACCTCTATGCATACTCATCTCAAGAGGCAGGTGATGCATGCAAGATGCAATGCGACTTAAGCATAACGAGCTAAGGATGCAACAATGCCGAAAACAAGCAAACATGCAAAGGTGAGCATGCAATAAGCAAAGGATGGTCTTAACATGAATTAGGCAGCTCTAGTTAGGCCCAAAACAGTGGCCAAAGTGCTAAGTGCATGGAGGCCAAGACATTGCAACATGCATAGATACATGGTCGCAAAATTAAGCGTAAGAAGCAACTTTTCGACGCATTTGAAAGGCACAAACATGGACAATTTGCATGCAATTTTCAGAGGCGATAGGTTGATTGCAAAACATCCCCGAAACATAACGAAAACAACACTCAACGCATGGAATTTCTCCCGAAATGCAAGATTAGGCACATGAAATGGCTTACAGCTATACAAAGCATGCATAATTGGTACATGGAATGAAAAGACAGAAGCAAGACAGCCCCAAAATAAGCATTTTTCCAGTTCAAAGCATGGCCAAACAGCAAACATAAATAGGGCAATACTAGCATGCAAAAATGGCCCTAAATATGAGGTTATGAAGCAACTCACAGCTGCCGACTCCAAATAGGTTAGGGCCCTTCAACAACATTGAAGAGGGGCCCAAAATAAGCCACTTTACAGAACTGTAAAAACCCAAAAACAGTATACAAACATGCTAGAAATGCAATGCAAAATGAGGCTCAAAAGTGGCTATAACATGAGGTATACAAAGCATTCATCAAACAAGCAAAGACCCTTAATAAAACATGTTAAGAAGGTCAAAATAAGGCCACTTTCAGTTCTGATCATGGTCCAAAAATAGAAAAATGATAGGCTAGTGAAGCATGCAAGAATATTGACATACAAGTAGATATTGAAGCAAGTGCAAGATGGGGGGCTCAAACAGGGTAAGACCCTTAGTGAAAGATGAAATACAGCTCAAAAAAAGGCTACTTTCAGTTTTGGCCGGAGCTCAAATATACAAGCAACTATGGCTTAGATATGATGCAAGAAATAGGCTAGAAAAGGGAAGAAGAGGACTCACCTTTGTAGACCAATGAACCAGCAGCTTTTGGTTGAAGTTTGGGTGCTCCTAGCCTCTGCAAATGACCTCCAATGTGCTGGAATGAAGTGTAGGGGTGTGGTGCTATGAGTTGGTGAAGAAATGGCCCAAGAACAAGGGTATTTGATGATTGAATGAGAGAGATATGGAGAGAGATCGAGGGTTGTATGTATGTATATCAGATATACATGGTATATCTCTGGTTTTTGCTTCAAACCATCCAACCTAGACAAAGGGAGAGGAATGGTGCTTATATAAGGCAAGGGAAGCACTTAACTTACAAGCTAAGTAAAGGGAAAGGGTCAAAGGGGTTCAAGGGGGGTGCAAGGCTTCTAGAGGAAGCTAAAACAGCTGGCGGTCATCGGCTAGCAAACTTGGTCAGTCGGCCATCTTTTCTTGCCGGTCGGCTATCTATTTTGCCGGTCGGCCATCTATTTTGCCGGTCGGCCATCTATTTTGCCGGTCGGCCATCTATTTTGCCGGTCGGCCATCTATTTTGCCGGTCGGCCATCTATTTTGCCGGTCGGCCATCTATTTTGCCGGTCGGCCATCTATTTTGCCGGTCGGCCATCTATTTTGCCGGTCGGCCATTTTTCTTGCCGGTCGGCCATCTATTTTGCCGGTCGGCCATTTGTTTTGGCCGGTCGGCAGGAAAAATCTACTCTGCAGGTCCAACTTCAAACGGGCATAACTTCTTCATATGAACTCCTTTTCAGGTCAATCTTGTGTCAAAATTGAAGCCCCGGAAGTAATCTTTCCAATGGAACCAGCCTTGTATCAAAATTCCAACCGTGCAAAAAGTTATGCTTGGTTTAGTGAAGGCTGCTCAGTTTCGGTCCAACCGGGATGATGCCCTACTTCAACCAATCATATCTCCACCCTCCGGTCTCAGATTTAAGAGATTCTTGAATGAAAAATGAAGCCCCAGAAGTCTTCTTTCCAACGGTGATGGCCTCATACCTTAACTCAAAGTGTACAGACAGATAAGCCCGATTCAGCGAGGGCTGCTCGACTCGCTTCTACCCGGATTCATGCCGAACTTCTCCCAAACTAGTTTTCTCCTCTCCTTTCCTCTCTTCTTCAACTCCAAACCCCTAAACAAAGTGTTTTGAAGGATTTGCCTCTCTCCTTGCCAAAGAAACTGAACATTTGCCCTGCACACCTTTCTCCGCCAAGCAAAACATCAGTGGTGCCCAAGTCTTAAGGGCGGTCAAAAATGGGGTGTCTACAGGTGTATGTGGATGACATGATTGTCAAGTCTAAAGAAAGAGAGGGCCTTTACACTGCCTTGAAGAAATTCTTCCAACAGATCAGAGAATATTGGCTAAGGCTGAATCCACAGAAATGCATTTTCAGTGTCACAGCAGGGAAAATGCTGGGATTCTTGATTACACAAAGGGGCATCGAGGTTGATGCTTCCAAGATCAAGGCCATCTTAGAAATGCCACCACCAAGGACTGAAAAGGAGGTGCAAGGCTTTTTGAGTAAAGTGCAATTCATAAGACGATTTATTGCAAAATTAACCTTGACTTGTGAACCACTATTTGGTCTCCTGAAGAAAAGAAAGAAATTCTAATGGGATAATCGATGCCAGGTTGCTTTTGAGTAGATCAAGTAGTACCTTCAGAACCCGCCTGTCTTGTCGCCACTAGAGCGGGAAAAGCCGTTGATTTTGTATCTGTCAGTAATAGACATGACTATGGGATGATGCATGCTTGCGCAAGAATCTGAGGATAAAGTGGAGAAAGCCATTTATTACCTGTGCAAGAAGATGCTAGAATATGAGACCCGTTACACCCCGCTTGAGAATGCTTGCTTGGCCTTGGTATGGGCTATCAGGAAGTTAAGGCACTACTTTTTAGCTTACTCTTTAATTCTGGTTTCGAGATTAGATCCCATCAAATATCTCTTCGAGAAACCAGCGCTTACGGGTAGGCTAGCCCATTTGTTACTTTTTCTCTTCGAATTTGATTTGAAGTATGTGACTTACAAGTCTGTCAAGGGGAGAGCAGTGGCAGAGTTCCTAGCAAATCACCTAGTGGAAGGGGATGAAGAGGTAGAATACCTATTCCCAGATGAGGACATTCTGCAAGTTGAGGAAGAACCAAGACAATGTACTTTGACGGAACGTCTAACCAGTACGGTTATGGGATAGGGGTGTTGCTGATAGCACCCGACGATTCCCATATACCCTTAGCCTTCAAACTCCGGTTCAAAGTATCCAACAACGAAGCAGAATACGAAGCGTGTATCGCTGGTTTGGAAGTCGCCCTGGAACTAGGGACAAAAAGGTTAGACGTCATCGGGGACTCAAACCTGGTTGTGTCTCAAGCAAATGGGGACTGCAAGGTTAAAGAGGAAAGGATGAAAATCTAGGTTCGAGAAGTTGACCTTCACGTATCTGTTAAGAGAAAACAACAGGTTTGCTGACGCCTTATCAACTCTATCTTCTATGATAGACATCCCTTTTGGAGTCCAGATGCGTCCGATCATTATTGAACAGAGATATGTGCCGGCCTATAAGTTGATCGCCCCAATAGATGAAGTACAAGATCAAAATCCCTAGTATTATGATGTCTGGAACTTCTTGGAAAAGGAAGCCTATCCACTAGGGGCAAATGCCAAAGATAAAAGGGCAATACGGCGAATGGCTGCTCAATTTATCATCTGCAGGGGTAAGTTATATAAATGTAGTCATCTAGCAATGCACAAGCTATGTGTTGATGTAGAAGAGTCGAAGCACCTAATGGAGGCCATCCATGGAAGAGAGTGTGGAGCATACATGAACAGGGTAATGCTATCCTGGAAGATTCTCAAGCAGGGTTACTACTGGTCAACCATGGAGGAGGATTGTATTGGTTTTGTTCGACGATGCCACAAATGCCAAATTCATGCAAATCGTATGAATATCCCGCCGTCGATGCTGTACAACATGACTTCACCATGGCCGTTTTCAGTCTGAGGAATTGATGTTGTTGGGGAAGTTACACCGAAAGGCTCGAATGGGCATGAGTATATCCTGATGGCAATAGACTATTTTACAAAGTGGGTTGAGGCCCAATCCTATGTAGTGCTGAAAGCGTCACATGTAGCCAAGTTCATCAGGAATAATATTATTTGTCGTTATGGGGTCCCGAATGAGATCATTTCAGACAATGGCTCCCATTTTAAGAGAGAAGTGATTGATTTGCTGGAAAAATATAACGTGGCTTTTCATAAGTCATCCATATATCGGCCACAAACCAACGGAGCTGTTGAGGTTGCCAACAAGAACATCAAGAACATCCTACAGAAGACGGTGGAAACCTACAGGGACTGTCCAGACAAATTGCCATTTGCTCTCTGGGGCTACAAGACTTTAATTCGAACATCTACTGGGGCAACCCCGTATTCTCTGGTTTATGGTATGGAGGCTGTTCTGCCAATTGAAATTGAGGTTTCGTCGCTGCGGGTTATGGTTGAGTGCTAGATAGCAGAAGCAGATTGGCAACAGAGCAGGTTCGAGGAGCTGATGCTATTCAATGAGAGGAGGTTGAAAGCACTGTACCATGTTCAAGGATATCAACGTAGGATTGCTAGGGCTTTTAACAAGAAACTTAAGTCTCGGAATCTTAAGGAAGGGGATTTAGTGCTCAAAGACAACCGAGCTCCCATCCATGACCCTAGGGGCAAGTTCAGACCCAATTGAATTGGCCCTTACATTATCAAATCAATCTGGTTGAGTGGAGCTGTTATTCTTATGGACTTGGATGGCCTAAAATTCTCCCAACCAATCAACATGGACAAGTTGAAGAAATACTATCATTGAGTAGCTCGCTAGGCCGAAAACTCGGAAGGGCAACCTAGGCAAAAGTTAGAGCACAAAAAATTTGAAATAAGAAAAACTTTTAACAAGAAACTTAAGTCTCGGAATCTTAAGGAAGGGGATTTAGTGCTCAAAGACAACTGAGCTCCCATCCATGACCTTAGGGGCAAGTTCAGACCCAATTAGACTGGCCCTTACATTATCAAATCAATCTGGTCGGGTGGAGCTGTTATTCTTATGGACTTGGATGGCCTAGAATTCTACCAACCAATCAACATGGACAAGTTGAAGAAATACTATCATTGAGTAGCTCGCTAGGCCGAAAACTCGGAAGGGCAACCTAGGCAAAAGTTAGAGCACAAAAAATTTGAAATAAGAAAAACTGAGCTCGCAAGGTTGAAAACCCAAAAAGGGTGGCCTTGGCAAAAGTTAGAGCGCAAAAGGAGAGCGTTAATACACGAGTGAACCCGAACCGAACTACGTAAGACTTGATTCCCATCTTTGGGATACGTAGGCAACTTCTTTATGAAGTTCAGCCATAAACACTTCCAAATCAACTGTGTCCATGTGTTTGATCAAGGTATCCTTTTCCACTCATTATCTAAAAGGTCGGTTGTGATCCTTACCCTGAGAGAATAGCTAATTACAATACAATACAATGCAATTCAGACAAGGGGTAACCTTCCATTTGCTAGATTCGGGGTTGTACATCTCGAGAGTAGATTCCATGTGTGTCAAGTTGTGATCCTTATCAAAAATGGTTTTGAAAAGTTTTAATAAAAGTTGATTTTGTTCAAATTAATCTTTTTACAAATTAGACCATTTTTGGACCAAAAGGAAAACTTTCAGTGCCCACAACTCCAATTTCATTGATTTTAATACAGAGTTCTCCAACTCCTGATACACATCAAAGTTGTTTTTATTACATTCAAAAGGAAAACTTGAAAGTACAGATCAAAGCAATAAACTTGGGGCACAGATGAATCAAGTGTTCCTGTGTCCCCTCCCAGAGCTTGTGGAAGCTTCAGATGCTAAAGTAGGCCCAGTTTACACCTCATCTTTTAGCCAAGCTAGGCACTCGCCAGAAAGTGTGCAACTGAAATTGGAAGCGGGAGCCAGAAGTTCTCTTCTCTTTCAAGCATTGGGGTATTGAGCCAATTACGAACCTCAGATTAGAAATGAAGCCGGGTACTCTAACCCCTCCTCCGGGCAAGTCTGGTTGTGTCCAAACTGATGCCTAAACCGGAATGGAAAGTAGAACATACAGTGTGTCAAGCCAATCAGCTGAATGCTAGGCTGCCAAGCTATGCTGTAGCTCATCTCGGGCAGATCAAACCAAGGGCAACGCCAAGCAATGTCAGCAGCAGACCTGTTGCACATCCAATGGCACCACCACCCCTCGTTCGGAAAATCAACTAGCCGTTGGCGAAATAAATAGCCTCGGGCTGAATATTTAGGGCAAGAGTCCACTACATTCAACCTACCCATGAGCCATATCTGGAGAGGGATGAAAAATAAGAGAGATTAAAGAAGAGAGAGACGTATGTGGAGAGAAAAAGTGATAAAGGGTTTTGAGAGAAAAACATAGCCTTATAGGTCGACTTTTTCGGCGCCCCCCTTTTGGAGAGCCTCAAATTGGTCCTACAGTTCGGACTCCTGTCACAATTCTGAATCTAATCTCACAAAGTGCAATGTGAGACTGATAAACACCAAAGAGTCCAAATCTGACAAATCGTTTTGAAAAATTGATTTTAAATCAAAAAGCGCCAAAAATGGACTGCTTTGCCAGATTACAGAGTCGCCACCTAAATATTTTATTTTGGGAAAATTTAGGAAACCCTGACTCGTGCCGAAGGCCACATGTCCATCATCACCAAAGTTGCCTCAGCTCGGGAACTTGGGTACGAGAGGGGAAGGTCCTGAAATGAGCACCCCCGCTCGCCCGATCAAAAGATCGGCCTCTACTAACCATGATATGTTGTTCTATAAACTTCATGTGTTCTTATCCGGTTTATTAGCTAACTTTACTATATGACGTGCACACAAGCAAGTATAGACTAAATCGCAAGAATTGGAACAAAACAACTCATGTTTGTTTTCGAAAATGGTTTGAAATTGCCAACCTCAAGTGGGCTAAAACGCGGATTTGCCATCAAACATGATGGGCTTGAAACATGATTTGCCACTTCGCAAAGTGGGTTTAAAACTCTCATTCATCTAATTGTTCCAATTCAAGCAACAAAGCCTTCATCCACAGGCATTCATGCAGTTTAACATTTAAGCACATAGTCTCATAGCAAGCATGCTAGTATGACAACATTCACACTCATGCAAGTATGCTAAAGCATAAAACTTACCTAGTA
Organism: Camellia sinensis; assembly: GCF_004153795.1. Lineage (NCBI taxonomy): Eukaryota > Viridiplantae > Streptophyta > Magnoliopsida > Ericales > Theaceae > Camellia > Camellia sinensis. The sequence goes on from NW_021025515.1 coordinate 1,273,614, forward strand.
CTCTAAGCTAGGAAAGAAAACAAAGTTAGAAAAATGCATGATCCTAACTATACAAGATGTCTAATGCAACACATGCAATAATGCAATTAATAGGCTCGGCTACTAATATGGCATTTTCAACACTTTGATAGCATGCCTCGAAACACGTATTCAAATAAGTATTGAAATATGATGCAGTTTGAATGATGCACCGAGCCTCGGTGCATGCAAGACAAATGAATGAATGCAAACATGCAAGCATAAGGTATGCTAATTGAAATATGCTCCTGATCTAACCATCGAAAGCGGTTAAATAAAAGGGAGAAAGGTGCGGGGTTAGAAGACATGAACACACACACGCACACTTATTATAACATTATGACCTCACGAAGGAGGGTCCGAATGAATAAGCTAAGCCAATCTAAGCTAAGCTAAATAAACTAATTAGAATAATTATTACAAACCAAATAAAAAAATAGCTAAGCTAAGCTACTTAATTATTACAACACTGAATCAATTAGCAAACTAATTAATTAAATTACAAATTCATGCTAACTAAACATGTAAAACGTTAAACTACACTGCCTCTGCTTTGCTTTAGGAAGTTGAATATGCATGCACTCGGTATTCGCCCCGAAAAGCCCACCGGTTTGCTCTTGAGAGGCCCTGTTTGCAGGGTTAACCACACTCCAGAATTGTTCTGCTCCACCTTACCAAATCAATGCTGAGAATTACAACACTGGCCTACTGGCCATGAATGGTTACTACCGGTCATCTGCCGCCCAAAAGTGTGCCTTGCCGGCCAGGAATGAAGCACTGCCGGCCATTAGTGAGCCACTGTCGGCCACTGGTGTGCTGAGTCACCACACTGCAACAGAGCACAAATAGAGGAAACAATGAGGGTTTTCCAAGGACATGTTTGTACTGTGCCCTTCCTTATCATCTCAAAACATCAAAAGATTGGCACTATTGGATCCAAAACCACCAATCAAGCATTTTCAGTGCATGATGGCCAAAGATCCAAGTTGTAAGCTATCAATAAATGCACAAAAACATGACTCTAGACCACTACCTTATCATGGATGATCAAAGGCAACGGAGACTAAGGAGATTGGCTCATTTCATCACTTTGAGTATGAAATGGACCAATCTACCTTGTGCTCAATATAATGTCCGATTGAAAACGTGCAATGCAAACACAGCATGCTTATCTTGGTCATGTTTTACTTATTCAATTTTGTTTACTCATTTTAGCATTACCAAGCCATTCTTTAACCGGTTAAGTCTAAAATTAGTATCCTCTAATGAGAGAGGGATCAACAAAAGGATGGTTTAAGACATGAGAGAGATCATGCCTCTGGTTAGTAGAAACCCTCAAAACAGGATTAAAACCATTGAGCACAAGCTCTATGTCAAGCTTCAACACAACCTTAAAGTTAACCAACCCTCAAAGAAAATGAAAAAGTGAAGAAATGAGGGAGGTTGCAGATATTTCGGGGCTTAAATGACATGAAAAATGATACTACAACATGCAAGCAACTCATGCACAACATGTTCAAAAGTCAAAAACACCAAACTAGTGAAGAGCACTACACTAGAGGTTGCCCCAAAGGCACAAACACTTTAAAACAGTCCTAAAACATGCTTGGAGTAAGCTGAAAAAGGCTAGAATGAAAGGCTAACACATAGCAAAAACTAGGCCATTAAGCACAATTGCGCTACAAGCATACAAAGCAAGCCTCAGGTGCTTTAACCAGCCCCGAACACAGGTAAAAGAAGTCAAAATATGGCTTAGAACGTTCTGAAATCAAGCTAACACAAGCTAGAATAATAGGCTAAAACATGGAGCATGTTAGAGTAGTAAGCAAGACATAAGAAAGGGAGGCTAACCCCTACAATTTTGGACTTCAAAACATGTTTTTAGCTACTGAAATAACTCTGAAAAATAGTGTTTAAAAACCCTAAAAAAGATGATGCAAGGGTGGGAAACACAAGGGCAAAGGCCTCCAGAACAAAGTGCAAAGAAGGGCTATCAACCCCCCAACCTTTAATGGCCTTTGGACCCAAGCTTCAGCCCAAAAACACAGAGTTTTTATAGCCCAAAATCAGTTGAAAGACATGCTAGAATAAAGACAAAACTAGCTAAGACAACAAGCCAATACATGGGATTACACTACGACCATGCAAAAGACTACTCATACAACATAAACAGCCCAAAACAGAGCTAAAGCAGCCCAAATCAGAGGCAAAAACATGCCAGAAATAAGCTGAATTAAGCTACAAAAACATGCTAACATATGAAGCTAATTAGGAATGAAAGCTAGATACAAGGAGGGGAGGCTAACCCCTCCAATTTTGGACCTCAAAACAAAGTTTTTACCACTGAAAATTCTCTGAATTTCAGTAGTTAAAAGGCCCAAAAAAGTTGGTTTGAAAGTCATGAAAAGATGGCACAAAAGCTTAACAAGCAAAGAGACAAAAAGGGTAGACCACCCCCAAACTCAAAATAGCCTCAAAACACCATTTTTAAGCCTAAAAAACAAAGGTTTTTGTAGTTGAAAACCAGGCCAAAAACGGTACCAAAAAATGGCAAAACAAGTTATGCAAAACAAGTTTAAAGGGTGAAGGTTATACCTCTTGAAGCCAAGCACACTTTAGGCACAAATGAGGCACCAAATCAAGCTAAAATCACGTTTTAAAGCTCAAAGAAGGCCTCCTAGAACCTCAGCTCAAAGATAACCAACTTTGGTCAAGGATGTCTAGGCAAAGGAGAAGTGTATGCAAGCTTCTAAGCACAAAAGGTCAAAGAGAGAGAAATGTAGAAAGAGAAAGAGGGAGAGTTATAGAGAGAGAGGCTCTTAAAATATTTCACTCCTAAATTGTTCTAACCTTGAAAATCAGAGAGAAGGCTCTCTATATATAGAAGAATGAGGCTTCGGGTCGAAAATATCCCAAAATGGACAGCTGTAATAGCTGGAGAACAAATATCTGCCAAAAACTGACTTTCTGCATCAATGGCCGGCAAGCCATCATTGATGGCTGGTTCTTCTTC